>JANRMT010062856.1:82775300-82800694 GCA_026402145.1 Polypterus bichir lapradei
TTTCTTTCTTTCTTTCTTTCTTTCTTTCTTTCTTTCTTTCTTTCTTTCTTTCTTTCTTTCTTAATTATTGAACTGGTGATGTTTACAGCCTTTTAACACAAGTAGAATGGTGGTTTCTCCTTCACGCAGAGAGTGCCCACAGAAACATATATAGATAATAAAGTGCAGATTCCAGAGACTGGATGAGGAAGTCAAACTCAGTATGCTGGATCCATGAAGCACTGTCTGCCTTAAAGTATACTGTTTATTATTTGTTCTTGTCTCTCCTGTACCAGCTCTGCTCAGCAGGTCTCAATGCAACTGCCATTGAATATTTCTTGAAAAGCTTTTTCCATGGTGGGAAAAAACGAACACAAGGCATTGAAAGGATGTACAAATACTTTCTGAAAATCTTAACTAGGGAATTCTCAAAACCTTGTTTATTTTATACTCCATGTATCTAAGGTTACAAAAAAAATAGCTTTCACCCAATACACATTGTTTTGTTAACATTTGTAAAAAAAATAAAGCTCAAAAAATTAGTATTCTTTTCTTTAACTCATATCCATAACTCATCATGAGGTAATAGTGTAGAAGAAGAGAGAAAAATCAACAGTATGTGCAGATATACAGTAGATAGGGTGCCACAATTGTTAGTGGTACTGTTTCTTTTCTGCCACTATCTATGTTCCTTTCTAGTCGTAGTAGTGGTAGTGTTGTCACTTATGGCACAGAAAAACTGTTTGCTCACAGATTTTGAAGATGTATGATAAGTATATGGATAATGATACCCTTTCTCGATAAGAGAAGATGGAGGCAGCATGCTGGTACAATGGTTAGTGCTGCTGCCTCACAGCTCCAGGAGGCATCTTATATTTATGTGTTGTGAAATGAACAGCCTTGGCACACACAAAAATGTTTGGGGCAGCCACCCATGTATTGTCCCTGGCATAAAGAAGTTTTTTTTTAAGAGCACTCATGTGCATTGTTTCACATCCTGAACTGAACTGATGAGGTTTGGAAAGATGGTGGTTTTATAAGCCTTGAACCAGAAGTGATGTCATCTGGCTGGAACCAGAAGTGACATCAGTCTGGGCACCGGAACCGAAAGTGATGTTAAATCAGGCAGATTTTCCCGTACTTAGCCTGCAGAGATAACAGAGGTAGGTTTAGTGCACCTTGCCACCCCTTTGGCCCGGTCAGGTAATTACCTCCACTTGACCAGTATGTTATTTGCCAGCTCCAAACGTTGATCAAATTCAGAGTGAGTGTGGATGTATAAAATTGGGAACCCCGTGATGGACAATTTCCTACTTTGCACCAGACCCCTGCATTTCTGAACTGGATTCATTTAGGTTAGAAAATGGCAGTGTTGGTGTGTGGAATGGTACTGTGTTAATAAATAGTTCTGTGCTTAATGCTTCAGTCTGTGTTTATAAAAATGAAATATATATGTATCATTTATACACTATATTGTTTAGCACACATTTATGCTCTATATACACTATATAGAGCAAATGGGAATTATTCAGACCCTGTATTACTGCCAAAGGTGCTTCAACTAAGTACTGAGTAAAGGGTCTAAATATTTGTGTTAATGTGATATTTCAGGTTTTTATTTTTAATAAATTTGTAAAAATGTATCTGAATACTTGTGTTAATGTGCTATTTCAGTTTTCTATTTTTAATACATTTGTAAAAATTTATACTATCCTGTTTTTACTTTGTTATTCTAGGGTACTGTATTGCTCAAAATGTGAATTAAAATATTTTTTGCATTAGGCTGAACCATAACAAAATGTGAAAAAAGAAATGAGGTTTGAATGCTTTCTGATTGTACTGCAGATATAAAATATACCTTGTATATTTAGACAGGTCCATGCTTTGGAGTCTCTACTGAATTATGTTTTAATAAATTATTATCATTATCTGTTTGTGCAGACAGCAGGCAGTCTTGCAGCCTCACAGCAAGTGGACTCTAACTTGTGTTTCTGGCTGAACTGCATTTTGTTTATTTCCCTCACTTCGCACATCAAACTCCACGAAATAAATAAAATCACTCTAACAGCCTATTGTGGACCACAAGTGAAGATTATAATGGACCTGAAATAAAGTCTTATTGAAAACAGTTTAAACATTGCCTTTGTAAATGACATTTTATTGCACTTTTGATGATTGCCATTACTGGGACAAGAGAAAGATTTTAATCACACATAATTTATAGAGCATCATTTGTAAACACTTAGTTGTCCGTTGACAGCTGTGGTAAAGCAAGTCATAAAAGAGAATCATAACAAATCTTTCTAGGAGATTTTACAAAAAGAACCTATTTTCTTTTTAACAAACATCAAAGGCTGAACGCAAAGAAAGAAATACATTAAAAAAAAAAAAAAAAAGTCAAATGTGGTCAGCAGACTGATAGCCACAGTCCGGCAGGTGCACATTGCAGGCATCACAAATTCAGCTCCATAGCTCTAGTCTCTGGGGTCTGACTAATCTGTGACTGCACAGGTTCATGATTTCTGGGAAAATACTAATCCTTTTTTTTTTTTTTTTTAAATACTGATCTGACCACACGGTTCAAGAAATGCTGGCATTTATCTTTAAAAAACAGTTGCTGAGAGGTGATTTGCTGCTCCTAACATGTCAAGCTTCACAGAATAAATAAAAGCACTCTTTGATATCCCCTAATTAAAGGGATACCCATAATCAATCAATCATGGGCTTTTCGTAATAAGCTTACTTGGTGTAAAACAGGTTGGCTCTGTTCCTGGGCCGTGACATTAAAGAGACAAGGCCCACGTGCATTGTTAAGAAATCGCCACTGGAATACAGGAATAAAAGACTAATCATAGCTCCATCATGTTGACTAATTAGTCTAATTAACGATGCACAGATCTGAAGACTGCATGCTGCGAAAATGACAAAACTAGCAGATAACATAAAAGTAAAATTCGGGGAGAAGAAATGTATATTCAGCAGGTTTGATTTTCAGCATAGCCACTTAAAAATTTGCATATTCCTACTTTGACAATTTTTATCGCTTTTGGTAAATACTAAAAGGTGCATGCCTAGACTGAACTCTGGAAAATGCAGAGCATAATAAAATGTATACAAAGCACTTTACATGAGGTCTATGTGACAGTGGGGGTGGTGGTGGTCGTGGTGATGTTGTGGGAGGGGGCGCTGAGATTGATATCCCATAATGCTTTGTCTTGATGAGACAATGAAAAATAACCCCCGCCACTGCCGTGTCAATATCAGAGTTGGAAATGCACCATCGGTCGTGGGTTTTATTTAATCCAGTTTTCTTTAAGATGATAACTCTTGTTACTTTTCAGAGCCTGTCTGTCAGCTTGACATCGCAATATTCCTCCACTCCTCTGTATCCTAGTCGGTTTCATTTATTTTAAAATACCATTTCACACACTGCTGGCTTTAACTAGATATTATACAGTGTTCAGGGAGAGTTTGTGAGATTGAATTGTGACAGAAACACCGCTTTTTGTGCAAAAATACAGAATATTGTAAACGGCCTACTCTATAAGAATGGTAGGCCCCCCAATAACTTGTTTTTTTCTGACTTGTGCTGTTTGCCTTTCAACTAGAACCCAGTTGTAGTAACAATAAAAAATGTCACTACTTACTGCTTTTGCAGCTTATTGAATATTCTGTGGAATTTAAGCCTGCCTGGTGAACAATAAAGGTTACATTTAATATGCAGATCGGTGGCTGTCTTATAAACTCCTTGGCAGCTACAAAAAAAACAAAAAAAACAAAATTGGCCTCTGACATCTGTGCTCTTTGTTCAAAGAGAAAAATGAAACTGCAGTTACAGCTGCAATCTTTAATTGTCATGATCATTTTAAACAGAGAGTACAATACTTAGTATTTGGGTTGAGAATTGTTTTCTGTGTTCTTTTTTATGCTGATTTTTGATGACACATTAGTGCTTCCAGCATAAGCTTTCATTTTATTTTGTTTATGAGAGTCAGTCAATTCATTGTAAGATTCGTGCCCAGCACTGATGACAGGCTAGCTTACGTTAAACAATAGAAAGCAACAATGTGAAAGTCGGAGAGCATCTTGAACTGCATGAAGCCTTACTTAAATCATTTCAAGAATTCAGTAACGAAAATTGTGCTAGCATTACATCTCTATGGACTAATGTTTCAAATCTTGGCTTTCTTAGAAAAGAAAAGCATAAGAAATTTGACAAGCAAAAAGAAACAGTTCAGTTCATCAAGCTCATTTGTTTAGCTTATAGCTAAGCTGTCCCAACATCTCCTCCAGATACTTTGCAAAGGTTGTCAAGGTTTCTGCTATAACTTGGTAGTTTATTCTAAATCCCCACAACTCTTTGTATAAAGAAAGGCTTCAATCCTAAATTCCCTTCCCCTCGATTTCCACTGGTGCCCTCAAGTAAGCGACTCAGCCTTAAGCTGAAAGAAATTTGCTGGTTCTACTTCATCAATGCCGCAGAAGATTTCGAAGACCTGGATTAGGTCCCCATGCAGTCTCCTTTGCTTGAGACTAAACAGATTTAATTCCCTACAACTGCCAGAGTAGGACATGTCCTTAAGTTCTGGGATGCACTTGGTTGCTCCCCTTTGCTCAGCTTCAAGTACTGCTCTGTCTCTTTGGAAGCACGGTGACCAGAACTGCATACAATATTCCAGATGTGGTCTCACTAGTGCATTGTAAAGTCTAAGAATAACATCCCTCGATTTATTTGTTGTTACTCCATGCAAAGTTTACATGTTCCACATTACTGTGCATATTTTTAAAACAGATATATGCATGTTCAACTCGTCTAGAGTGTTCTAATGTTCTAATTACTCAAGTTGGAGGCACCACTTTGGTACTATTGTCTATAAATGAGGTACAGAGCTAACCTTATTTTAATGCAGTACATAGTGTAATTATATCACATAAGAAGTGGTTAAGCACAATTAAAAACTAGGGGGCCTGTTAAACTATCACTGTAGATATACAAAAAACATGAAGGTTAGGTTGATTGATAAATCTAACATGGCCAGCTATAAGCAAACATGGCTTTTTGCACTACTGTGCACTACAATGGACTATCCATTCTTGGTCTCTGTCTTGTACCTGATGCTGAAACAATTTCTTCTGTCTCCATGTGAATGTTTGATATTATTAAGCATGTTCGGAAAAGTAATGGATTTAATGACTTCTCCCCATCTGTCTTTATTTTTGTAGAGGCTCTTTTCATGTTTTTACACCAAGTGATTTCCAGCCTAAATGATTAAATACTGCTATGTTGTTTTGAAATGCTTATCTGGGTAGCTAACTGGATTATCATCTTTAAAACAATGCCATTTACAATGTACTTTACATTTACATTTGCTTTTATTTGCTCAGTAGACGCTTTCATCCAAAGTCAGTTACAAAAGTTGTAAACATAATTGAGAAGCATAAGGCTAGGGCCTTTTTGTTCAACAAGAGTAATATCACAGGTAACAAAAGTTGTTTGCCACTAGTGAAAAGATCTAATATATTTACAATCATAGACTACAAATTAATAAAGAAATTAAACAAATAACCAAGAATATAAAGTATTGTATTTCTTTTTTTCAATTGGACAGATATTCACAGAACAGATGGTTCTTCAATCATTTCTTAAATACATTGAGGAAGTCAGCAGTAACGGATGGAGGTGGGCAGCTCGTTCCACCATTTTGGTACCACACAGTAAAAGAGTCTGGACTGAGACTTGATGCCACGTAAAGGTGGTTTCACCAGATGCTGTTCCCTGGCAGACTTGAATGGACAAGCAGGAGTTTAGCACTTCACCAGTGTCTCCATATACACAGGTGCTACCCATTGACTATTCTGTAGGTAAGCATCAAAGATTTGAACTTGATGCGTGCTGCTACAGCTATTTGAAGAGAGGAGTGACATGTGCCCTCTTGGCTGGTTAAATGCAAGATGGGCCACTGGATTTGGAATCATCTGCAGCAGCTTGATAGCACATGCAGGTACTCCCGCCAGGAGCAAGTTGCAGTAGTCCAGACAAACTTAAAGCCTGGATCCGAAGTTGTGGTGCATATTCTGTCAGATAAGGCCTGATCTTGCAGATGTTGTACAGTTTGAACCTGCATGAACGAGAAACAGTAGAAATGTGGTCAGAAAAAGATAGCTGCTCATCAATCACTACATCAAGTCTGTGTACTGACTTGGCAGGTGTTAGCAACAGTGAGCCAAGTTGTACAAAGATGGGGAGTTGAACAGACTGGTTGGCTGGGATCACAAGAAGCTTGGTTTTTGCCAGGTTGAGCTGTATTTTATTATAAAAATGTTATTTATTATAGCAATCCAGTTACAAATAATATACCTATATTTGGATGCAAGATTACTGAATAGCTAATCATAATAAAAATGCATTATGTGTATATATAAATATACTGTAGTATATAACTGCACATGTGTTTCATTCTATGTATATATTCTTTTTGTGTGTGTCTTTTTGTGGGCATTCTATTACTGCCGCCATTCTTCTTGTGATTCCTGCCTCCTGAAAAGTAACAGTAGGTGAAAGGGAAAGCAGGGGGTCGAAGCCAGAAAATCCACACCAACCACAAAATCAGCAAAAACAAAAAAAATAAAAGGACATCAAAAACATCTGACATCTGAAGCCAGAGTAACCAATACCTCTGGTGCTTCTCAGGTTTTCAATGTATATCTTTTGGCCTTGCAATAGCAGGAGCAGCTCAGGCTTGGAGCGAGAAGTAGTAATACCATAGCTGACTTAAATCTCGTAAGTATTTGGTATCACCAACCATAATTACTGTAAAAAATAATTTCCCACTTGACATTTATAACACAATTTGGAAATAATACGTAACTAAACATGACATACTACAAGGTAATCTTTCAATCGATAAGTAGTGCCATATGTAACAATTCTGGGCTATATTCAACTTGTTGTGTTTAACTTTTTCTTTAATCAATCATTTTAATCACTAGTTTTGTCATAATTACAAGCTGCTCTGTGTGGAATCATATTTTGTCCAGAGTTGTTAGTGCAATTTGGGGTTCTTTGAAACAGAAGGAAAAACTCAGAATGCTGTATTCAGTTTGGAAAACAAAAATAATTATTTATAGATGTAATTCACAGGATGTATATTAGAAGATAATCCATTAATATTATCTTAAGCCTTAAAACAGCACAGGCTAAGGAAACTAAACAGAAAGTGTAAGACGGTGCTAAAAGTTGGTACCAGACCATTTTCTGTATCAACATCTAGATGAATCCCAATATGGCTGAAGTGATGACTAAGAATGGAACGATTGCAATAGGTCTCCAAAGTTGACTAACCATCACATGGGCTTGTAGAAATGGTTGTTGTTCCTTTTAAATAATGACACAATCAAGAACTGACCAACCTAATAGACATAATTAACAGAGAAATTGCTTTATGGAGTCAAGCAAATGAATGAACAGCTAATTAAAGTGGTGAATATTGTCAACATCTAAGCATTTCTCAAAGAGAATAACCAAGGTCCTAAAAAAAAGCATATTCTCTGTTGGACACAAATCTGTATTGGTCATCTTGAGAAAACAACAACCAATGGCTTTGTATATTATGAGACAGACATTATATGACATTAAATGATGTGTGTAGGTTCTGTAAATATAGCATCAATGTCATGGGCAGATCACTGTTGGGTTAGAATTATAGTTAGTTAATGGAGAAGCTGACACAGTTGCCATCATGAGTGAACTAAATAACTGTATTAGAAAGATTCACAGGAATGACCGACAATCTGCTAAATCTACTAGAAAGCATATAGCCTCTGGGACACAGAAACACAAAAATGTAAGCCCGGGATGAGACAAAACAGAGAAAGCTGGACTGCTTGAAAAGGATTTAACATTTTCAACTGAAGCAATAGAAAGCGTTGGAACAGTATTACTTCAGAAGATGATGAGTAACTCACTTTTTTAAGTTTCCTGTGTTTATAGAATACATTATATAAATAAAAAAACATACAGATACAATGCATACATTCATTTTAAAATTAAATTAAACTCATACTCAATGCCCCGCATTATCCATTTCAGAGAGCTATAGTACATATTTGAACTGAGCATATAATGTGAGGTTGTTGCTCATGTATATTGACATATCAAAATTAGGGTTAATTGGACCAAATAATCTGATTTTAAAATGGCACTAGTGAATACTTACTAAAGTCTGAAGAAGCTTTTAACCATTGCATGTAAAGAAAATAAGATTGTTTCAAGTTTTAAACTATACTAGTAGTAAGTAATTATTGCTTGAATTTCCAAAAGCTCTTTAATTTGTCTTGTGAAATGGACAAAATAGTTGTCATATACAGTAGGAGTATAGAAATTTATAGAATACCAATAACACATGAATTGTAGTGATAATTTTAAATTCCCAAATAAATAATTGTGTAAAGCCAGTCAGACATGTGATCTTATAAAAAGCAATTTAGAATAGATTGAGATTTCTTAAGAAACCTTTGTAGTGGGGTGGCACGGTGGCGCAGTGGGTAGTGCTGCTGCCTCGCAGTTAGGAGACCTGGGTTCACTTCCCGGGTCCTCCCTGTGTGGAGTTTGCATGTTCTCCCCGTGTCTGTGTGGGTTTCCTCTGGGGACTCTGGTTTCCTCCCTCAGTCCAAATACATCCAGGTTAGGTGCATTGGCAATTCTAAATTGTCCCTAGTGTGTGCTTGGTGTGTGTGCCCTGTGGTGGGCTGGCGCCCTGCCCAGTGTTTGTTTCCTGCCTTGTTGGCTGGGATTGGCTCCAGCAGACCCCCGTGACCCTGTAGTTAGAATATAGCGGGTTGGATAATGGATGGATGGACATTCGTAGCGTAACAGAATATTAATCTGACAGTTAAGCAAATATTTTCCTCCAGAGTTTGAGGCATTTTCAAAATGTGATCTAGTGATGCTGATGCTTAATGGCACAATTCACAGTCTGCATTCAGTCGCTAATACAATACTTTCAGACCATATTTTCTGGTGTGGGTCATGAAATCTCTAATATACAGTATTTTATATAATTTTCATTGAGTTTTGTGAGTGCAATGTTCACTTTTTAGCTGTATTATACCATAGTTTTCACAGGTTGAAGAAGAATGATCTTATGAATGGTTCCATTCCTGATCTGAGATTCTAATTGACGGCCCCCATTCCCATTGTCACCTAGTATTGTCTAGGGGTGCACACCTTAAAATAAATTCATAGAGTCTATAAATGCTGCCGATATCCTTATCAATAATAACTAGTAGATATTGATGGAAGATTGACTAAGTTTGACAGATTCTTTTTGATAAAGTTTCTCAGTTTTACATTCAAAAAGCAGTGTGTTACTGGAAAATGAAATTTAAAGCGTAGATGTTTCCAATGTTGAGATATCTAGTGCAGTGTTTCTCTACCACTGGGTTGCCGACTGCAGTTGGTGGGTCATGAGTGGCTATTGTTTATATTGGTAGTGGGTTGTGTAGTAGGTCGACACTGATGAGCATGCTTGACCCCCACACTGATTATCTTGCTTAATTTATAAAGGTCCCTACCCACCTGACAAATGTTATTATGGGACTCCCCCCCCCCCCCCTTAAGAAATATTGTTCTGGTTAGTGCCATACATTTTATTGTGTAGTGTAAGGATGACTAAAATACATGATTATCATGCACTGTTAAAAATAGCATTTTTGTAAACATGTTCTACTTTGGTACCATACTCAATGAATTTTGCACCACCATGTTAGTAGTAAAGTGGCAATAGCTAGTAATTAATAATAAGCAAAACAGCTGTATTTTTTGTTGCATCTAGATTTGTGAAATCGCCTTGTAAATTTGTTTTGAAAGTGGTTTTGTGAGTTGTGAAGTGGCAAAATATTTTTTTGGGAAGGGTTGAAGCTTTTGAGGTGGAAAGCAAGGAATATTGCTTTCTTAGGATTATTCCGCAGCCACCATACAATGCATCCCTGATTTTTCACAGCTGTCCCCTTGCAGCTCATATGCTATCAACTGCCTCAGGCAATGCCTGCCTGCACATTCAGAGCAAACTGTAAAGACGAAAGTTTGAACAACTTAACTCTATGGTGTGATGGATGGCCAAGGATCCTGCTCGGATGGGACGCCCCTTTCAAGAGAAGACTGAGGGAATGGGCATACTACCAGGAATACCTCCCCTTGGACACAAGAGGGCAGCCCCTTGGTTTACATAGGAGCCACGGAATTGGAGCTCAGAAGCTCAACCTAGTGGGGGTCCGTGCCACCACCAGGGGGCATCTGGACAGCTCCAGAGTCTGGGCATGCAGCACTTCAGCCACACCCTGAAGTGCTGCCAAAAGAGGAGTGGGGTTCCTATGCAGCACTTCTGCCACACCCGGAAGTGCTGCTAGGTACAGTATAAAGGAGGCCGCCTCGCTCCATTCAGAAGACAAAGTCGGGAGGAGGAGGACGAAGCTTAGGAAGAAAGGAGTAGAGGCGGCGAAAGGAAAAAAAGTACTGAGTACTGTGTGTATTGTAGCATTGTGTCGTGTGTGGGACGTTTATAGAAATAAACGTGTGTTATTTTGGACATTCTGAGTCCGTGTCTGTCTCTCTCCGGGGCTAGTCTTCTACAATGGCTAACCAATCCAGTTTGTTACCTTCTATTCCCTTCCATAGTCTCAAGGTACATTTGTTACCCAGCAGTAAAACTAAAAGTTACATTCCATGCCATTGTTTGTTTTGATCTTCAGATCTTTGCATAGTTGTCTTTTTAATATATAACAAAAAATATAAAGCAGTATATCACCATTCTGCTCTGTCAAAAGCTTTTTTGCATCCTGAAATATCAGGACCTCTGGAAGCTTAGATGATGTAGGGGTTTCTATCAAATTATAGTAATCCACATATACAGTTTGCTTTTACGCAATTACGTCTGTATGTTACAAGTATTTCTTCTTTCAGATAAAACATGTCACTGAAGATTGAAAATGTACAGAATTTCATAAACATTAAAGCAGGAAAATTTCAACATTGACATCAAAGATAGTCCTTATTGCATCTGTAAATTAAGAGCCATCAAAATGAGTGCACATGGAGGTCCAAGAGCATTATCTTTTAATTTTGCTGGCTTAGTGAGTCTTGGAAAGGAAGGCAAGCGCCAAGTGCTCTTATGTGTTTTTGTTCTATGCACCTACTATTACTAACTCTACCACCAACTGAGCAGGAATGTGATTATTCCACACCCGGTCAGAATATGATACCAATGTAGAAGACACTGGAAGTTCTAGACATAAGCACCTTACACTTTTACATGAAAATAATCTTTTAAACGATCCTTAACTTGCAAAAGTATTGATACATGGAAGATTTTTGATCTTGAGACCTTTCGGCACTATAGTAATCCCTTTCAAATACTTCCTCTTTAGACGCATTGAGGCAGCACTGGAGAAGGTAATCAGAATTTCATACAAAGATTTTCAGTGAAAAATTATATGCTATCTTATTTTAAGTGGATAAATACAAAACTAGTCACTAAAGCATACTGGGAAATGGCTGGTCTAATAAATTTAGAAACAGAAAAAAATATTATTTTGTATTCCAGAGACTGTTCAAAGCTTCAGTAGAATTTTAGAAATGTATTAGTGTCCTTAAGTAAGCACACAAGGCACCTGTTAACTCTTTAGATTCTTGAAAATTTTTGCCTCTTAGCTACATAATGAGTTATCTAATTTCATAGCTCTCCAGATGGGTTGAGGGTGATATTGATGCTAAAGCTGAATTTGATAAGGAATATTGCACTTATTGTATTTTTAATGTAATCTACACAGTCCCTACGGTATTCATCTATTTCTATAACACTTTCCTAAAGAGAAAAAAGGAAAGTCCAAGGCACAAATAATGAGAGGAATACACCAGGGGCATCATGTATAAACGGTGCGTACACACATAAATGTTGTGTAAGAACGTTTACACGTTCAAATCGCGATGTATAAAATCTAAACTTGGCGTAAAGCCACGTACATTTCCACGGTACCTCATACCCTGTCGTACGCAAGTTCTACGCTCGGTTTTGCAGACTGGCGGCACCCAGCATCAAAGCAGTGCTACTGTTCCTGTGTGGTTACCCTTTATTTCTTAGATCCACATTCCTGACGCGGCATTATAAATAAACTGAAACTAACCGCATATTGTTTATTAGTGTAATGCATCTGATTGTAATTAATCTGTAACAATATAATGGTCCAGGGAACAGCCATAGTATTCCAAATACCATAACTGCTTTAGCATTGTTACTCTCACTGCACCATCTTCTTCTTCTTCTTCTTTCAGCTGTTCCCTTTAAGGGTTGCCACAGTGGATCATCTTTTTCCATATTAATCTCACTGCACCACTCGGAGTATTTATATCACTGTATCTGAGTGTGAATCACAGCAGCAGCTGATTGGAAAGAGAATTATTGGTATACAGCATCAAGCACACGCTGTCTCAGCCACGGCAAAACGTTTCAAAGCCTTTCCTGTACGGACCTCGCCTTTCAGAAACAGTTTCATCCCAAGAATTATAAACACACTCAATCAAGTGCTCCTTGTAGAACTGTTTGTACTTATAAGTACAATTACCCCACTGTAAACTTGCACTACAGTTATAATATTGCACAACCTGCGCCACTTTATAAAGCGCGTATTTACATATAATGACGATATCATTTTTAAGATGAAATGCAGCAAAATATGTTTATTATATTATACAGATGAAACTTTAACTTCATTTAAATAATCTGAATTGTTAATAATTAAACATGTGAGGACACGTGCCACAGTGCTAGCAAGTTCATGGATTGTTCCTGCCTCGTGCTGTATATTTACTAGGGCTGGCGCGACACTGCAAGGATAGACAGATAGAATAATTAAACACATACTATGAAGATATTTCAATGTTCCTTAAAAGAATCATCGTTGTAAGCTTACAAATGGCTTAACGTCTATTACAGAGCTGATTGTGTGGTGATTGGGTATTTAGGGAAAGAAAAGTAAGGACAGGAATTGCAGGTTATTACGTTTAAAAGAGACAGTACTGCTACAATAAAGTATTTCATCGAAGGTCGCGCATGGCGCAACAGCATCTTGTGTGAGACATGAACAATCACTGGGCCATCGTGTTCACATGTTTAATAACATGCTTTCATTCCAATCATCTTGAAAATAATATCACGTATACATCTGAGTATTTTAATTATTCAGAAAGCTGTAATATCACGAATGTAATGGATTCTGTGTCCTGTCGGAGGAAGAGAAAGAACGGAAGCACGTAGTAATTCACACACATAGAACATCAATACAAAACAAAGCATTTAACATGCTACTTCAGTTATGATTGGATTTGAGAAACTAGTAAATTAAATGATTTTAAGATGAAGTTTATGATGTTCTACTTTAATGACAAAATAAACTACGCGATTAAAGTGGAAATTTCGAGATTAAAGTTGACATTTCGAGCTTTTTTCCCACTGTGTGCCTATTTTTTTTTTGTCTGTACACTAATAAGCTTTCATATGACACTCAGATGGTGGGCTACAACTCGCCTTTTCACTGCTACTTTGATATGTGACTTCTTTTTTATTTTGGCACTGTGTGACTTTGTGAACTTGAGCTCACTCAATCAACTTCCTTTTGTTGATTATTCCACTGTTTAAATCAAAAAATAGTATGTTTTTCCTTTGCCTCCACTTGGTATTCGTTGAAATTCTCATATTTTTCCCCGTGCTTTTCCCATTGTCTTTTCACAGAACGCTGAGCTTAAGGGCTATTTATATTGATTTGCATATTCAAAGAGGCATAATTCTGGGAGGAATTGGGGTGGGACAGCAGACGCGTGCACATGCATTACTTTTCACGCTGACCGGGATTTATGTAGCGGAAGAACGTGGAAGTTGGAGTACACACAGATTCCTGCAACTGGATTTTTCTTTGCGCAAGCACATTTCGGCTTTTGTGCTTACGTCATGTTATAGTGCGAATTCTATGCACGGCGTTATGCATGAGGCCCCAGGTGAGACAAACAAAAGAAACAACAAAAAATGAAGAAAAATATTGTTTTCTAAATGCTCACAGAATAAGGGTGCTGCTAAATGACAGTGTGCCAGTTTATTGGTGGAAGAAGTTACAGCAGCATGGACACAACTGTCCATTCGGTTAATGTGACTCTCACCAGGGGCAGGAACTATGAAAATGTCTGTGTCTGCATCACCATATTTATTCATATTAAAACCTCAACTAATGAATTTTTGTTATATTTTGCTTTCATCCTTCTTGACCTCTCCTGAAATCGACCACAATCTCTTTGATCTTACCCACATTCAGAAAGAGATTGTTGTCTTTACACCACTGGACCAATTGGCTCACCTCGTTTCTATAACTGGCTTCATCATTATTGGTGTATTTTACTAGTGGTACTGTATATAACAGTGAACAAATAGACTTAGACATCATCAGGTATTTTATGCAATAATACCAAAAATCCACAGATCCACAGAGATTTGTGAAATATACATATGTTTCTTCTTATTTTCTTGGCAAAAACATTGTCACTGAAAAGGTACTCTTCAGGATTGTAGTGAAGGAAGGTTGAGGCAGAAATCAAACTGTATGGCGGTTCTGCAAAGAAAGGGCTTCATGAAACTGAAAATCATCAATATAAAGATGACATTTTGAAAGAGGCACCTGAAAAGAACAGTCACACAAACATAGTTCATCTGATTCCATCCATTTTATATTTAAGTAAGATTAACCTTATTATGCAGATATAGTAGAAACTATAGAAAATATTTAAACTGCAAACTTTGAGAATGTAAATTGTCTTCAGTAGATTGTCTTCATAGTGGAAAGGTTTTTATCATTTGATATGACATACATTCTGACACTTAATTCCCCCTGTTTTCTGCATATTAATCAAGAGTGTGAATTATTAAAACAAAGTACAGTTAGAGGTAATAGAGGAAATTACCAGAATTCAACATTGATGTTCTCATCACTTACACAAAAACATTCTCAGATTGAAAGTTCTTGTATTTAGTTCTGCAGTATTTGTTAACCTCCTACACCTACTACATTAATTCCAGAGGTTAATGAATACTGCAGAACTAAGAAACAATTCCCCTGCCTATCGGTAACTAGATCAGAATATTTCAACCAAAAAATGGCATATATAATGTAAACCAAAAGAGGTTCTGAGATGTAAGAATTTGTTGGGGTGCTAATCTAGCAATTCCCTGTTTACCTTGTGAACAAAACAAAAAAATCGGCAGTGGTCACCCTGACACTTTCTTGTATACTCAGATATGGGGATGGATATTTGAGGAGTAAACCGCAAGACAATGATTATATTTTTTAAAGAATCATCAACAACAAATCAAATCAAATTAATAATATATTGAACAATTAGTATAAAAGTAAAGTTGAATAAATCAGACTCTTCAGCTACAAAAAAAAATAGAGTAAAGTCAGGTAAAGTACCTTTTCCAGTTTGTGGAAATAGCCCGAATGTTCATAGAAATCTACGTTTTGGACCTAATACTTGTATGCAAAATTTGATTGACTTAAGTGAAAGCATACTCAGGTGCTATCATGTTTATATATGCACACACACACACTCAGACAGACACACAGACATAATTCTAAAAATGGTATTTTCGCACTCAGGTAGTTCTAAAACATCAAGATTCATTAAAATCTCAAGAATTTTTGGACAATTACAATATTTTCCCTATACTTTGTATGCAAGAAAGTAAAAAGAAAATCCTGCAAGGCAACAAAATGCAAATAATACAATTCTCCTGCGTAATATTATTAGTTTCTTTGAGAAGAGCTCTATATCTCTCTTTCCTGGTTTCATATGCCCACCATGATCTGTAATCTCCCCGTTTAAAGCTGTCTGCTCCCAGTAGGGGGCAAGGCCTTCAATGCTTGGTGGGGGCAGGGTCAGGCATCATCTCCTGACAACAGCTCCACTTTGTGGAAGAAACCAGAAATATGCTTAGTGTAAGCAGCCCCTCTTGCCCCATAGTTATAATGCTGGGATTACCTGAGCCCTTTGGGAGATCCTCAAGCATGCATGCATGACAATATATATATTATTGTGAAAGCAACCACAGGACAAGTTTAGAGTTTTGGGGCACACCCTATATAATTCTCAATAGTAAATATAAAGCAAACATATGTTACAACGCTAAATCGAGTCATCACGACTTCTGTCTAGGGTTGACCAGTTCTGTATTTAAGGCGCTCTGGGAGGAAGAGGTGGGTCCAGGTAGATGAACTCCAGGGGTGATGTCAGCTGTCAATCATTATTTCAGGAGAAGGGGAAGAAAAGAGGTCTGTTTCAGCAGAGAAGTACCGTCACCCAAGCCTTCAAGCTGTTTTACATATGCGTGAATACTCAACTACTACATCAACTACTATACTTGCAGCCCTAAAATTTAATTTAGTTGATTAAGGAAATGAAGATATGGATTAATTATTTAAGGTGGCAATAGGAGTGTTAGATTTGAAAAGTTAAAAAAAATACTGTAGAAAAAAAGTTTGGGTTAGATCTGTACGCTTCTGTGTAAAATTTCATTATATGAAATAAAGTGCTAATATGTGATTAGATCAGTGGTGTCTATAAACTTATTTTTTAATACTGAATATTTGTTAGTAAAAGTGAAGTAAAGAAGTTGTATAGATACTGTTTCCATAAACATTTTAGTAAAGACACAAGTTGCCCCCGCTATGAATATTCCAAACCCAAAACCAAGAATGATTTTGTAGAGCTCTCTCAGGTTTGCCTCTCTTTTACATTTATATCCCAGCTTCTCTTTGTGATCATCTGCATATTTTCCCTTACTTTGTTCCTTGCAGTAAAGTACTTTCTTTGTAAATTACTGATGAAGTGTTAACAGATCATATCTACTATAGATGGAAATCTCCATTTTGGCTGACTGCATTGTTCAGTTTAACCTCTTTGCCTGGAGTTTTCTAGTGCTTTTAATTATTTAACTGATAAACTAACTTCCTTTCAGCACCCAGCTCACAAAATTCATTTGTTCTGTGGTTTTCCCTCTCCTTTATTTGCTTTAGCTTTTTTTGGTAGTTTTCTTACATATTCTTTTAAGATTCCAGAAACTCAAGATAAAAGTTCTTCTACAAATAAGAAGGGTCCGTTGAGTCTTCTGTGCGGACAAACGAGTAACATCTGGTATTCCAGTGGGTAGGTCTAATTTGTAACAGCTATACAAAAATCAAAGTCTGCAAATAAACTAAGGGATGAACTCTAACAGAACAGAATAGATTGCCACAACATTAATTTGACTAGAAGCATCCAAACTGGGAAGCAGATGGCAATCAAGGAATCAAGCCAGCAGAGAAGCTGAGACAGACAGAGTTCAGAGTGTACAATTCTTTTAAGTAAATGTCTATTAAGCAATTTTCCCAGTTGCCTTTATACAATATATGACTACAGTTCACATGTTCCCTTTTTACTTTTTTATTTGACTCTGATGGTAATTGTGCTGTTTTTTACTCCTGGGTATTTTCTTGACTTGTACTTCTGGTTGTTATACTCTTAATTTAATGAACTACAATGATAATACAATGATACAATGATAATGTATGTCCTATGATGGACTCATGCTTTTGTCAGGACTGGTTTCTACATTACAATGATGGTGCAAGGAGAGGCACCAGGGGCCTCATGTATAATGCCATGCGTAGAATTCACACTATAACATGGCATACGGACAAAAGCGGAAATGTGCTTACGCACAAAAAATTCCAAATGCATAAATCTGTGCCTACGCAAACTTCCACGTTCTTCTGCTACATAAATCCCAGTCAGCGTGAAAAGTAATGCATGTGCCTGCTGTCCTGTCCCAACTCCTCCCAGAATGTTGCCTCTTTGAATATGCAAAAATGATATAAATAGCCCTTAAGCTCAGCCTTCTGTGAAAAGATAATGGGAAAAGCACAGGGGAAAATTTTAGCGAATACCAAGTGGAGGCAAGGAAAAATTTACTATTTGTTTGTTTAAACAGTGATATAATCAAGAAAAGGAAGTTGATCAAGTGACATAGAGTGTCGGAGAAACTCAAAAGCTCAAGTTCACAAAGTCGCACAATGCCTGAAATAAAAAAGAAGTTGTCAGATATCAAAGTTGCCGTGAAAAGGCGAGTCGTAGCCCACAGTCTGAGTGTCATATGAAAGCTTATTAGGGTACAGAGAAAAAAAAAGGCACACATTAGGGAAAAAAAACATGAACTGTCAACTTTAATCTCGAAATTTCCACTTAATCACATAGTTTATTTTGTCATTAAAGTAGAACATCATAAACTTCATCTTAAAATTGTTTAATTTACTAGTTTCTCAAATCCCATCGTAACTAAAGTAGCACGTTAAATGCTTTGTTTTGTATTTGATCTTCTATGTGCTCTATGTGTGTGAATCACTACGTGCTTCTGGGCTTTCTCTTCCTCCGACAGGACACAGAATGCATTACATTCGTGATATTAACAGCTCTCTGAATAATGAAAATACTGAGATGTATACGTGATATCATTTTCATGATGATAGGAGTTAAATCATGTTTTTAAACATGGGTACAGGGTGGCGCAGTGATTGTTCATGTCTCACGCAAGATGCTTGCTGCGCCATGCGCGACTTTCGATGCAATACTCTATTGTAGCAGTACTGTCCCTTTCAAACGTACTAACCCCTAATTCCTGTCCTTATTTTTCTTTCTCCAAATACCCAATCGCCACACAATCAGCTCTGTAATAGACGTTAAGCCATCTGTAAGCTTAGAATGCCGATTCTTCAAAACTTTTAAGGAACATTGAAATATCTTCATAGTACATGTTTAATTATTCTATCCATCTATCCTTCCAGTGTTGTGCTAGCACAAGCAAGAATAAAGGCAGAAACAGTCCGTGAATGGAACACAAGCTCCTTGATAGCGCTGCGCACTGTGTCCTGGCATGTTTAATTATTAACAATACAGATTATTTAAATGAAGTTAAAGTTTTATCTGTATAATATACAGTAATCCCTCGCTATATCGCGCTTCGACTTTCGCGGCTCCACTCTATCGCGGATTTTAAATGTAAGCATATCTAAATATATATCACGGATATTTCGCTGGTTCGCAGATTTCTGCGGACAATGGGTCTTTTAATTTATGGTACATGCTTCCTCAGTTTGTTTGCCCAGTTGATTTCATACAAGGGACGCTATTGGCGGATGGCTTAGAAGCTACCCCATCAGAGCATGTATTACATATTAACTAAAACTCCTCAATGATATACGATGTGCTTCCCACGCGGTGCTTGATTGTTTGCTTTTCTCGTTCTCTCTCACTCTCTCTGACATGCTCTGCGCCTGACGGAGGGGGTGTGAGCAGAGGGGCTGTTTGCACAGAGGCTGTCTGCCTAGAGGATACGGACGCTCCTCTACAAAATGCCGCTTTATCACAGTGCTTCGGCATACTTAAAAGCACGTATTGATTTTTTTAATTGTTTGCTTTTATCTCGCTCTCTCTCTCTGACATTCTCTGCTCCTGACAGCGCTCCTTTGATGAGAAGATATGTTTGCATTCTTTTAATTTTGAGAAAGAACTATCATCTCTGTCTTGTCATGGAGCACAGTTTAAACTTTTGACTAAAGGGTGTTATTTCATGTCTAGAGGGCTCTAATAATGTTAACAGTGTGGGAGAGTTTATAAGGGCTTAAAATATATAAAAATAACCATACAAACATATGGTTTCTACTTCGCGGATTTTCATCTATCGCGGGGGGTTCTGGAACGCAACCCTCGCGATCGAGGAGGGATTACTGTAATAAACATATTTTGCTGCATTTTATCTTAAAAATAATATCGTCATCATATGTAAATACGCGCTTTATAAAGTGGCTCAGGTTGTGTAATATTATAACTGTAGTGCAAGATTACAGTGAGGTAATTATACTCATAAGTACAAACAGTTCTACAAGGAGCACTTGATGGACTGATTGAGTATGTTTATAGTTCTTGAGATGAAACTGTTTCTGAACCGCGAGGTCCGTACAGGAAAGGCTCTGAAACATTTGCCGTGTGAGAGCAGTTCAATAGACAGCATGGCTGAGGCAGTGTGTGCTTGATGCTGTATACTGATAATTCTCTTTCTCAGCTTCTGTAGATCTTTGATTCCCCACTCAGATACAGTGATATAAATACTCTTGAGTGGTGCAGTGAGAATAATGTGGAAAAAGATGATCCGCTGTGGCAACCCCTAATGGGAGCAGCTGAAAGAATAATAAGAAGAACAAGGTGCAGTGAGAGTAACAGTGCTAAAGCAGCTGTTGTATTTAGAATAGTTAGACCATTTCGTGGACCATTATATTGTTACTGGTTAATTACAATCAGATGCATTAAACTAATAAACAATATGCGGTTAATTTCAGTGTATTTATAAAGCCACGTCAGGGATGTGGATCTGAAAAAGAAAGGGTAACCACACAGGAACAGTAGCACTGCTTTGACGCTGGGTGCTGCCAGTCTGCAAAACTGAGCGGAGAACTTGCGTATGCCTGGGTATGAGGTACCGTGAAAATGTGCTTGGCTTTCCGCCAAGTTTAGGTTTTATACATCATGATTTCAACGTGGAAACGTTCTTATGCAACATTTTTGTGCGTACACACTGTTTATACTGTACATGAGGCCCCAGGTCCTCATGACATTGATCTGTGCATCATTGTAACACATACAGTAAATATTATCTGAGCTAATTTAGTCTCTTTTTATTCACTAATTGTTAGCATATCTGTTATTAACTGGATTGGTCTCTACATGGGGTGATTTTTAGCTTTCTAGTATAGTGAAATAATTTATAATGCAAAGTACCAATAAAGGAAAGGTCAAATGAATCATTAAGATAATAAAAAGGGCAGGCTCATTTATGGCATACACTTTGGACTTCCTGGAGGTGTTAGTGAAGAAGAGAATTAAAACAAAACTTAGTTCCATTATGAACAATGCTGCACATCAAGAAAAGCTGCTGGGGCTCCTTTATACCAACAGCAATATGTCTGTATAATGCCTCACTGTGACTGTGACAGCCAAGACAGAGGCTTTCTTTATTTTTAGTCATTCTGGTGTGTGTGGGTGTATACAGTATATATTTATTTATCTATTTATGTATTTATTAATTTAAAAAGCTTCTGTAAACAACAAAGTATCTATCTATCTATCTTGTTCTTCATTTTATGCTCTGCTGTTTTACAATGAATTAAAATTTAAAGTCAACATATCTTTATGCCATGAATGATGTGCTTTAATAATAATAATAATAATAATAATAATAATAATACACTGTGAATAAGACTTCGTAGTTATGAGACCAGGGTTCATTTCTTGGGTCTTCTCTGTGTGGAGTTTGCATGTTCTTCCCTTATCTTGCGTGGGTTTTTTCTCGGTGCTCCTGTTTCCACCCTCTGTCCAAAGACATGGTGAATTGGTGGCACTACATTGGTCCTGCTGTGTTTGGTGTGTATGTGTGTGTTCACCCTACGATGGACTGGCACCTAGTCCAGTGTTTGTTCCTGCCTTGTGTTATGTTAGTTGGGATAGGCTTCAGCAGACCATGACAACCCTAGTCTGTATTAAGCAGGGTAGAAAAGATGTGGCATGACACTGTCAATAATGGCAAAAAATCCAGTCATTGTTCCATTTAAAGTCTATTCATCTGACTTTTTTGCCTCATTTTGCAGTTCAGAAATACACTGAAACTCAGCTTTTATTTTCAAGACCACTAGTCCTAAATCATTGTCAAAAACTAGCATTTCTCTCATTTGGTGAGCTCTTCTGTTGTCATACATTCACTGCGATGTGTATCAAATGTGCACCATTGACATGTTTCTGCCTAGACTCTGGTCTTAGTTTTTCTTTTTTTCATCTCTTGTTTCTCCTTGTTTTTCAATTTTTTTTTTTTCTTTTTCCTAATTTGTTTATTTTTTTTTTGTCGGTTAATTTTCACGTAAAGGAGTAGGGTCTTAAATTTCCACATCCTGGACCACTGCATTCACTTGAGCAGCAAATAAAAGAGAAAGCTTTGCTATTCAGCACTGCTCAGGCATTTGTTTTTGTGTCCTTATCAGACAGCAAGATCTTTTTATTTTTATTGTTATTTATGAATGGAACAATACTTATTTTTAGTGATCTGGATTTAAGTCTGTGTTTTGGGGTTTATTGTTTATTATTTAATTCTTTTTTTTGGTGTAGTATGTTTTGTAATTTGTTAGTGATCTCTTTTAAGTAGTTAATAAGTGGCTATAAAAGTGAACATTTTTACAAGATAGTATTATTACTATTTAGGGTTTGACTTATTTACTTTAAAAGGTTCTGTGGTAAAAGCTTACAGTCGTAAATGATCCCAGATCAAGCGTGTGAGACCACATGAATGCAGCAGCACACTTGTAGCGGTGGTAAATCACTCATCTCTATGCCTGCACTAAGCAAACACTGCATGTGGGATGACGTCAGCATTTCAGCAGACCCACCTTTCCTGCTTAATAGTTCTGAACCATGCAAGGGTAAAAGTATTTGGTAATTATTTGCACTACTGATTAACCTTTTTTTTTTTGCTTGTCTTCACTTTATTCATATTACCCTTCTTTGTTAGATGCCTTTGAATAGCCCTTATCCAATTATGACAAAGATAAATTGTTTTGAATATTTATTTTATTTATTTCATTTTCCTAATTTTTCTTGATTGAAAATTTGCCTCATCCAAAATAAGATTTTAATAATAAAATGTGATGTTTTTTATTCATTTTTGTTTTGAGTCAGTAATGCCCAACATTTAGCATTAAAATGAAAGACCAAACTTGACAGGATCTCTGTATACAAAACCCACAGCAGTGGATCTATCCATATTTTTAGGTACACAGAATGGAGTCTATGAAAAACACAAATTCAGTGCTGGGCTGTCCTGTGAGACTGAAAGCAACAGACGTTGGGTTAGACAAGGTGATGTTAGCACCACACTATGAACTGGTGAGGCCTTGTTTGATATTTTGTGTGCACCTATGGTCCCCACACCATGAAAAGGAAGCAGATGTTGATGAACAGGTCCATCATATTAATGTCATTTCCCACATTTAATGACTGTATAAAAAGAGAATGATATAAGACTTGTTTGTCCTGTACAATTTTTGTAGAGCCTTAAAGTTTTTGTAACAACTACCTCCTGTCATAGCCGCAAACACTGCAATATTGATCAAACATAATGAAAATGAATGTGTTTTAACTAGTAATCACAAGATTAATTTAGTGTAAGCATAATGTACAGCAGGCAAATACACACAGCTTCCTTTCAGCTTCTGAAAGCACGGTAAAGTGTTCATCTTGATGAATGTCTGTGTGGAATTTGTCCATTCTCCTTTTGTTCACAGGGGTTGTTTTGTCGTGTCCTCTAGTGACTTCCCAAATCCAAAAGATGGAATAAGTGAGTGCAGATGTGAGTGTCTATGCATTATTATGCCCTCCTGTTCAGAAGCATATCCTGCTACTTGGAAAGACTCCCAAAACCTGTAATGGGTAAAATAATGAACAGCAGGAAGAATACTACACAAGACTGAGGCCACAAAAAATTAGATCTAAAAATATCTCCTGGATCATGGACTACTTGACCAACAGACAGCGGTTTGTGAGACTGAAGGACTCTGTGTCGGATATGATGGTTTTGTAATACTGGAGCAACTCAGGGAACTGTCCTGTCTCTTTTCCTGTTTACCTGCTACACAACAGACTTCCAGGACAAAAATAGCCCTGCGATCTACAGAAATTTCCAGATGACTTGTCCATCATAGGCTGCTTTAATGACGGAGATGGGTTAAAATACAGGAAAGCTGTGGAGGACTTTGTCTTGTAGTGAAGGGACAACATCAGCAAGACAAAAGAACTGATGGTGGACTTTTGATGTGTCAAGAAGCCGCTGAGATCAATCACCATTCAGGGTAGCACGTGAAAGTGGTACAGTGCCTGGGGGTTCACATAAACAGCAAACTGGACTGGTCTGACAACACAGTGGCGCCGTACAAGAAGGGCTAGAGCAGACTGTACTTCCTACAGAGACTCAGGTCTTTTGATGTACGCATCAAACTGATGGAAATGTTCTACCCGTCCATAGTAGCCAAAGTCTCCTGAGGAAGCAACCTGACCACAAAAGAAGCACAATGCCTGAACAAACTTATCAGGAAAGCCTGCTCCATCACTGGGCGAACCCTGGACACACTGGAAGCTCTTGTGGAAAAGAAAATCATGGTAAAATTGGATGCCTTCATGAAAAATCCCCTCCAGGAGACAATCTCTTGGAGCAGTTTAGCCACAGGCTCATTCCATCACGGTGTGTTAAGAAGCCCCTCTGGGGGTCTTTTCTGCCGGCTGCTATCAGGCAATTCAGTGCTTCCTGGAAATATACTTTTGAAATTTATTTTTATGTATTTATTTATCAATTGATTGGATGTATTATTTGTCCTGTGAGCCTGTATTGTTTTTATGTTTCTGCTGCTGTATGCATCTGAATTTGCGCACAGGATTAGTAAAGTTTCCCTAAACTAATATAATCTAAATAATACATTGAGGAAGACAGTAACTAAAGTCTCTCATAGTACAGTGCACACCTAATCCACTTTGTGAAATGGCTGGTGGAGTATGATTTCTGAGGAGTCAGAACCTGACCTAATAGCATCATACACATGTCAGTAGCAGCACTGGATGAGGCAGCAGACCATAGCAAAAGAAATCTATGTGTATATTTTCAACAAGCCAATTAAGATTTCCCAATCAACTTAACTACAAATGTTTAGACTTCATGTGGAAACAAGAACACAGGGAAAACACCACTCATTGATGTTACCAAATGCATAAATCAAACTGACATCTAAACTTGCAATAATGCCTTCTGCATCACTGAGCAACCCATTAGCCCATAATTTAAAAATAACATATACATACATAGATATATATTATTGTGTATCTCTGTTTTGCATTTTCCCCACAACATAAGCATAGAATTTCTGATTTTACTTTATATACACACACATACATAGAGCAGTCAAATTCAACTGAGTTTCTTGTTTTGCCTTTAGCAACTCTTCACGCTTGCTCTTCTCACTGACATATCAGTGATGTTTATTAAGAGATGACAAGTCTATCAGGTCTCATAAGCAGGCTCTCACAGGCGGGAGATCTTTTGTTACTTTGGGAGAGCATCATCAATCTTATGCCGCTCTGCTCTCCTGAGCAGTTGATAGTGAACATGGCTTCCTCCCTCCCACATTGCTCTGTAAAGCAGAATTGAAATACATACAGTATACTGGTGTGGGTGTGTGTAACTATGTATTGTGTGTGT
>JANRMT010062856.1:82801094-82825520 GCA_026402145.1 Polypterus bichir lapradei
ATAATGAAGAATAGAAAAATAAGAGACACAGTAAGAAAATAAAATAAGTCAACATTAATTAACATAGAATAAGTGTAAGGTCCAATGGCCAGGGGGGACAGAAAAAACAAAAAAAAAACTCCAGACGGCCGGAGAAAAAAAATAAAATCTGCAGGGATTCCAGGCCATGAGACCGCCCAGTCCCCTCTGGGCAATCTACCTAACATAAATGAAACAGTCCTCTTTGTATTTATGGTTTTCACGGAAGGACTTGATGATGATGATGATGATCACGTGGACTTCTGGCTTTTAGTCCATCAATGCTGGGGCATCATGGTGCTTTGAGTAAGTTGGTGGTGGCGCAGGCCGCCACCACAGAAAAAACGGAAAAAGAAACAGAAGAGAGAGTAGGGGTCAGTACGGATTTTAGTGCCACCATGAATAGTTATTATAATGAATTGAACATACAGAGTATCAGGATTAAGATAAAGTGAAGTTATGAAAAGGCCATGTTAAAGTAATGTGTTTTCAGCAGTGTTTTAAAGTGCTCCACTGTATAAGCCTGGCGAATTCCTATCGGCAGGCTATTCCAGATTTTAGGTGCATAGCAGCAGAAGGCCGTCTCACCACTTCTTTTAAGTTTAGCTTTTGGAATTGTAAGGAGACACTCATTTGATGATCTAAGATTACGATTTGGAATATAGGGTGTCAGACATTCCGATATATAAGATGGAGCGAGATTATTTAAGGCTTTGTAAACTATAAGCAGAATTTTAAAGTCAATTCTGAAAGACACAGGTAACCAGTGTAGTGACATTAAGACTGGAGAGATGTGTTCAGATTTTCTTTTCCGAGTTAGGATTCTAGCAGCTGCATTCTGCACTC
The DNA here is from genome assembly GCA_026402145.1 of Polypterus bichir lapradei. NCBI lineage: Eukaryota > Metazoa > Chordata > Cladistia > Polypteriformes > Polypteridae > Polypterus > Polypterus bichir. Next base: position 82,801,959 of record JANRMT010062856.1, read on the forward strand.
GTTGCAAATGATTTATGCCTTTTTTGGGTAGTCCTGAGAGGAGTGCGTTACAGTAATCTAATCGACTAAAAACAAAAGCGTGAATTAATTTCTCAGCATCTTTCAATGATATAAGAGGTCTAACTTTTGCTATATTTCTTAAGTGAAAAAATCCTGTCCTAGTGGTCTGAAGAATATGTGATTTAAAATTCAGGTTACAGTCAACTGTTACCCCTAAGCCTCAGAACCTTAGCTCTATTATTATTAAGCCACATGGTAATCACAATATCATTTTACTGCAGGTATAGACAACTGTAGTCTTTCTTCACAGCACTGGAAGTGACTGAGCTGTCATATGATAGACTTTAGGCTAATTTTTAATATACTGTAAAATAAACTGCAGGTCCTTGGATTGCTACCATTGGACTTGTAAAAGTTCAATTGGCATGGATAGTAGAGGATTACACATCCTTCTAACCTGTGTAAGAAGTGGTTGAAATTACCTACAATTGGGAGATGATGACGGACTATTAGCAGGGCCAACATTCTGTGGATGATTATCTACATGGCTGAACGCATTTGCTCATATACTGTATATTTGTGCAATTGTGCATACACTTGTAATGAATGTCAACTATTGGGCAGGAACATTTATGCTTCCATCTGCTCAAAACATCAGCACTAGTGACAGCAGCAACATAACTCGTGTCCTACACCAAAAATTGCAGTAATATTTAGATAATACTGTCTGTTAACATTATATGCTCGCAATTCAGTGGGGAAGTTGTCATTGTGATGTAATAGTCAACACTTCTGCCTCAAAGTACCACTAGCCTTGGTTTGAATCCTGCAACCATTTGTTATCTTTGTAGAGTTTGCACCGTGTAGTCTTGTGTGAAAGGGTAGGCCCTGTGACTGATGGGCGCCTCATCCAGGGCTGGCTCTGGCCATCTGTGATCCTGAGTTGGAGTAAGTGAACTTGAGAATGTTATGCTTTATGTTAGGCTATGTCATGTGGTCTAAAACTGACTAACAGCTGACATATTCAATTGCACAGAGATGGAAATAATAAGTGGGAAACACCAAAGGGCTGAGAATCAAAATGAAAGGTTTTAACACAACATTTATTCTGTTGAGCATCCAAGTCGTATTTTGTGTTAGTGTTTACAATTTGAAATAAATACTGGACAGATACAGTGCTTTATAATATCACCTCTGAAAAACATACACATGTCTAATTTTACAATCCATGTTGCAAGTTAGTGTAATATGTAAGTGTCCATATTTAGTGCTTTAATATATTCTGCAAAACAGAATCATTTTAAAATTAAATAGAAATGAATGCTGATGAAAACTCAGCCCGTGTGATCAATGTCTGTCTTAGGCTGCAAACACAGCCAAACAAGTTATTTGCTGAAGGAGTGTTCTGAAGACTAATACTGTTTGCTTGCTTGCAAGCGCTGTGTTTACAAGGTGAGTGTGACCTCACCTTCTCTTTGTTTTATTTCTGTTGCTCCTAAAGCAGTTATTATACTCATAATGTGACCTCTGCTGCAGTGCAGCCATTCTTGTTGAAGTGTCTGGCAACAGCACATATTGTTATGTTAATTCCCACATTTCACAGCTGCTCTCTGAAGCGAGAAGTGATCAGCTAAGATCTTTTTCTTTCATCTCTACATTTTGGTTCTGTTAACACAAGATGTTAAAGTAGGCCTTTTAAATCATTGCTTTTCATGTGATTTTGCCCATGATTTATATAGATGAACAGCTGCATAACTCTTATTTAGCTCTATGTTTCGTTATGCATATAATTTTGTTTCTTTTTCTTTTGCTCATATAAGGTTTCCTCTCGCCTTTTCAACACAATTGATTTGTCTAAATTGTCCCAGTCTTAGCTTTCCTTTGGCTGAGTTTGGGTGATTCAAATTCATTTATTTCTACTTTCTGCTAAATCCTACCAGGACAAACACTCATTTCTTCTGTCCAAAACTGAATAGTCAGTCAAGAAGACGATAAATGAATGTTTTGTATCCTGCTGTAGCCATATTTTGTATTTTAAAAAATGAAAAATAACTAAAACAGTGAGATTTCATTCAAATAACATTCAACAATTTAAACAGCTGTTTTCAGATAGTTCAGTGACATCACAATCAAAGCACTTTTGGGAAAAACTCATTAATTATGATTTTTTTTTTTAACTAGTGTTTATCATTATCTTTACTTATTAGTACATATTAACAGGGAAGGAAAGCCTGTGACATGAGTTTCATGGACTGTCCATGTTATTTAATAAAACCCGTTAAAAAAGTAGTCAAAATGGAGAAAGATATATCTTGATATCAAAAACAGAACTGAATTACTGACAGGAACAAACTCCTGATGGATATGGTTGATCACAAATGGGTTGGTAGATCCGTGAATACCAGGTAGTCATAGCCTCACTATATATGGTAAAAAAGACCAGAAATAAAAAAAAAAAACACAAAAAAAAAAAACTAGGTGTCCTAAACTTAAAGGAGTGAAAACTTTGCAAAGCACAGAGCATTATAAATAAAAAAAATTCGGGCATGTGCGTCAGTAGGCTTTGCACCCTAGGAGCCGAGTTACCCAAACTATTCAATATCATTTCAGTAATTATTTACCACTCTAATGCTGATCTTTCTGATCATAAAATAGGCCATTACAATAGCAATTGATGAGAAGAATTCATAATTGCAGAATTAAGTTATTTGAGGGTTCCTCTAGAGCGCCTGTATCTCTTACACAATTTGGCACATCGTCATCTCATAACAGGCTTAATTTCCAGTTTGGTATTTTTCCATCCAGCAGTTTTAGCTCTAGACCATCCTCAAGAAACTGTGACACACACATATACACACACACACACACACACACACCCATCATCAAGGTATCAGGGGACCCTAAAATTTTGATATCCACCAAAAACCAGAGACTGAAAGACATCCAAGACACACTTGTAAAAAGCACCAAGAAGAATTTTAATATTTTCTTCAAAAAAAGTGCACAAAGCACCACACACTCCACAATTCTTCAATAGCAATAATTAATACAATAACAATAACCTCCACTCCCAGCAGCTTCGTCACCCAACCTCCCAACTCCAGCTCTCTTGCTGGGACTCGAATAGTCCTTTAAATAGTCCTTGACCCGGAAGTGCTTATGTCCTTCTGTCCATGTGATTCCATAGGTCAGATAAAGAGTTATATTTTTCTTCATGGGCTATACGGGAAACAACAATCCCCTTGTCTTCCTGCCGCATCACACAGTGGCACCCAGCAGGGCTGTGAAGCCGAACTCCATCTTCCATGATTCCCGTGCAGGAATCCGGGGCCCCTCTAGGCTGCAGGGAAGACACCATTGGATGTGTTGGCCGGGATAAGCTGCCAGCCGTCCATCACATGAGATAATGCAAATAACGTAAAATACCTCTTATGATGTGAACATGCAACAGACGGATTTACAGTGAACCAATTGCTCTTGGTTCATAAATACAGTGATTTGGGGTGACTATGTTGTGACTATAATTTTCAATAATGTTCAGCTTTATAAAATTTAAATACTGCACCACAATTACTGTAAATGAATCTTCCGTTTTAATTTAAAAACTACAACACAATCCAGCAGTCAACTTACCTGTTTGCTGTCATATTTTTGGTGGCCACAGTTACTTCAAACATGAATGCTTCTTCTCTACGAGCACAGGCAAAACCTCCATACACACTTCTTATTTGTGGGACTGCCTCCCTTGGAGGCTTCTGGACTCATCCCTAGTTTTGAGAACTTTCAATATTTATCCACTTCAAGGCACTCTGAAACTAATTCCATCATGAGTTATGCATATTCTTGGTGGTCAAATAGTCCAGTATCACCTTAAACATTTGCGATATTTGGAAGTGGTAGACACTATTATTCCAACTTATTTATTGCTTAACTCTATGCTGCCATTTAAGATTATGCTTTCAAGACACAGAATGCTTAAGCATCCATAAGCATTTAATTTGTTTTCAAATTTTTGCCATTGCTATAAGCACCTGGTCAGCCTTCTACCAGAATCAGTGTAGATTCATTGCAGGTATCATTGAAAATGTAATAGTGTTAAGGCAATTGGGGATACATGCAATTTACAGAGGAAAAATGGGAATATGGACTTCAATTAACCAGACAGAAGATGAATCTAAGCTGATCAATGGGGCACTGTAAGTGAGCCATACTGCAGATCAACAAAGGATTGGCACACTTACTAAGGAAAACAATTAACAATCTGCAGTACTTTCATGAGTACAAAGGACCTGAAATTAATCAACTATCCTTGCAATGGGGTATTTCTTTCAGAGATCAACACAGAGACACATAAACCTGAAAAACAAAAATAGATGTGTTAAATTTGCTTGGAATAAACATGATGGCTGCCTGAACAACACCCAGGGGTTCCTGATGCTTCCCTAACAGTTAGTGAAGTTTTTAATTGGGCTGGAGTGAAGCTTGCTTTCACTGTGAACAGGATCCATTTTATTGTGTCATTTTAGGTGCTAGAGAAACTGAGGTCTCCAAGACTGTCAACTTGTGAAATCACGTGTAAATCAAAGCTGAAACCTGAGATGTGAGCATCAGAACAAATGAGAATCTGAAGCCTTGTGAAATACTGCACAACAATGTCAGTTACACTTTAGTTTAGGTACTGCAAAAATGCATCTATTAATAATTTACAGTTAAGTAATAACATCTAACAAACACTTCTTTGGGTCATCAGTAAAGTGTTTATTCATCTCTGCAATGTGACCTATTGGCAAAACTTCAATTTGGAGTTGTCTGAGGTGGCTTAACTGAGACACATTTCTCTTGATATTACATATTTAGTATAAAGCCTGTGAATCCTTCATATTAACAAGTAATTTTACCATCATGTCAATATGCCACACTGCACAGAGATGAATAATCCATCTACTATAAGTGTTATGAAGACCAAAAGAACCCTTTTTTAAGGTCTTGTTACGTAAAAGTAAATGAGCAATAGATACATTTTTGCAGTACTGTGACAGTGTGGGTTAGCTCAATTCTCTCTGTTCCTTTTGGGAGCCTCTTGAACCTGCAACCATCAATAGTCATAACCGAGATGAGCTGGGCAAATGAGGACACACACATGTAGCAAGGACTAAGTGTATAAGTGAGTAGTGCTTTTGTTATAATCCAACAAACAAACAGTGTTTCATAGTGCAGTGCTCCATCCATTATAAATAAACAATCCAATAAAAACAGTTACAATCGTGAAGGTTAAAATCCCATGAATAAGTCCATAAAAAAGAGGCTAAAATCTTAAGGCAGTGATCAGTTCTAAAAACTCAGTCCTGGGTACATCTTTTTAAAACCAACGCCTCCTCTGCTTATATTGTATATGGGATCTTGCAGCAGATGAGACGCCCAACCCAACAGGCACGGCCAACCCTATTTCATTGGCTTGGGTCCTTGCTGTCCATGGTTTCCAGCAGGATGACCACTCTGAGCCTCTCATCTTGTCTCTCACTGCTTCTCCCCAGACTACGACCACTTCTGCTCCCCTGCAAAATACTCAGCCGAGTGGTCCACTTCAGCCTCCGAGTGTCATCCTCAAGCTCCTGTGAGGGGTTCTTGTTCCCAGCTGCCTGATTCCTTGCACCCTGGCATCTTATAATCCTGTTCTTCACCCCTGTCAAACATCCATTTTTAACCTCTGTCTCTTCTGCTTTGTTCTTTCCTGTCTTCCCCTTCCTCTACTGTGCAGGCTCCTTTTATCTTACCCTGCCTACTTAGGTGCAAGTGTGTGACAAGCCGATAACTCCAGGGCACAAACGAGGCACCTAACTGTTGATTGCATTTGCATGTGTGTGTGTGAGATCAGCCAGGCACCCCCACCATTGCTGGTTCAGAGCGCACTCACGCACTCCTGCTCCTGATTCCAAGCCTGCATGTTCTTGGGTGCAATTATTTATTTAAAATGTGCCCAACGCCATGGACCACTTTTCCCAAGTACCTAAACTAAAGTGTTACCAAAAAGTTTAAGTATAGCATTGGCACACTTGGACTTCGATTCACTGTGAAAAAAAATTAGATTTATTCTACAGTAGCTAGAATACAGATTTGTAATTGCAGGATGAGGAGAAAGTGTAAGTAAGGAGGTAGAATTAGAAATGACAGTGATGAGTGCAAAGTAGCATAGTGACAGACACTTGAAAAGTAAAGATGAATAGAAGGAAAAGCAAAAATCTACTAATAATCACATTGTACATACCATCTTCAGCACACTCCTGCACGGTACTGAGACCTGGGGTACTTACCACTGACCTAAATACTCCCCAGAGGTTCTGTCAGCATTACCTCAAGTACGTCTGTTTCAACTTCTACACAAAGGCAAATGATGACCAATATTGAAACCATGACCTTGTGGAATGAATCCTTCAGGATAGACTACTCGATTAGAATGTCTGAGTTTTGAAATACCCAGGATGGGAATAGGAAGCAATTCAAAGACACCCTACCTTACAAAATTCTAGATCAATGTCATTAACTGAAAACCAGATCACCCACTATGGTGGCACATAATTTATGAAAAAAGGAGAGAGGAGCTTTATGGTAAGTCACTATCTAAAAAAACATCCTGCTCCACTATATAAAGGTTTGTGGCTCAAGGATTAAATTCGCCAGCTAACAAAGGTCACACATATAACCTTGACAGTCATCTTTCTCATTTTGAGAGACCACAAACAGATAAAGAGATGGAGGATGAAGGAGGAAATCCATCCATCTATTTCTATATCATTTATCCTAATTGCTTTAGAAAGTGGTATAACAAGGAATACCTGATTTCTCCTTCCAGCAAGAGACTCTAGCTCTTCAGGAGGACTTACCAGGACATGTAAGAAATAAAACACATAATATTTCCTCCTAGTTGGTCACAGTAGATTGAAGTGCTGATTACTAAAAAAAGATCTCAGAAGAATAGACATATATATATATACTAGGGGGCTTCGGCCCCTGTTCGCTTTGCTCACCCACCCACCATCTCTGCCGCTCACATTGTGAAGAGGGGGGCTGAACGCACTCCAAGGAGACAAGATCGCTTCTCCGACACCCCCTGTTAAATGGTGATACAATGGGAAACACATACAGTTTTTTTTTTACCTCCTCTTTGCTCGATCAGCTGCTGGCTGCGGCGCACTTCTGTCATATCACCTATGTCCATATATTCAATCTCTTTTCACTTTTACTTTTTCATCAATATCGCATTGAATTTTGATTCACAGTGAACAACCCACCAGCACTATTGCTCACAGTCATTTTCTTCTCCTTTCTTTCCTTCTTCTCTGGCACCCTCACTCCTCCACTCACAAGCTCCATTCTCTCTCCTCCTATCTCTGGCTCCTCAAATGGAGTAAGGCAGCCCCTTTTATGATTCACCCAGATGTACTCCCTGATGACCTTCCTGCAGCACTTCCTGGTGTGGCGGAAGTGCTGCATGGGCACCTGGAAGCATTCCGGGTGTACCTAGTTCCTGTTCCGGCAGTCCAGGGCTTAGCAAATGTCCAGGCTCCTCCTGGCGGTGGCCATGGGCCCCCACAGGGTTGAGCTTCCAAGCTCCAAGCCTGTGGCCCCAACACCCACCAGGGTGGCTGCACTCTCATGTTCCAGTGGAGATACTGCTCCTCTCCCAGTCCTTCCACTCTCTCGGCATTATGGCTGGGCAGGAGCTCCAGCCGTCCGCCACAATACATATATATATATATGGTTGAAATAGTTTTACTGTTAAATAATGCAAAGTACGCAACACGTGTTTCGCCCTCAGAATATGAATGCCATGAATCACAATCTGATTGGCTTCGCCTCTGATGCTGACTTTCCGAGGTTCGATTCCCGAGAGGGGGTGCAGTGAGTGTGTACGCCTGATGTGCCCAGAATTAGGGCGAAACACGTGTTGCATACTCTTTGCATTATTTGACAGTAAAACTATTTCAACCATTCTATGATCTGCTTCTCGCAAGTGAAAGAGGGCACCGTGGCAGATGTTAGCCGACTTGCTGACCAACCACAAGCGTTACCTGATAGGTAACCATACAATCAGATTGTTATTCAGACTATGAATACCATGAATATACAGTATATACTGTATATATATATATATATATATATATATATATATATATACAGTATATATATATATATGTGTGTGTGTATATATGTATTTTTTTGCCAGAAAATGTTAAAACACAAACAAAGTAAAAAATAAATTAACAAATGTATCTTTATGTCTATTTTGGAACCCAGATGTACTGTTTAAAAGGTAGGAATTGACGCTGGACTTGGAGTCGATTCATTGCAGGGCTCACTCTCATATCCACTTACTTGCACTGGGTAAATCCATATCACTACTTAATCTAAAAGTATTTGTTATGAGGGTGAAAATTTTAACCAGAGAAAAACACACATAGACTTAGGAGGGAGAACATGAAAAATCCACATTGACTAGGCCAGGGATTAATAAGGCATGGCAAAAATGCTAGAAAAGGGCAAAAGCTGACTATTACCATGACGAGAGTCAAATCAATAGAAGAATGAAGGATCTAAATGATCATAATGGAAAAAAAGACAAACTGAAAAGTATAAAGCATTGGAATAAGAAAGAAACAGACATCAGGGGAGGTGGAGTTAACAGTGAAACATATAAAGACAAACAGCATGGAAGAAACAGACATACTCAGTAAAGAGCTTGGAATTAAATCTTGGAGGACTCTGCAGAGAGCAGTACAAAAAATCAAAAGTTAACAGTAGTGTGCACAATGGCTCTTTGCCACAGACAAGTTCACGACTTTCTTTTGTTTTGTCTGTGTTTGGATGACAGCCACCTTTGAAAAACTGAGCTCTTTGTGTAACTTTGTGTTGTATACACAATTTGTCTGTGAGGAGTTCAAAGCCAGAACAGCTCAATAAACTTGACTCTTTCTCCTTGAATCTGAGACGGTAGTACTAACTGTGCTTTCAGCTTTCATCATTTTCTGAACAAAACTTGATGTCCCCCATGACAGTGACCTGAACTATTTATTCTCACATACTGTATCATCTGCAGTGAAAATGTCAGTTTGACATTCATAACTCATAAACAGTCTGACTTTTCCTCTTTGTGTTCAAAGAACGATACTTTGATTTGCCTTTCATACTTCTCAGTTAAAATGCTGGAATTCTGTATTTATTGCCGTCACTGCATCAAATATCATTAGTTCAAAAAAATGCTTGCAGTGTTGTGACCAGCTCTGAACAGAATGACCAAATCAGCCTTCACCTGACCAAACTACATTAATTTCCTGTCCTTTTCAGAATCTTCAAAACCCACCTACCCCTGGACAAAGCCCACGAAATCCAACACAGCCAGATGCTCAACTAAGCCTCTTATTGTACTTAACCCAAAGAGACAAATGAGATCTCTAAAATCATCTGATGCTGACATTCTAACTATTCCATGTATTAAGACAAACAAAATGTACCGTATGCTTTAGAAAGCAATCTGTTATGGTGTGAGAAACTCTCTGATTACCATAACATACAGTAACATTTTCAAACCCGCTTAATCCACTATAGTGGCCACAGCCTATGATGACAACACTGAATACAAGAAACACTATTATAATTCTGCTCATACAAGCCACTGCATAAAACAAACAGGTTTTACCAAAAGACTGATAAGGTACAAATATTAATTTTTACATTTAATGCATATAATATAAAGTTTTATATTTAGTAATGAAACATAAAAAATAAAAGTATTTCCAGTTTACCATGATTTTAGCATCGTAACAAAAGTCATGCTAACTTTTTTATGCTACTCTCTTACACTACAGAGATTTCAGTTCTCTAAGCAGTGCAGCACATTAGATGGTGGTACTAGGAAAAAAGTAACTTCAACTATTGAGTTAGTAAGTGCTTAAAAGACTCCCATTAAAAAGTAAAGGAAGAAACAAAGACACCCATTGAAAAGTTCTCTTGAAACTCCTACAGCTAAGGGAGAACACTTAGCACTGATAAGCAAGATGCAAAGGCAGAAAGGTGAGAAGAGCCTGAAGGTAAAGGTTTCACTTTGATGAACACCTGTTTCGATAAAAGGAAAAGCAGGCATTCAGTTGCACTGAAAATTATGTCTTAAGGGTGCTATTTCATCCACTGTCTTTTCAGACATGAGGTGCTAGATCTGTAGATTCTGATCTGAGCCCAGAAGTGCAGTATGTAGTCTGAGATTATGAAATGGAGTAAGTGTGTTCAAAAATTGAACAAATGAATGAACAGAAGTGTGTTGTTTTAGGTTGCAAGAAGTTAAACCATGAGACATTTGACTGAATTCAGTATAATGCTGACATGGAAAGGGGGTTTAAACGGAATGGAATTGTGACAAGTCAATTACAAATGGGAGCAGAGTATCATCTAGTAAGAGGAAGCACCCTGTAGCTATTCTGCCCACCTGCAATAATGACACTAAAGTCCAAAGGTATATTTAAATTGTGTACTTATTCTTGAAAGAAATTGAGAGAAGAGATAAACAACATAGTGAACAAAGTGAATGCATTGTGAAGTTTTAGTTTGTCATATGAAAATTTGCTATCAGAGGCTAATGTACTGATATATATTGTATTGTAATGACCCTTGTAGTTTGGGCAGGTATCACAGGATTTGTGCTGTCTCCTTCCTTGGCTACCCTACAATATTGTTGCTGCACATAGCTACCAGCAGTTCCTTCCTGGCTGCTCCACATGCTCACATCTGTCTTGGTCACTGCTTAGATGCTTATGCTGCTTCAACTTGCACCTCACTTTTGGCTCAGAAGAAACAAAATCTGCCTAACTGCCTTTAGGAGACTTGTCAGTGACCATGCAACCAGACTATTGGACTTTAGCAGCAGGGAAGCATCTCTGAAGTGCTTACAGATAGCTGCTCTCTACTTACGACTCCTTTTGAACTTTACTGTCTCCTTTCATAATAAGGTGCTAACGCCAAAGATTCTGCTATGTGGCATTTCTTTTAATTTCTTTCTTCTCTTTCTTTTTGCACTTTTACCATCTTTCTAATCTAATATTTTATCTTCTAAATATACTACTTTATGTTTTTGTGATATACTGGGCTAATTATATTTATTAATTAAAAAAAAAAATTTAACATAACTGCCGTAAATGTGAAATAATTAACCATTCATGTATAATAAGTGTGTGTTTCACTGCACACACAATATCAATAACAGACAATGACTACCACAGCACCATAGCAGACTGCTGCTTGAATCTGCACATGCACCATTGCACATTTTACAATTAAACTTGATTATAAAGGAGCCTAATTCTCAAGGGAATCAATAACAAAGGTTTCAGAATAAGGAGAATAATAACCAAACACTGCTAGCCGTCTGGGCTTATCTGTACAGAATGTTGCCCTCTGACACATCTTCTATCCTGGCACTATATATCTTAAAGAAGAATGCCCTACTACAACCCGTACAGTATCTCTCTTTCTTTCACAGCCTCTGTCTCTTGCTTTGAAGCTCTGGTCTATCTTCTGCCTACCATATAGTCAGTCAGTCATTCTTGTAACCCATTTTGTACTGGACAGGGTTGCAGAGGAAGGGGTTGGAGCCTATCCCAGCTATCATAGGGCACAAAGCAGGAATAAACCCTGAACAGTCCATCGCAGCCATATAGTGCGCTCCCTAAATCACCTACTAAATCTAAAAACAATGTTTCATTGTAAAGATTATAAAGACTAAGTATGATCAAGACAAAGGGTACTACATTGGTTCAATGCTCTATATTTTCCTAAAAAGATCAGAACTATAAAATTATTTCTACACCTCTTATTTAGTTACATTTTAAACATAGGAATCACTTTTTCATTCATAAACATATTTTTGTTTTGTCAGACTGGTTTGGTTTAATAGTTTTTGAAATTCTGCAAGCTCTCTAAACATTTTTTTCTTTCCCAGTGCTTGAAAAGCAAAAGATGGGTCATCCGTCTCTGTTGCTTCCTAGATGAATTTGGCTCCTCTCCTCCAACGGCTTCTCTGTCTCTCCCTCTCTTTTTCTTAAACCCTGTCATAAATTGCTTCCAGTGTACCCATTTACAGTGACTGCCCCTCACAGATGTCATTTTCCCATACTGGTATGCCCAATTAAAATCACACTACTTGTGTGTGTTTATTATCCTGATTCTCTTAAGGCTTTACTGGACTATCTCTTTGTTTCCAACTTCATCCAGTATTCCCTAACTCCTTGCTGCTAAGCAAACCTTCAATCACAGTAATGTGTAGATCAAAGAATACAGTATATACTGCTCAAAAAACTTAAAGGAACACTTTTCAATCAGAGTAGAGCATCAAGTCAATGAAACTTCTGGGATGTTGATCTGGTCAGTTAAGTATCAGAGGGGGTTATTAATCAGTTTCAGCTGCTTTGGTGTTAATGAAATTAACAGCTGGTGTGCAAGAGGGGCAACAATGAGACAACCCCCAAAACAGGAATGATTTAACAGGTGGAGACCACAGACATCTCTCCCTCCTCATCTTTTCAGATTGTTTTTTCACTAGTTTTGCATTTGGTTACAGTCAGTGTCACTACTGGTAGCATGAGGCGATACCTGAACCCTACAGAGGTTGCACAGGTAGTTTAACGTCTCCAGGATGGCACATCAATACGTGCCATTGCCGGAATGTTTGCTGTGCCTTCCAGGACAGTCTCAAGGGCATGGAGGAGATTCCAGGAGACATGCAGTTACTCTAGGAGAGCTGGACATGGCCGTAGAAGGTTCTTAACCCATCAGCAGGACCAGTATCTATTCCTTTGGGCAAGGAGGAACAGGATGAGCACTGCCAGAGCCCTAACAATGACCTCCAGCAGGCCACTGGTGTGAATGTCTCTAACCAAACAATCAGAAACAAACTTCATGAGGGTGGCCTAAGGGCTCAACATGCTCTAGTGGGCCCTGTGCTCACTGCTTGGCACTGTGGATTTCATTTTGCATTTGCCACAGATTACCAGAATTGGCAGGTCCACCACTTGAGCCCTGTGCTTTTCACAGATGAGAGCAGGTTTATTCTGAGCACATGTTATAGACATGAAAGGGTCTGGACAAGTTGTTGAGAATGTTATGCTGCCTGTAACATCATTCAGCATGACCAGAATGGTGGTGAGTCACTGATGGTCTGGGGAGGCCTATCCATGGAGGGATGCACGGACCTCTATAAGCTAGCCAACAGCACCTTGACTGCCATTAGGTATCAGAATGACATCTTTGGACACATTGTCAGACCCTATGCTGGTGCAGTGGGTCCTGGGTTCCTCCTGGTGCATGATAATGCCCTCGCCTCATGTGGCAAGAGTACTGTATGTAGGCAGTTTCTGGAGGATGAAGGAATTGATACTATTGACTGGCTCCCACGCTCACACCATCCATTGTCTCATTAAGAGCATTCCCCGACGTTGTGAGGCATGCATACAAGAACATGGGGGACATACAAACTACTTAGTACAATTTGGAGTTGCTGCAATCAAATTTCAGCAAAATGGAGTAGCCTGCCACATAATTTTTTCACTTTGACTTTTGGGGTGTCCATGAATTCAGCCCTCTTTAAGTTGATAATGATCATTTCCATCAAACAAGTGGCCTCCTTTCATTACTAACACATTACCCAGTCCATACTAGTATAGATATCCAGCAGGATTTTTTTCCCATTGAGATCTGATGTGTTTTCTTTTCATTTTTTTGAACAGCTTACAAATAATATAGGCCTATACATGGGTAAGTGTGCCTCCACACAAAGATCAGTGAAAAAATATAGTGATCTTTGATTTGTTAGAACAGTGGCAACTTGCCAGCCCATCACAATTTTATACAATATACTGGATACTAAACTTGCTCATTATTCAAAACATCTGAGAGCTAAATACTCACAAGATGATTTTTCCACTATTTTTAAAGCTATTTTTTTATTTACATCTAAAGTTAATCTCAACAGCAGCAGACCTAAGACCAGGGGGCTCATGTATAAACAGTGCATACACACAAAAATGTTGCGTACAAACATTTCCACGCTCAAATCATGATGTGTAAAACCTAAACTTGGCGTAAAGCCACGCAAATTTCCATGGTACCTCATACCCTGGCGTACGCAAGTTCTCAGCACGGTTTTGCAGACTGGCGGCACCCAGTGTCAAAGCAGTGCTACTGTTCTTGTTTGGTTACCCTTTCTTTTTCAGATCCACATCCCTGACATGGCTTTATAAATACACTGAAATTATCCGCATATTGTTTATTAGTTTAATGCACCTGATTGTAATTAAACCAGTAACAATATAATGGTCCACGGAATGGCCAAACTATACTAAATACAATAGCTGCCTTAGCGTTGTTACTCTCACTGCACCTTCTTCTTCTTCTTCTTCTTTCAGCTGCTCCCATTAGGGGTTGCCACAGTGGATCATCTTTTTCCATATTACTCTCACTGCACCACTCAGAGTATTTATATCACTGTATCTAAATGGGGAATCAAAGATCTACAGAAGCTGAGAAACAGAACTATCGGTATACAGCATCAAGCACACGCTGCCTCAGCCATGCTGTCTATTGAACTGCTCTCACACGGGAAATGTTTCAAAGCCTTTCCTGTACAGTCCTCTCGGTTCAGAAACTGTTTCATCCCAAGAACTCTAAACGCACTCAATCAGTCCATCAATTGCTCCTTGTAGAACGCTTTGTACTTATAAGTACAATTACCTCACTGTAAACTTGTGATACAGTTATAATATTGCACAACCTGAGCCACTTTATAAAATGCGTATTTACATATGATGACAATATCATTTTTAACATGAAATGCAGCAAAATATGTTTATGTTTATTATATTATACAGATAAAACTTTAACTTCATTTAAATAATCTATATTGTTAAAAATTAAACATGCCAGGACACGGTGCCGCAGCATTAGCTAGACATGGTGAACAGCGGGAGCAACGAGCTGCCGCTCCGTTCACGGATTGTTCCTGCCTTGCGCTGTATGCTTGCTGGGACTGGCATGACACTGGATGGATAGAGTAATTTAACATGTACTATGAAGATATTTTAATGTTCCTTAAAAGCTTTGAAGAATCAGTGTTCTAAGCTTACAGATGGCTTAACGTCTATTACAGAGCTGATTGTGTGGCGATTGGATATTTGGAGAAAGAAACGTAAGGACAGGAATTAAGGGTTAGTACGTTTCAAAGACACAGTACTGCTACAATAAAGTATTTCATCGAAGGTCACGCATGGCACAGCAAGCATCTTGCGTGAGACATGAACAATCACTGTGCCACTGTGTTCCCATGTTTAATAACATAATTTAACTCCTATCATCAATAAAATGAAAATGATATCACGTATACATCTCAGTATTTTCATTATTCAGAAAGCTGTAATATTACGAATGTAATGGATTCTGTGTCCTGTCAGAGGAAGAGAAAGCCCGGAAGCACGTAGTAACTCACACACATAGAGCACAAAGAAGATCAAATACAAAACAAAGCATTTAATGTGCTACTTTAGTTACGATGGGATTTGAGAAACTAGGAAATTAAATGATTTTAAGATGAAGTTTATGATGTTCTACTTTAATGACAAAATAAACTATGTGATTAAAGTGGAAATTTCGAGATTAAAGTTTTTTTTTCCACCGTGTGCCTATTTTTTTTTGTCTGTACCCTAATAAGCTTTCATATTACACTCAGACGGTGGGCTACAACTCACCTTTTCACAGCGACTTTGATATCTGACATCTTCTTTTTTATTTTGGGCACTTTGAGACTTTGTGAACTTGAGCTTTCAAGTTTCTCTGACACTCTGTCACTCAATCAACTTCCTTTTGTTGATTATATCACTGTTTAAACCAACAAATAGTACATTTTTCGTTGCCTCCACTTGGTATTTGCTGAAACTCTTCTGTTTTCCCCCGTGCTTTTCCCATTGTCTTTTCACAGAAGGCTGAGCTTAAGGGCTATTTATATTGATTTGCATATTCAATGAGGCGTAATTCTGGGAGGAGGCGCATGTGTGGCTGAGTTAGTTTGTTTTATTGTGAACATTCTCAAAATTTTTTTTATATATACTGAAATTCTTCTGTTTTATATATATTGTAAATTTTGTTTATTTTTGAATGTAATCATTGTATCTGTTGTATATAGTTCCTATTTGTCTGTTGTAGCGGGGGGGGTCGCTTTAATTGATACAACACCCACGGGACGCGCATGTAACGTACAGCAGACTCCTGGCAAAAGCTGGATGACGCTTTTGCAGGTAAGGCGCTTCTCAACGCTATCCGTCTCTTGTATAAGTTGACAAGTTTTAAATAAGTGTTTTCTGTATGAAACTGAATGGAAACATCACGCCATGTGGTTGTCGATGTGCTTTAAGGTTCTGTTGTCACTTTTTGTCGGCAGAAATGGGTTTTAAAAGTGTTTGGTTTAGTGGAGATTCAACCTCATTGGTATATTGTTTGGCTTGCTACAGGAGACAGAGCGCCTGACGTTACATGTGCTGACTGTGCCCTTTACTGCTTGTCTTGTAGGTATGTTGCAATGTTAATTATTGTCCTTCATTATTGTTGTTTATATTCAATTGTTAAATTTGTATTTATTTGTATTTGTGTATACATGTTTAATTAAAAATAAAAAAAAGCTGGATGACGCTTTTGCAGGAGACAGAGCGCCTGACGTTACATGTGCTGACTGTGCCCTTTACTGCTTGTCTTGTAGAAAAAAGCCGGATGACGCTTTTGTAGAATAAACGGCAGAATTCGGGTATTGCTGTGTCTGTCTTCTTCCAAATCACCAGCAGCCATTCTAAAGCCGCTACATAAAACTGGTGCCGTGACCCGGATCCACTGATCAGCTACCGCCGATCGCCGAGGTCAAGCTGTGTGCTCGTGACATCGTGGGATATCAAGTTGGTGGAAGTGTGGATCTTTTGTAGCTGCTGAGATGGTTTTTGGTGTTTTGCATAAGCGCAACTGTGGTTAATATAAGTTCATGTTAAGAGTTAGTGACATAAGTTGAAATATTTCATGTAAACTGCTTTATAGTTCTTGCTCACTGTTATTGTAACTGTTTTGTTCCTGTGTGAGATATGGCAGGCAGGGGTCAACATACCTTTAATATTTCTACACAACTTCCAGGCAGGGGGAGGGGTTTGCTTAATATAGATGGAGCAGTTGGTAGGACCTCAGTACTAACCTATGATTTAAATGAACCATTTGAATCAGAAAGCGTAAATGACATACCTGTCCCTGAGCCTCAATTCTCGACTCCCATTACAAATGACAACACTGTACAACAGTTACGTGTGTTAATTGGTGAGTTGGGAAGCCAGATAGGTGAATCCATAGCCAGCTGTTTGCTGGCTAGTCAGCACCCATTCACTCCAAGTCAGCCTCCACCAGCTGAGTCAGCTAGGGTTGAACCACCTGACACAACCCTAAACTTGTCCAAAGTGAGCTTAGTAGTGAGGCCGGATATTAAAGAGCCCCCGATGTATCGTGGCGATGGTGCAGACAGATACTCCATTCAGGAGTGGATTGAGCTGATGGAGGTGTACCTGCATAAAAAAGGCCTTCCAAGTCATGAACAGGGAGATGAGGTCCTGAACCACCTCCTTGGTAAGGCAAAAAGTATAGTCAAAGTGGGACTGAAAAGCAACCCCTCACCTGGTGTTACTGTTAACCCTGAGACAATCTATGCTATATTGAGACGTTACTTTAGTGAGAGCCCTGCTTCATGTCTACCACTGGCTGATTTCTATGCCACCCAACCAATGGCAACAGAAACGCCAATAGATTACTGTGTCAGGTTGAACACAGCTGCTGAAGTGGCTAATAGGCACTTAGGACGTCAGGGTAGTAAATTAGAGAATATAGATGCAGAAATAGCCATGATGTTTATCCGAAACTGTCCTGACCGTAGTCTCGCATGTGTTTTCAAGTGTAAGCCTACAAGCAAGTGGTCAATTACAGAGGTGCAAGAAGCTATAGATGAGCATCAGCGAGAATGCCGAGCTAAAAGATCAGGTGCAGACATGATCAAGTCACATGCTATACAAGTGGCCACTGCCGTAACAAGTAGCAGTGTGCCAGAACCCGAAGTTGCATGTGCTCATGTGAACACAGCCAGGTGCAGCCCGCCTAATCCAACCAAGTCAAGTGAGGCAGCCATTTCAGAGCCAAATGCTCTGGAGCGTGTGCTAAGTATGCTGGAGAGAGTGTTAGAGCGCACCAGCCAGCCTGTTCATGCTACAGCTAGACCACAGGCTTCAACCCCAGCACGTTTCCCTCCATGCCAAGTCTGTGGGGATGCCTCTCACTCAACACGAACACATTGTATGCGGGAGAGGAGATGTCTAACCTGTCTGGAAATAGGGCATCAGCGGAGAGACTGCCCCAAAGCCGTTATTGCACAGAATGTTAGCTTATCTGATCAGGGAAACTAAGTTGCTCACACTCGGGAGGGGACAGTGTGAGTAAAAATGTTGAAGCCCTCAACCTTGATGGAGATGCACAGTTTGTGTATGCGAGGTGCCTGAACTCTGCCCCACCTGGGAGTACTGTACGGTTTCAGAACATGATTAGACTTGATAAAGCTGACAGTCTGTTTTATACCAGTGCACAGGTGGGTGATAAAGTCTCATTACAAGCGTTGCTCGACACCGGCTCTATGGCTTGCACCATTAATGAAGAAGCTGAGCAGGTGCTAAAGAATGCTGGATTGGCACTGGAGACTGACAATATCCAGACTGATGTTGTGCTCATTGGCTGTGGTGGAGTTGAGGTTAGGCCCAAATGCATTTACAACTTAAGGATGGAGGTGTATGGATGTGCATTCAATGTGCCTGCCTTGGTTGTCCCTGGGCAAAAAGACCAGCTTATCCTGGGCACAAATGTTATAAAGCACCTTCTAAAGTGGTTCAAGCAGTCTCCCCAGTTCTGGCATGTTGTAAGCAAACCTGAGTCCGCTAAAGCACCTGAAATAGTGCAGTTTCTTAATATGCTGTCTGGCATTAGCAGGTGGAGAGGTGAGACAATCCCAGATGCTATTGGAACCGCCAGGTTGGCGCAGGCAGTGACTCTTCTCCCTAAACAAGAACACCTGGTTTGGGCCAAATTACCTGCAGCCTCACCTCTTTCTGAGGGCAGTGCCATTTTGATTGAACCATCTAAGGCACAAACTCACAAGAAAAGCATCATTGTCTGCAGGTCGGTGTGCTCCATGAGTGGTGATAAGTGGGTCCCAATAAGGATTTTGAACACCTCTGACAAACCTATCATCTTAAAGCGCAATACCAAGGTTGCAAATGTGTCACCCTGCATTGCTGTTGAAGATTTGGATGTGACCACTGGACAGACACCAGCAGAGGAGCTTGAGCTGCAGAGTCAGACGCTGTGTGATGAAGTGGTCAGCAAGCAAGGCGACCCTCCTTGTCCCAGTTTTCATGATAGCCTACATAAGTTGGGGTTGGAAGATCTGGATATTGACTCCTGTGGGGTGTCCCACCACTGGAAATCTCAGTTGTTGCAGCTGGTGCAAAAGTATGAGGATGTGTTCTCAAAGAGTAAGCTTGACTGTGGGATGGCTAAAGACTTTGTTCACCACATCCATCTGTCTGATGATCGACCCTTCAGACTTCCATATCGACGTGTCCCACCAGGGCAATATCATAAGCTCCGTCAAGTGCTCACAGAGATGGAAGAGCTTGAGATCATCCGCAAGTCTAACAGTGAGTGGGCCTCCCCACTAGTGCTTGTTTGGAAGAAGAATGGTGATCTCAGGATATGTGTGGATTATCGCTGGCTGAACACGCGCACAATCAAGGACGCACATCCCTTGCCACACCAGTCTGACTGTCTTGCAGCTCTAGGAGGGAGCGCCATCTTTAGTGCCATGGACCTTACCTCTGGCTTTTATAACATCGCAATGGCAGAGGAACACAAAAAACTTGCAGCTTTCACCACACCTATGGGGCTGTATGAATTTAACAGGCTCCCGCAGGGCCTCTGTAATAGCCCTGCAAGCTTCATGCGCCTCATGATGAGTATTTTTGGTGACCAGAACTTCCTGACGATGCTCTGTTACTTGGATGATGTGCTAGTGTATGCACCCAATGAAGCCGAAGCCCTCAAGAGGCTGGAGATGGTCTTCAGCAGGCTCCATGCTCATGGACTGAAACTGGCCCCAAAAAAATGCCAGCTACTCAGAAGAACTGTGAGGTTCTTGGGGCATATCGTGGATGAAAGTGGTGTCTCAACTGACCCTGACAAGGTCAAAGCTATCGCTGCTATGACAGAGGCTGACCTTATGATGGAGGATGGCTTAACGCCATCACAGAAGAAGATCAGGTCATTCTTGGGCATGGTTATGTACTATCAGCAGTTCATCCAAGATTGTTCCAGTATAGCCAAGCCCTTGTTCGCCCTGACTGCTGCACCTAAGGGGAGGAAAGGGAATGCACGAGGTGCTGCTTCGTTCAGGAAACTACACCCAAGTGACTGGAGACAGGAGCAGCGTGACTCATTTGAACAGTTAAAATCTACTCTCTTAGACTCTGTTGTCCTCGCACACCCTGATTTTAGTCGACCATTCATCTTGTCCACAGATGCCTCGCAGGATGGATTAGGTGCTGTGCTATCTCAGGTCCAAGAGGGTGAGAGTAAAGCACGCCCCATTGCCTTTGCCAGTAAGGCTCTCACCCGTGCTCAGAGCAACTATCCAGCGTACCGTCTAGAGTTTTTGGCACTGAAATGGTCTGTTTGTGATAAATTTAGCCATTGGCTAAAGGGACACAACTTCACCGTCTGGACAGACAACAATCCGCTAACCTACATCCTCACAAAGCCCAAACTCGACGCATGCGAGCAGCGATGGGTAGCGAAACTGTCCCCATACAACTTCGACATCAAGTACATCTCTGGTAGTAAGAACATTGTTGCAGATGCCCTAAGCAGGCAGCCCTTTGTCCAAAATCGTGTTTGCCAGAGGCTCATTAAAGAGCCGTACAAAGCACTGTTAGAGGAGTCGGAGCAGGTCAGAGAGGGCATGGTCCAGGAGGCATTTAGAGTCAGTGCTAACAACCAGAGTATCAAGTGCTCATTCCCACCTGAGAGCCTTAGACACTGCTCTATGACAAGCGGTGAAGTGTCTGCAGTCCTTTCAGGTCATATGGAATGGGACCAAGGAGCCAACCAGAGGGTGGTCACTTGGTTGGCTCAAGACCTGGAACAGCTAATCCCACCTGGCCAAGATGCTTTGCCTGTCTTCTCACTCCAAGAGCTCCAGGATGAGCAAAGGAGAGATGCTATATTGTCCCAGGTCATCCCGTTTGTCACCCGAGGGAGGCGGCCATCAAGGAGAGAAAGGGCTGTACTATCGCTGAAGGTTCTTAAGACTCTGAAACAATGGGAGAAACTGAAAATGCTTGATGGTATCCTGTACAGGGTATGTAAAGACTCAGTGACTGGGAAGAAGCGCCACCAGTATATGACACCTTCCTCCTTAGTCACACATGTTCTTCGTGGTGTCCACGATGATGCCGGTCATCAGGGTCAGAGTAGGACTCTGTACCTGGCAAGGCAGAGATTTTTCTGGAGTACCATGGAGCACGACGTCCGAGACTATGTCAAATGCTGCAAGCGCTGTGTAGTCAGCAAGACGCTAGAGCCAGAGGGAAGAGCCCCACTCGAAAGTATCAAGACTACATACCCCCTTGAGCTGGTTTGTTTGGACTTTTGGTCTGCAGAGGATTCCAGAGGAAGGAATGTGAATGTATTGGTGGTGACAGACCACTTCACCAAGATGGCCCATGCTTTCTGCTGCTCAGACCAGTCAGCAAAACAAGTTGCGCGCCAGCTCTGGGATAGATATTTTTGTGTCTATGGATTCCCCCAGAGGATCCATTCAGACCAAGGGGCGAGTTTCGAGAGCCAACTGATCCAGGAGCTGTTACAGATTGCAGGTGTGAAAAAGTCAAGAACAACACCTTATCACCCAATGGGGAATGGCCACACTGAGAGGTTCAACAGAACCTTAGGGAACATGATCAGAGCCTTACCGCCCAGGGATAAGATTAAATGGCCGCAAATGCTGCAGACATTGACTTTTGCATATAACTGTACAGTTCATGAGTCAACTGGGTATGCTCCCTTCTACCTGATGTATGGGCGGGTCCCTAGACTGCCGGTAGATGTTATGTTCCACAATGTGGAGAGGAACAGTGATATCATTGACTATGATAGCTACGTCAGGAGAATGAGGGATGACCTCAAGGAAGCTCTCATCTTGGCCCAAGTCAACACTGATTCCAGCCAGCGGCGCCAGGCAGACTTGTACAACATGAAGACAAAAGGTGCAGACATTGAGGAAGGAGATCGAGTTCTCTTGGCAAACAGAGGTGAACGTGGTCGCAGGAAGTTGGCTGACAGATGGGACTCTACACTGTACACTGTGGTCTCTAAAGATTCAAAGTGCCATACATACCACATCAAAAACACCATCAATGGACAGGAGAAGATTGTTCATAGGAATTTGATCTTGCAAGCTAGCTTCTTGCCAGTGGTAATCGAACAGGAAGTGGAGCCTTCCTTTGATAGTGACTCTGAACCAAGTTGGGACCAGTGTGATGTGGATAGAACTGCCTCTGTGACTGGATCAGAGTTTGACCCTATAGAGCGTACTGCCAGTTGGGTAGCAGAGACTTTAGTTCCTCCAGAAAGAGAGTGTGCATCATCTGAACCTCCTGAAGTATCCGCTGACAATGCTGTGCCAGAGGCTGACAACTCCCAAGCAGACAGTAGTGATGGTCATGCTGGACCATGTGCTGAAAATCACAGTGTTGGGGTTGAGACAAACAGGGCCAACAACAGTGAAACAGATAGTATGCATGGTGCAGAAGTGCCAGAACTGAACCACAGTCATCCTGAGGACCAAGTAGCTAGAAGATCGATGTCTGAAACCACTTTGAGACACGATAGAGCACCAAGTAACACAGTAGGGCACATCAGAACAAGAGTAGGAAGGATAGTAAAACCAGTTAACAGATTGATTCAGAACATGACGCAGAGAAACAAACAAGCTAGTGGTGGTGTTAGTGGGTTAGCCAAAACTTTATTTTTGTGAACAATCGTCAGTTATCCTATTGGAATAGTTCTAAGTTAATTAGCAATGTGTATAATATGTATAATTCTGTTAAGTAAATTCAATGTTGGAGTAACAGTCATTTATTCATTAGGATGAGATTGTGTATAAGGCACTTTCTTACGCAAGTGAACATTGGAAGTCTGGCCAGCTTCCTTTTGACACTTTCCCTTTTGGTTGGGAGACGGTTTTGTCGCACGTAAGAGTACTGTGATGTACTGTGAGAAAATAATGACATGTTATGTTACTGTTATTTAGAACTCTGCCATTGCCTGACCCTCAGTGTTTTGAGAAGTTCAGGGGGGAGTATGTGGCTGAGTTAGTTTGTTTTATTGTGAACATTCTCAAAATTTTTT
>JANRMT010062856.1:82860520-82940290 GCA_026402145.1 Polypterus bichir lapradei
ATGGGGCAAAACCACATAATGGATGAAATAAACGTGCTTGTCAATATAAGTTTTCATTGGACCAATTCTATGGCCAAACAGGCACTAAAAGCTGCCTAACTAAGTTAGTGCTTTGTTTCCTTTTTATGTAAACTGTACTTATATTGTTTATTTATTTGCCAGATGTCTTTGCATGGCTGTAGCTGTTTCCTGAACTGTTTGTTTGGAAATTGCAGTTGTTCTTATTTGCACACTCACTTGTACTGCAATAGTTAGAGCTCAGTGGTCTGTTTCCTCACCCAGTGGCACAAAACCCTTAACGCACGCCCAGCAGTTTCCTCTCTACACTAATCCCTTAAATACTTCCTGCTCAACACTTCACAAATTCTTCAATTTCTAAGCACAAATTTCATGATCAGCTCTCATATTATATTTTCATAATGTTAAGTTAGATAATGCTTACATCTGGAAATCAGCAAACTTGACAGAGTGCTCCACTGAGCAGACATTGCAGATCTTTTCTCCACACTTCTCTACCAATGCTATCCAATGTGAAAATTGTATCATATTTACAGGTAGAGGCATGAGACTGAAAAAAATATGTTAAGGTGACAAGAGGAGGGACTGAACTACCACTAGTGCACTACACACTATAGATTGTACCGTCAGAATATGCATACACATATATGGGGAATGGATGAATTAGACACGCCTTTCAATGTAACATTTCATGGGGCGGCAGATGTTTAGGTTTGGTTTCTGGAACACCCAACCTTCTCTGTTGTTGACATTCCATCAAATTATCCCTTTCTTGATATCAATCAAATACAGTAAGAGGCACTAGACTGAAGTAAAAAAAGAATTGACCATAAAGTGTCAGAAAATGGGATTGAACTCATGACTTCCAGGGTTATAATGTACATGGCCAACCATTTGTACAGTATTTTGACCACTAGGCTACAGGAACTGCTGCTGCAACCCCACTATCACAACAGAGTGTATCTTTGGAGTGTACATATACTGTATAAGGGGAAAAGGCACACAATGGATGAATTAGACACGCTTTTCAAATAGGGTTTAACCAAAGAGTTTCCACATTGTTAGTCCACCTGAGGAGTCAACTGAATATAAAGGAAACTGAAGAGGCTTCTTTATATTTAGTTGACTGCTACACAAAGGAGCACCATTGAGGCAACCGACGGTGTCGGAGAGGAGACAGGCAGAGAGGAAAAGGAAAGGCTATTTTGGTAACAGTGGGATTTTGAAATCCATTCAGTGGTGAGATTCAAATACTGGTTGTGCCCTTTGTGGAGTTTGCATGTTTTCCCTGTGTTGGTTTTCTCCAGATTCTCTGGTTTCTTCTCACAGTCCATAGACATGCAGGTCTGTTGAACTGTTGATGCTAAATTGTTATTTGATGTGTGTATCCTCATTGGGAATGGCTGGTGCCTTGTTCAGTGATTGTTCTTTGTTCACATTACTTGTGTGGACACACTCCATCTTCTCTGAATCCCTGTTTCTGGATACATAGGGTTAGAAGAAGGATTTCTAATTTATGACAATTAAATTAAACTGTAAACCCCTTCAAGTTCTACTGTAGTACATCAATGATCCCATCAGCTTCATACTTAACCTCTCAAGTACTCCATCTGCACGTATTGTGGTCTACTCTGCTTTTTGAATTACAAGAGATATTCTTGATGATTGGTTCTGACGGCTGCTCACTGTGAATATCATGATTGTGCTGATAAATGTGGATGGTCCACTTTTCCTTTGAGCTAATAAGAATCACATTGCAATTGTGGAAGTCATTGAGCCATGAGTGCAGAATGAGGCTTATTCAAGTGATATTTACACAGATAAGTGTGTATCATGGGAAAAAGTACCAGACTTGGTGTGGACTAATGGAAGGTACATTTGTGGACATTTGTTATTAAAGAGAAATTCATCTGTCTTATATTGAAATTCAACTCATGCTTCCTGGTTGGTAACTATTTATACTACTCACTAAACTACCACAACTGGCCTGGGTTTCTGTCTGAGTTGATACAGTACATCAGACTATCATACTTGAATAAAGAACAAGAGATTGAAGTGGCAGCTAATTAACCTTACTTCATATTTGTGTTGAGTTCTTTCCTCACTTTTAATCTATTTGGGTGCAGATGGAGGCATTTTATGAATGAAAAACTTTTGAAAGTTGTAAAGTTGGTGTAGTGAGTAGGGTACCTGCCCTTAAAGCAGTGGCAATGGGTTCAGTTTCTGACCATGTAAAACTTGTTTCTGTTATTATTTATTATTGTCTATATTTTCAGTGGATGGGGCCTAATCTATCAGCAGGAGCAGGTATGACGTGTCAGTGTGAAAGTATCATTGTAATCCTTTGGACGCCAAGTAACTGGTAGATGTTTATCACTGTGATTTTAAATAGATTGGCTGTGATCCTGGACTGTTCCCAAACTGCAGACTGTAAAATGGAATGTGTGGTGCGCTTATATAGAAATGACATTAAATATATTTAATGGAGAAATAGTGAAAAACCATACATTGCCAAGTATTTTTACAGTATTTTGAACACTAGGCTATGGCTGCTGCTGCTGCTACAACCCCGCTATCACAACAGATTGTATCTTTGAATTGTACATGTATGGTATAAGGGGAAAAGGCACACAATGGATGAATTAGACATGCTTGGCAGATAGGGTTCAACCAATGAGTTTCCACATTATTACTCCACGTGAGTAGTCAGCTTAATATAAAGGAAACTGAAGAGGCTTCAATGACTACCTGCTACCCTATATAGCACGATGGAGGTAAGTGGGATGGGGTTCATAGACAGAGCAAGAGCAAGGGCTCTTTGAAGGAGATAAACAGTGTGAAATGAGATACAGGCAACACTAGTTGACCATGCCATCAACCATGACCTGAACAAGAGAGAAGCAGGTCAACAATGTGGCCCCATGTGTCACATTTCACAGTGGTTGGTATAATGTAATGTTTTGAAAATTAAAACAGGTACAGTAACGGTAGAGCAAAATTTAAGGTAAATGTAGATCGAGAAATGGCACATTTCACAAGAAATACAATAAGATGAGTACATGTGTGTATTTTCAGAATTGCAGAAATACCCTGAAAGAGGGAGAGGCAGCCTGTCTTTGCTCCTGACCAACAGATTGCAATAGTAAGTATGGTGCTGGCCAACAATACCCCTGCACACTGAAATAGCAAAATGGATTGCAGTGTTTATCATTTATCCTATCAGTGTGTAGTTGATGTTTAGGACAAGCTATTTATGTGATGGTTAGTGTGTTTGTGTGACTACTGTCTTCCATCTTCTATCGGGCCAAGAGGTTTTTTGATTATAGAACTCTTAGTGAGGGATGTTTTAGAGAATGTGTTTTTTCAGCCTCTCACTTAGAATAGCAAGAGTTTAGATATAAATGTTGAATATTTAAGTCTTTAGTGAAATAATTAGAATCACTTTGTTGTTGACTCAAGCAAACCATATGCCGCAAAGTGTGCATCATTGAAAACCTGACGAGCAGCAGTGTACAATATTGACAAATATATCATTTTATTTTTTTAATTTTTCTTAGAGGAAATATTTAAGATCATTAATGGGAATTGAACTTGATGGACAGGAATGCTATCCACTATGCTACCACCAAACCTGGTCAGGAGGTCTTTCTCAGTTGATACTGTACTTTATACTGTATGATTTGAACAAGAGCAAGGGATTGAGGTGGAAGATAAATGTAGAAGTGGACCTCATATGTGGAATAACTTTACAAACTATGTTATAATTTTATTTTGCCCAGTGTGTAACTCTGAAGAAATAGAAAGGTGTGATATTTTTTCCAAAAAAATAGCAAGAAGTGGTGATTTAGTGGTTAGCATATTTGCCCTTGAACGAGAAGTTGTGGGTTCAGTTCCTGGGCATGATGTCTGTATATTCTATGTTGTTTTTGAAGTATTTATCAATTTCTATAGTAAATTTGTTTTGTTCTCTTTTATCAGGCATTGCCTATTATTCTTCCGTGGGCATATAAAGGTGTTTGTTTTGAAAAAATAGGAATGCCAAGTGACAAAATAAAATATTGAGGTATATATTAACATTTGGAATGTAATCAGGTTTCAGTGTGATCCTAGGTTATAAAAAAGTTGAAATGTGTAAAACGGAATGTGTCCATTGATGTACAGTGTAGCTGTACTGAAATGTACAGTACAATATAGTGAGTGATCTGTAGAAAAACTGAAAAATCATTTGGGTTTGCAACACCAACTTAGATGGTGTAGAAGTAAGTGCAAGATGTGTCTAAATAAATCATATAATCTCATTGTACAGGTTCAAATCCAGGAGGAGGCAGTTCCTAAAACATGGAAGAGAGGTGATGAAGGAAGAGGAGGACAAAAGGCCAGTGGAAAGAGTGTTACTACAATAACACTGTGTAAAATGTAAGAATGGTTATAAAGCTACACTGTGCAGATAGAAACCCTTTCAAATAATAAGCATCTTATTAAGTGTAATAATAATTTTGTACTTAACAGGAAACGAAATAGGGAAAGGATGTACATAATCCGATTTACAAGCTGCTGTTAAAGATTTGTATTCCACTTGCTTTGCATGATTGTTAAGGTTTTAGTGTTTCCCAAAATTTACTTAATAACAAAGCTTTTCATCGGATTATGCACTGACATCTGATATGATGTTCTGGCTCATTCATTTAATTATATGTTTTATCTGCTTTACCCAAGCAGTATAATTGGTAGTTACCAGGAGAATATTAAAGCTCAACTAAGTGGAACAGCACACTGTAACTAAATGCTGTACTGTTATTGTTGTTATGTTTATTACATATTTATGTGCTGGGCGTCTGGCTACACAGTAGCATGTTTTTTAAAAAATGTTTTATTAAAACAACAAATATGCTGCAGTTTTACACACTTGTTGCTTTCCTTAACAATGAAGCTACATACAGAAAACAAATTCAACTATTAAATCATCCATCCATCCATTATTCAACCTGTTATATCCTAACTACAGGGTCACGGGGGTCTGCTGGAGCCAATCCCAGCCAACACAGGGTGCAAGGCAGGAAACAAACCCCGGACAGGGCACATGCACATACACACACACACACACACACACACACACACAGCAAGCACACACTAATGACAATTTAGGATCACTATTAAATCACTTAATAACAAATCTGAAATTTGTTTTTATTACTTTACACAAATAAAATGACTTTCACTTCACTGAATCTATTTTGCGTGAATTAAACCAACTGCCCAAAACTTTACATTTTTGTCAGATAAAAACAGAAGCAAACTGGATTTTCTAAACATTAATTTGAAGCAGCATGCTGTCTACCATCTCCTACATTTCATTTCTGTTGCTTGTCATGAGATTCACTGCACCAGGTATTCTGCTCCTTTAAAATGTGAATTTTCACAAGAGTTACACCCAACCCCCCAATGCACTCTCTTTTTCTTAAAATGTGTGCATTGCATCCAGGTGGTGCATTGTGTTAACAGACGCAGATAAAAATCACTAAGGAAATAACCCTGCCTGAGTTTGAATCAGATGCTTTCCAGTGACCCTGCCCCCCTGGCTCTATCTGTCAAGTTGTCCTCCCTCCGACATTTCACCCCGTGATCTCCATCTCCCTTGTCTGGCGAAGAGATGGAAAAAAAGAGAGATAAAGACGGAGGAAAAAAAAAAATAAGAAGAGTTTTTATTTTGTTAACTCGCATATTCAGCTTGTTTCAGCAGACCGGACAATTCCTTTGGCATTAGTGAGAAGCTTATAATTCAGTTACAATTTATGTTAATATAAATGTAAAGCATGAGTCAAGAAACAAGCATTCTTTGTGTAAGTGCTCATTCACTATCAAATCCAATCATTTTGAATGTGCTCCAAAATAAACTGAAAAAGGAAATGGCCATAAATAATATCTTCTTTTATTTAAAAAAATGTGCTTAGTTGGCAAGTAAATCTAGCCTTTTCAAAATTAAAGTAACATCCAAAAGAAATGCATCTTCAAGATGTGTGCATATGGTAGAATTAATAAATACATACATGACTTAGGAAATTGCTTTTACATGACTTTCAGAAATTATTTTGAAAAATGTAATAGAATTCAGGGAGCAGAATCACGCAACACAGGAAGAAATCTGATGTAAACTAGTCACAATGTCGGACTGTTATGGGTAAAAACCTGTTAACACAAACCTAATATTCTTAAACCAGATTAGTCCATGTCAGGATCACTGACGGCCAAAGACTATCTTGGCAGCATTGGGCACAAGGCAGGAAACAAATCTAGACAGAGCACCAGTCTAACACAAGCCAGTTTGAAATTGACAATGTCTGAATATTCAAAAGAAACCCTAGTGTTAACTGGGTGTGGAAACTGCACACAGACAATAACTAGGCACAGAATTAGAGCTCAGCACGCTCTTGCAGTGAGATGGCAGTGCTACCCAGCGCATTACCATGCCAGCCCTGCGGTGCTTATTGCGGCTTCAATAAAAAGAATGTTTGCTTAGCATTTCTAAACACACACATGCAAATATGTACAGTATATATATTTATGTATTTATTGTTTGGATTGGAGTTTAAGTTTGCATTTGATTATTCTTAAGAGAATGATCCTGAAGTATTCCAGACTGCTCACAATAACATCAACTATTTTCACTTTATGTATTCTTTCTTTTACTATTTTGTAACAGAGTTCACTATGTACAATGTAATGGATGGCACACATGAACTGGCATCCCGACCAGGATTGAACTAAGATCCTTGCCTGGCCGGGTCAAAACTAGGAGGAGATGAGTACTGATAATTATTTTCTCCCCCATTATGCTAGGTGACAGCACCCCTCGATTAAGATTGTCACACCGACACCCACAGGGCATGCTGAGACCTGTAGTCCGAGGCAGCAGCTTTGTTGGGTTCTGTGGGGACTGCCAAGGGGAGCTGAAAGGATTCCCAATCCCTACTTTTTGGGACTTAATGACTGGCCCAGAAGTACTTCCATTGGGTTATGCCCTAGCACTGGAAGTACTCCCGGGTTCAAGAAAAAAAGAGACTGCTCAACCTCATCCAGGTGAGTTGGAGTTGGGTGGAAGGAGGACAAAGCTCACCTCGGAGGTGTTGAAGAGAAAGAGAGAAAATTGTGTTGCGCTGTGTTTATGATATTTTTGAAGCCTTTGTGTAAGGTACTTTGTTAAAAGAAACATTTTATAATACTGTGTAGGTAATTACTCTCACACAAGACAAAATAAAGAGTTGGGGAATTGTCCCTGTATAATGTCTGATGATCTTGACAAAAAATGTTGCTGAAAAAAACGATTAAAACTGTAACAATTGATAGTACAATACAGTTGAGGGTGATTTTAAATAGAGAACGTTGACCAGAAGGAAGTACTGATGGAAATGATGCCACGACTGTGCAACTGGAAGTGGAGTCATCATGAGGTGACTAATACTGATGTCATCATCGAGAAGCGTCCAGCAGTGGCATCGTCTTCAGGGGTCAGAGGCAGGAATGATGCAATGAAAGAGGAGCCATTTTGTTTAATACCCGATATTACCCCTTTGTCTCGCGATCTTTCACTCACCTCAGGGATTATTGGCTGCCTCCTAAGCACACAAAACCGAACTCCTGCAAATTGGGACTAAATTGCAACTTAATAAAATGAGCTCCTTCCCAGTCCATCTTGGCGGTGATCTCATTAGACCTGCTTCTACAGCAAAGAATCTTGGTGCCATTTTTGATTCCTTCCTTTCTTATTCTGCCCACATAAATCACATTAAGAAACTTTCTTACTTTCACCTCCATGACATGTCACGTGTTCACTCCTTCCTCTCCTTTTCTAACACTGAGAAACTTGTCCATGCTTTTATCACATCCCGCATCGATTATTGTAATTCCCTACTGGCTTATTCAAAACTCGGCTGCAAGAGTCCTTACACAGACCAGCAGCAGCGAGCACATAACACCCATCCTGATTCGCCTTCACTGGCTCCCTGTGTCTTACAGAATGGAATATAAAATTCTACTAATAACCTACAAAGCCTTAAACGAACTTGCGCCAGACTACATCAGTGACCTTCCCCATCACTATGTGCCTGTCCACCCACTAAGGTCCTCTGATTCTGGCAATCTACACTCCATGGGTGACAGGGCCTTCAGCTGTATAGCGCCCAGACTCTGTAATGACCTACCGAAATTAATTAGATCAGCTAACTCCATGAATTCTTTTAAAAAACAACTCAAAACTCATCTGTTCAGGAAGGCTTTTAGCTCTACCTGACTTTACTACCCTTCTTTCAGTTACCTCTATGTCAAGATGCTTATGTAAACTGTGTGTGTGCTAGATCATCAATTATGTTGTCTGCTAAGCTTTTTTTTCTCTGAATTTACTATCTTACTCTTCTTTATTTATTTATCTGGTTTAGTACAATGCTATATACTGTATACCCTGCCGTTCTTTCTTAAACTCTATGAAGTGCCTTGAGCATGGAAAAGGTGCTGTATAAATAAGATGTATTATTATTATTATTATTATTATTATTACAGTGTGACAACTGGCAGTTGTGTCTGTGAGGTTGTGTCTGGGGTTTGGAGTGCTGCAATGTCCCTTGGTGGTCACAATATGAAGAATTTATAAAAAAGATAGACTTTATTAGTACACAACACAAGATTTACAATTCCCTTAAATCAATCAGTGCATGACAGATTAGCAGCTAGTGTTGCTCTTCAATAGATTCAGATCCCTGGGTATGACTCTCTCTCCTTGTTACTACACATGTGGAGTTTACATGTTCTCCCCTACCTCTCTGAGTTTTCTTCTGGGTACTCCAGTTTTCTCCCATATGTCCAGAGACATGCTGGTCAGGTTCATTTATACATTCAAATTGGTCCTGTGCTTGTATGCATAAGTGAGCACTGTGATAGACTGGTGGCAATTCAAACAAAATATCTTGAAGAATAAATATGTAAACACATGCATAGCAAGCCTAAAATATGTCCATTTGTGTGTCTTTGGAACTGTTTTTTTTCATTAGGGGTCCATGGTAAGTCCACTGGAGTTAGAAATAAGGAAACAAGCTTGGATGGGGTGCCAGTCCCAGTGTAAGACACACATAAAGTGTGCTATTGGGAAGGGAAAGTTAAACAGAGAATCTTTTAAAAACTGATGTGATCTCCATAAAAGGACACAACGTCCTCTTCAACAGTAAAATCAGTTTCTGCAGTAGGGAATTCTTAGTGCTCATCACTACAAAACTGCACCATCCTGATCTGAAACTCAAGAATTAACATGTGCCATACCTGTGTAGAGCATTAAACTAAAGCAAAGAAAAACAAAAGCGGAAATAAATATAGGTTGACTAAAAGAATACAGTGCAAATGCGCTCTAGTGGAATAATGCATTTGGATAACACAGAAATATTAAAGCACAGATCAAAGGTAATGATCCATGATAAAGCATTTCTTACAAATAAATTGCATTCAACTTCTTTATAAACACAGAAATCAGTTTGTAAAATCAAGTAGCATTACCTTTGTACAGAATTACGGTAAGCAGTAATTATAAATAGGGATGGTTCCATGTCTCTAAGACATTCTAGTTTATAGTACAGACTCGGAAAATGAATGCAGCATTATACTCATGCAAAAATAAATAAAACCTGCCTTAAATAATTTAATTTGTTCATATTAAACTGCAAAAAGATGACAGTATACATTTTGGTCTGAACATAAAATAACAAGGTCTCTCTCCATTTACTCGCTTCTGCATTATAGGTAATAGTTATGACTGAGATTGTTAGGTTACATTAAATAAAAAGCTTTAATCTTTAGCCTTTTATTTTTATTAATTTAATGAATCTGTTTCCTTATTCAGCACAGTTAATGGCATATGCTGCCAGTCCCAGCAGTGTTTGGCATGAGGCATAAAAAACTCCTGGGACAGCAATTAATTGCGCACATTCACACTCACTGTCACTGCATGAGCATTACATTCACAGATTAACCTCATATGCATGTGTTTGGAATGAAAGAGAACACTGGAGTACCCAAAACAAATCCACACCGACCTATGGAGAATGTGCAAACTCCACCCTGACAGTAATCACACCAGAATCAAATATAGAACCGTAGAGTTGGGAGAAAGCAATGCTAACCTCTGAGCAGCTCTGTGTCTTACACTGCCAAGCTAATTTAATCACACGTACATGCAAACAATGCAAATAAAAAAGTGTACAAAGCCTAACGTGTCTATAAATGTATGAGAACAGGAAAGTTAATATTTTAAACATGTCATTTTTGTTATATCATAATCGATATTATACAGAAATGAACAGCAGAAGTAAGTCTGCAATATAAAACTAATATCAGGAAATAAAACACACATCTTTGTAAATAACATCATATTTTTCTATAGTAGTATTATTTTTCAACAATTGATCTTAAGTGAAAATCTGTGTATTACTGTCACAAGGGTCATAAAGCTTGACTCTTTAATGGAATGTGGAAAAATGTTGCAATTCACTCGTAGTAGAATGGATCAGTGCCTTCCTCATCCATGCTCATTTTAATCATAATAGCAAATTCAGTGTGTATGATTTATACAATATAGCAGCGCAAGTAACTCCATAGCATACCACTACAGAGGAATTTGTATATTAGTATATCTCTCAGTATTTATTTGTCTTCAAGTTGTTGAACGTGAAATGTAAACTGTAACATTGTTAAATGTAAAATGATCTCTTTAGTAAATACAAAATTTAAAAAAGATATATTTATATGTAATACAATGAAAAACATGGGAAAAATAAACAAGAAGCAGAATAAAAGCTGTTAGTCCTATAACAAAACTGAAGGAATAATGTGAATCTTATAAATCAGTTAAATGTCACAAAATGATCATTTTTACAGTGGCCCTGAAGTGACAGCATTAGAAATTGTAAAATGGTGATGTTTACAAAATCTGAGTGGTGGCAGTATTATTAGGTGGCATGCAAATTATCCGAGGAATGACAGCATTAACTTGTGCCACGTGGCACCTGATAATGCTGGCACTTTGTGTAATTTGCATAACCTGTTAATACTGCCACAGCCATTTCACAAATTTTGTGTGCTCCATTTCTTAACACTGCCACCCTTCAGATTTTCCTCAGTACCTCCGTCATTTATATTTTAGAGGTCCCTGTACAACATATGTAATTACAGAAGGACAAACAGTAGATAATTTATTTTTTTATATCGTTATAATAGAAAGATTATTTTCTATATTAAATTGGCCAAAAACACGGCCTATTCAGCTCCCACTTTTGACTTACTGGGCCATGTTGAGCAAGTCGGTTAGCTCCTTCATGCTTCAAAAACTACGAACATACGAAGATAATGCAGCTACAATCTGGCAACTTTAATTTTTAGATCCTATACATTAGTATAAACAGCATTAGTTTCATATTTTAGTTATTGTGCTATGAATGTGCAAACATCCTAAAATAAATAGAATTTAGAGATTCTTCAATTTGCTGTTTTCCAAGTTGAGTTATTTTTTCACAATCATGATATAGATTAGATACAGCTTATTCAATATTGTTATAGATTAATGAAATTGCATTCTAAAGTGAAGTATATTTTATCCATTTTGAAAAATAACTAGACCACTGTTGTGTTTTATAATGGAGGTGAAAGGTACCAGGGTTTTATTACAAAAAAAAAACCTTAAAACCTACCCACTAAATCCATTTTTCAACCTAAAAATGTCATTGAGTATTGAACTGAATCTTGAGATTAAACACATATTGCAAAGCACTGTACCCAAGTGTTTTAAGAAGGTAAAAAAGCAAAAAACAAAATATTATTGTGAGATTCAGCCATTTGAAAAGGGGTCCGGCGGTGCCTCTCACTTCACCAATTAGGCCGTTTGTCTTCCTCCACAGCACCCCTTCAGCCCCAGGAGTGCGTATTCACCTCGGAAAGTCATCGCTAAGCACCATTATTGACTTTACTCAGTGCTGTTGTCCAGATGTGAATTGCTGTCTCTTTTCTGCAGTCAAACTAGACATCCACAACTGAAAAGGCACACTTAAAATCACTTACATTCATTCGCTTAATGAAAGGTTATTTCTTCATTTTCCTGCCATTAGATTGATAATGCAAACGTGTGCTTCAGTGAGAGAGAATATTAATCAATCTGCTCTATCGCACACTCTGCCTTTTTAATTTTCACAGATTTTATTTATTGTGAATATGTAAGAGAAGGCACAGAAAAGGTGGGTTGGCACTTTAAAAAATGTAAGGCTTTTATTTTATAAAAATCAGTTCAGATAGATTGTTATTTGTACAAAGTACAATGAAACTCATATGTGCTTCTTTTCCCCACAGTACCAGTGGGTATGCATCTCACTTCACATTTTTGTGAAACGACAACAGTAGTGAGCAGTCAAGCAAAATAACACCTTTTATTGGCTAACTATAAAGATTACAATATGCAAGACATCTTGCCTGAAGAAGGGGCCCGAGTTGCCTCGAAAGTTTGCATATTGCAATCTTATTAGTTAGCCAATAAAAGGTGTCATTTTGCATGATTTCTCGGTACATTCATAATGGATAACACGGTACAACACCTTAATACTACAACCCCAATTCCAATGAAGTTGGGACGTTGTGTAAAACGTAAATAAAAACAGAATACAATGATTTGCAAATCCTTTTCAACCTATATTCAATTGAATACACTACAAAGACAAGATATTGAATGTTCAAACTGATAAACTTTATTGTTGTTTTGCAGATCTTCACTCATTTTGAATTTGATGCCTGCAACACGTTCCAAAAAAGCTGGGACAGGGGCATGTTTACCACTTGTTATATTACCTTTCCTTTTAACTACACTCAATAAGCGTTTGGGAACTGAGGACACTAATTGTTGAAGCTGTGTAGGTGGATTTTTTTCCCATTCTTGCTTGATGTACAACTTCAGTTGCTCAACAGTCCAGGGTCTCCGTTGTCGTATTTTGCGCTTCATAATGCGTCGCACATTTTCAATGGGAGACAGGTCTGGACTGCAGGCAGGCCAGTCTAGTACCCGCACTCTTTTACTACGAAGCCACGCTGTTGTAACACATGCAGAATGTGGCTTTGCATTGTCCTGTTGAAATAAGCAGGGACATCCCTGAAAAAGACGTCGCTTGGATACCAGCATATGTTGCTCCAAAACCTGTATGTACCTTTCATCATTAATGGTGCCTTCACAGATGTGCAAGTTACCCATGCCATGGGCACTAACACACCCCCATACCATCACAGATGCTGGCTTTTGAACTTCGCGCTGATAACAATCTGGCTGGTCCTTTTCCTCTTTGGCCCGGAGGACACGACGTCCATGATTTCCAAAAACAATTTGAAATGTGGACTCGTCAGACCACAGCACACTTTTCCACTTTGCGTCAGTCCATCTCAGATGAGCTCGGGCCCAGAGAAGCCGGCGGCGTTTCTGGGTCTTGTTGATATATGGCTTTCGCTTTGCATGGTAGAGTTTTAACTTGCACTTGTAGATGTAGCGACGAACTGTGTTAACTGACAATGGTTTTCTGAAGTATTTCTGAGCCCACGTGGTAATATCCTTTACAGAATGATGTTGGTTTTTAATGCAGTGCCGCCTGAGATATCAAAGGTCACGAGCATCCAGTGTTGGTATTCGGCCTTGCTGCTTACGTGCAGAGATTTCTCCAGATTCTCTGAATCATTTGATGATATTATGGACAGTAGATTAGATTCCTTGCAATTGTACGTTGAGAAACGTTGTTCTTAAACTGCTGGACTATTTGCCCACACAGTTGTTCACAAAGTGGTGAACCACGCCCCATCCTTGCTTGTGAACGACTGAGCCTTTTGGGGATGCTCCTTTTATACCCAATCATGACAAACACCTGTTTCCAATTAACCTGTTCACCTGTGGAATGTTCAAAACAGGTGTTTTTTGAACAATCCTCAACTTTCCCAGTCTTTTGCTGCCCCTGTCCCAGCTTTTTTGGAATGTGTTGCAGGCATCAAATTCAAAATGAGTGAAGATTTGCAAAATAACAATAAAGTTTATCAGTTTGAACTTCCGATATCTTGTCTTTGTAGTGTATTCAATTGAATATAGGTTGAAAAGGATTTGCAAATCATTATATTGTGTTTTTATTTACATTTTACACAACGTCCCAACTTCATTGGAATTGGGGTTGTACTTGAAATGACAACACAGAATGTAATGGGCTGAATGCATTGGTTTGTCATAACTTCAACCCACGATGCCCATTGCAACTAGACAAACAAGCAAGAAATGTATCCTTACCTCAAGAAAATAGAACTCTCTGACTAAATATATTGCTTCCAGTTTACTTTTGCTGTCACAAGCATGCCTCAGAAATGTGGAAGGCATGTTTTCTTAAATCACAGCCTTTGCTAATTCAAAGTGGATGTATGCAGGAAGTTTTAAGGCTTTTCTTTATAAGGAGACCTCCTTACCCTTAACCTCCATTATAAAATTCAAGAGTGAAGTAGTTATTTTTTCAAATTTATAAAATATGGCTCACTTTAGAATGTAGTTTCATGTGGCAAACTAATATATGCCAAGATTGTGAATAAATAACTTTGAATTGAAACATACAGAAATTATCCTCAGTAAGTACTTTCTGAGAAATATTTCCATGATGAGCTCACAGTAACAATAACAAAAGAGCAATGGAAATAATAGATAGTTTTGTTTAGGATTTGTCTTTCATTGTTGTAAGAGAATATTTTTAACTCATTAGAAGTTATAGTTTTTTTTTTAAACTTAAATGCTTGTCTAACTACAAAGTGGCATTATGTGAGTTTTTATGTCTTTTCCTCAGATCTGTTCAGAGATAAAATGAAATACAGAGGAAGAGAATATGAATGAATGACCCAGTAACACTATAAAGTAATTCTTTGTGCGACAGTGAACTGGAAAAATGTTAATCATTTAACCTTCCACATCAATGTCATGGCAGGAATTTGAAAATTATATGTTGGCAATTAAAAAAAAAAACTTCCTCAAGGGGATAAAGTAATTGAAAGAGAATTGGGAAGCAAATATTCTATAATTTACTTGGATTGCACCCTTTCTTACCTTTCCTTCAACACGTTTTAAAAACAGACAGAAGCAGAAAAGCTTTTATGATCCTTTGTGATCACTTTTCCTGTATTTACATGACATTACATTTAAGAGTCTACTATTTATTTGACTGCAGTAGTTGTAACAGCAACATTTGTCGTTTGAATCTAGAGACTGCTCCATGGCCACTAGACAATGTGATTTTGATTCTCTGTTGAAAGCTGGTGTTGATATACGATAACTGTACAAAATCTATAATTTTCAGAAAGATTCTTTAATTCCTTTACAACTGTCAGGTGGGCCTTTGGTATTGTGTGTGTGTGAGTGTCAGGACAGTGGAGACAATGAAAAATAACTATATTGTTTTAATATGAATCAATATAAGTAAAAATACAAGATTTGGGAACAAGAGGCTGAAAATGGTGCATAACAAAGCAGGAAATACCTTTCATTGGCAAAAAGATGCTTCAAAACTGTTGCGTTTGGCTCTTGGCACCATTCATGGCACCCCTCGCTTCACATAATCTTGCCCCAAAACCTGTTTGATTTTCTAAGCGTATTGTGTGACGGTCACATAATGGGTCACACTACAATGTGCCTTACTGTTGTTATAAATGTTTACTATTTCATTTTTTTGGGACTACATCTTGTCTTCACATTTTTGAATTTACAGTTTTGTGTATTTGATGCCTCTTTTTGAACATTTTGGAGTGACCCATCAGAATTATTTACAAGGGTAAATCAAAAAGTAAAGGCAATTTGAAAATTGCTCCATAATTGCAACAGATAGTAGCTGACAGAATACAACACATTTACAATGGATTATGGGTAGTTCTAACATGCACATCGTGGCACTCTGCCATTAATCCAGTTGACGCTGAGGTCAAATGAACACGGATGCCGCGCTGCAGGATTGCAACATTTTTTTTTTTGGCCAGAAGGAGTAAACCAGCCGAAGGATGTTGGCTCAATATGGAAGTGAAAACAGCATGACTTAACAAAAAGTTTATGAATGGGTAGAAAGGTTTAAAGCACAAAGAACAAGTTGAACCTGGTCAACAATTAACATCATGCACACAAGCCCATGTCAACATGGTGAATGCCTTCATCAGAGAAGACTGATGAATCACGGTTGGATATCAGTTATGGATCTGTACAAGCCACAGTGCATGATGACAAGGAGTACTGTAAAGCTTGTGCAAGATGGATACCCAAAGAGCTCACTGATCTGCACAAGCAACAGCACCTGGAAGCTGTGACCTAATTCCTGAAACATTATGAAGAAGATCTTAGTGTTTTGGAGTGGACTGTCACTGGAGATGAGACATACGTCCATCACTGTGACCCGGAAAGCAAGAGACAAAACCTCCAGTGGAAATGCCTATTTTCTCCAGTAAAGAACATATTCAAGCAACAGCCCTTCTCCAAGAAAATCATAATCACCTTCTTTTGGGAAATGAGGGGACCAATTCTGGCACATTTTCAGGAACACGGAAAATCATTGATCAATGCAAAATTCTCTGCTATACATAGTGAGAGACTAAAACCTGCAACTCACTGCAGAAAAAGAGAGATTCTGTCCAAAACAGTCTTGCCATTCCATGACAACACATATCCCTGTGCAGGGGCTGCAACAGTGGACACAATGCAACAGCTGCAACTTGAAAGTCTTCCACACCCCCGTTACAGTCTGGATCTAGCACCATGCAACTATTAACATCTCCAATCCATTTCACCAGACTCTGTGTGGTCACAGATTCACCTCTGATGAAAATGTAAGTGAAACGATATAAGACATTCATCGATCTTCAGGGAGACTATGTGGAGAAGTGATATAACTGTTACATTTATCCGCTCACAGTTATTAGTATTAAAAGGTAAGTTGGCTTTACTTTTTGATTCTCCCTCGTATTTCTTAACTATGTATTCTGTATAAAAGTGCAGTCTTCTGCACTGGCTCTCAATGACAATATGCAAGTGTAGCCTTGAATACAATCCTTATGCAAGATAACTTCTTATACTCATTTACTATCCGTCCTTCTATTTTTCAACTGACTTAATTAAATTTGACAGTTTTGGGGGTGGAGACTGAGCCTAGTAAGGCAGCATTAGGCACAAGGCAGGTGCATGCCCACGGATAGGATGTTATTCCATCACTGGACATTCCTACTGGGTGTAGTTATAGTTGACACACAATTCACCTTCACATCTTTAAGACACTGGAGGAAGACATAAAAGTCCCACATCAATAGTAACTGAAGTGAGATCTGAACCAGTCTCCTTGGAGCTGTTAGGCACTTCTGCTAACCATTGCACAACTGAGACAATCCCACATTGACAACTGCCTGATTTATCTGTAATTCACTACTCGTTAATTTGGATGACCTGTTAAGGTGGGTGTACTGTTCATCTACCAAACCGAGAACCTTTGTTTTATGTAGCAACTTTTTGCAATGCACATCATTTTACTTAAAATACACTGTGAAGCTGTATACATGTATGTTGAAGCACAGGAAAGTGAAGTGATTAATTCTAAGCCACACAATGTGTCAGATGCAGGAGCTGAACCTACATGGTTTAGGGTCCCGTTACTTATCTAAGATTGCAGGCCATCAATACTCAATGTGCATCTTTGTTGAAGCCCCATGCTCGACGTAGCCCTTAGGTTTTCATTTAATGGCTTATTTATCAAATCACTGTACACCATCAAAATTCATTATATAAGTCTGCCTTGACATAAATAATTTGTGATCGCAAGTGAGGTACACTTTCTGTTAAAATAAATTAAAATCTTACCCTAATATTAATATATAGGATGTGCCTGCTTGTATAAATAGGTCTTCAAAGGCAATGATGTTATATATATGTCTTATATAATGTGTACAAATGTTGAGAATTTCTGTGATATGGGTCTGTCTACTATAGCTCTGATAGATAGATAGATAGATAGATAGATAGAT
This sequence comes from Polypterus bichir lapradei, assembly GCA_026402145.1. Lineage (NCBI taxonomy): Eukaryota > Metazoa > Chordata > Cladistia > Polypteriformes > Polypteridae > Polypterus > Polypterus bichir. The sequence goes on from JANRMT010062856.1 coordinate 82,878,614, forward strand.
AGATAGATAGATAGATACATACATACATACATACATACATACATACATACATACATACATACATACATACATACATACTTTACTAATCCCAAGGGGAAATTCACATAATCCAGCAGCAGTATACTGATACAAAAAACAATATTAAATTAAATAGTAATAAAAATGCATGTAAAAGCAGACAATAACTTTGAGTAATGTTAGCATTTACTCCCCCGGGTGGAATTGAAGAGTTGCATAGTGTGGGGGAGGAACGATCTCCTCAGTCTGTCAGTGGAGCAGGACAGTGACAAAAGTCTGTCACTGAAGCTACTCCTCTGCCTGGAAATGACACTGTTCAGTGGATGCAGTGGATTCTTCATGAATGAATGTTGCTAGTAATGATGTCACTCTATAGGTCAAGTACAATGCCAATGCAAAAATGACTGATTCAGTGGAAAGTGTTCATTACATTTTATGCAGTGTTTCCTAGTTAGTGGTTTGGTTATTCTTGGACACACACTTATCTATTTTACTTTAAAGCTTCTATAATTACAATCCAAAACAAAACATACAGATGAAGTGATTTAGTCACAATATATTAGATAATTAATACATTGCAAACTCAAAGATTTTCACTTTGCTTAAAATGCATAATTTATTTTTCTTGTTTAAATAGAAATCAGTATATTGAAGTTCTTGTTATGGCAAAAATATGCTTTACATATGTTAAGAATTCAAACTATTTTTAGTACTAATTAAATAGACTGCACCCAATGCATTAAAAGATAAAATTAATTTGTTTAAAAAATAGAAGGGATACAGAATAATCTTTCAGTTTACCAGGAAAGTGAATAAACACATTTCAACATGGGTTACCTCTGTTTAATCAGCATTACCTTTCTCTTTGTACTTAAAAACAAGGATCGAGTCATCACAGACTTAAAAAAGAATATCGGGGACATGTATTCTTTCAGTCAGGAGATCATGTTTGAGGGAAAAATAGTGTAGAACTGCATTAGTTTCCCTTGTGAAATAAAGAACTGCATCTACATCTTAGGATGAAAAAGTACCATTTTGTTTGTGTCTCTAGGATTATTTTCAATGTAGGCTCCAAGAGCCAAAAAATACTACTCAAACGCCAATGAGTCCATGTTATGTGGTTCACTCATTAAGTCACATCACTGCATGCTCAGTCCTGCTCAAAGCAGAAGTCTGGTTATTGGGCCAATTTGTTAGTATGGAAGACTTAATAATGCATCAGAGGGTGAGAGCGACTTGCACCAGTATTAAAGAATGGGTAAGATTAATGAGACAGTGGATTAGCAGACAAGGAGATACAGTGAAACTAGGACAATAAACTACCAGATAATTACAGTTACCAGGTAACTGAAAGCAGGGGGCGTGGCAACTGGCAGTCTATGAGCTGGAGGCATGGGCAGCTGGGTGGTGATGGGCTTGTTCCTGCAGGTGAAAATTTAACAGAAGGACTGAGCTCACATGTGCAGCATATAAGGAGATGAGCACACGCTCAATTTACTCCTAAATTAGAGAACAGTTTCATAAACTCATCTGCTGTATTTTATTATTGGTAAACTGATGATTAGAAAACTCCATATTGTATAGCTTCTGTTATTGTTTGCATTATAAGAATGTTCAATGTTTTCAGCTATAAGAACTCAAGGCGATGGTTTACCCAGATAATGACACGTACTTTATTTAACCTTTCAGTGAAGAAAAAGGAAACAACCCGTTACTTGGAGGAAACCTAAAAATGTACCAGTTCCCTTGATTACAATGCTTTCCTAGTATTGCAATAATCTTCACAAACAAAGCAGGAAGAAAACCCTACTAACATCAAGTCTTTTTTTAGCTTAACTGCATGCGCTGTTCACTGTTGTTCAGAATTGCAGTTTTCCACACAGAATTTAAAAAAAAAAGTGTTGTGTGGAAACATTTCCTTATCTAACAGTTGCCTCCTTCATCAGAGCTCTGTCTTGTTATCATTGGTTTGCTATGAATACTCTAGCAGGAAATTCAAAAAAATGATGATCTTGAAAAATTGCCTTTTGCTCTCACCCACATGCGTTTCCAGGTGAGGGCTTTTTTTTTAATGGATTTGTACATGCAGAGTTTGAATTTTTAATGCCTGTCTCTTAATTTTATGTGCAGCTCGACAGTTTCCATTTCATTAACATGACCTCTGGCAATGGTAAAATATGAATGAAATTTGTTTTCACAGGAAAGAGGCCAAGGTGGCTGCCCTTTTGAAAACTTCACTTTCTCTTCTTTTTTGCTTCATGACTGCTTGGGTAAGAATTTTAGTAAATGGAGGAAGTCACCTAATTTTAATGTGTTATTAATACTGCAACAAATAGATGAGAATATATGATGTGAATGTTTAACATTTGCAGAAGAGAGCAGAATGATGCCTGAGAAACAAAGGCCGATGTAAATGGCAGTCTTATGTACTGTAACATTTATTATGAAGAAGCCCAGGTGTAGGATTTATCATGCTCCATAAATTAGTTAATCTTCCTTTCATATAATGCTTTTGAGGATGAGCACTCTTGACAAACACTTTATGTATCATATTGTTTTGTTAAGAAGTTTGGGTGGCAGGTTGGGACAGTGTTCAGAGCTGCTGCCTCATGGATCTGACATGCTGAGTTCACCTCATGATTGTCTGTGTGGTGTTTGCACGTTCTTCCTGTGGATGTTTGGGATGTGAGAGGACAACCAGACTCTCCAGACAAAGATTTGCATGTTAGGTTAACTGGAATTAAGTTAACATTACAAGTGGCTATGCCTGTTGGTGTGGACTGGCACCACATCTAGAGCCGACTAATGCCTTGAGCTTCTGGAAAATATGAGATTCTGATCTGGATTCAATTGGTTCAATAATAGCTGGATGGAAGGCTGAATTTAAGGTAATGCGCAGAGGCATACATTACATTCATGGATATTTCCTTTGCCAGACAGATGTTGGCTCTGCAAGTGAAGGTTTTGCCAATGATAGATGATTTTTTTCTGCATTTGTTGATTAATCTTTGTATCCTTTGAATATCAACTGATGTGTGCTATTTCCTTCTGAGGCTTGCTTCTCTTCATAACTGTGGAGGTGCTGATTAAAGTATTGATTTTTGTACCATCCAGGGTTTTCCCTTCACTACTTTGTTTACACGCAGGCACCTGGTAGATCTTGTCAGCTGGACAACCCTTCCCAAATGATGAATTGTAAATAGTCATTTTTGCACATTGTACAACTTTACTTAATACTTGTCTTGAATTACAAAAGTATGCTTTCACTTCTACAGTGGTTAATGAAATGTTCTGTAAAAATTAGAATTAATCAATTGAAAGCTTATGGGGAAGATTAGTAATGTAATTAAATTAGTAGCCCTGAACATGTGTGACAGTAAGTTAGAACAGATTCCACAGTTCACAATAGTATGAGAGAGAAGTGATGAGCAAACTGTTCCATGATGGAAAATATTTTGCCAGGTTGCCAGTACGTTATGCAATCATAATACTTTCATTAGAAATAACTAGTGTTCAGCTCTCAAAGGTTTCAGGTAGAACCCAAGAACAAATGTACAGTATTTGCATTAAATCATTGACCGTGAGATGTGATTTAAGAATTAAGTCATACAATGTAAAAGATTTGCTTAGTATATTAATCAAAGCAATATGTAAGATGTTTATTTTCTTTCCACTGTTAATAGTTAATGGAAGCTTTGGATGGCTGCCTAACATTCACGTTTTTTCATACTCTACAGTCTCAAAAGCAACAATGCCTTAAAACCAGGTCGGCCCTGAAATAGGGGGATGGAGAGAATTGTTTACTGAAGATGCCATGTGAACCAGCATTCAGCAAGAAGTGAAGGTCCTTTTATACTTTCTAACATTGCTTCTAAAAATATCTAAGCCTATTCTGGTTTGTTAGCTTTGTAATCATTTCATGCAGCTGCCTATCACTTTCTGGGAAGTGTGGTATGACAACTCAAAGATGACTTTCTTTTTCATGAGGCAGAACATCTGGATTCCATTTTGTTTTCAGTCTTTCAGAAGTGCTTGGAATATATCTTAAGTGCAAAATGAAATGTTGTTATTGTTAGCTCCAGCGGAAATGTTTTAGATCTTGAGGACTGTGGGGTGGAGGTCATTAAGAGCATTTGAGCGTCTTGGTCCATTCTAAAGGATTTCTTTTTCAGCCTTAAAGTGTGTGTGTGGGGGTGGTGGAATAGAGGGGTCCATGAGGCTCATGCTTTAGTGAACTTTCCATCATTTAGGACAGGAATGTAATAATTGTTGTGGATTTGGGCTAAATCACCTGACCTTCCAAAGTCTTCAGTTAGTTCATTCTTCGTGCTTTGTCTTTTCTAAAAGAAAAGATTGGGTCCAAAGTTAAATGCCCTGTTTAAACCAGTATTCTCATCTCTCATCGTCATCGAGTTCAGAGATGTGGAAGCTGGAGCCTACCTACACAGCATTTGTCACAAGTCAGACACCAACAGGGAAGACATTGAATTACCAATTAAATTAACATACACGACTTTAGGTTGTGGGAGAAAGCTGTCTTACACAAAGACAACGTTTAACTGGAAAGAATGTATCAGTATCAGTGTGTCAGCATGCCCTTTAATCCTGAGGATGGTCTTATAGCTCTTATTATCTTAAATGAAGCTATGTTTTTCAGAAAACCTAGGGAGGAAAACCTAAGGCATGCAGGCAGTAGATGAATGCTGTCTGTGTGATATTTATTGAACACATTTCTGTAAAAAAAATGAAGCAGCAAATGTAAACAGTGCGTAAATGAACAGCTTCACTTTTTAATATCATCTGGTGTCAAAGGCTACAGTTAACAATGGTCACTTCACTTTAAGCATGATCTAGTGGACAAAAGAAGCAGCAAGACAGCTTCACAGTGGAACACATTACACTGAAGCAATTCTGAATAAGTGATTTTACAAAGGCCTTCAATAGAAGGTTTTATTAACAGACAATCACAAAATAATAAAACCAGTGACTGAAAAATGTTAGCCCATTTAGCCAACCGAGTATTGAGAATACAGTATATTGTGTATGTACTATTAGTCATTAACCTGGACCGAACAGTGGAAATGCTGATACCTCATCACACTGTCTTGCCAAAGAAAAGCAGTTCCTTGAGGTTAAGTTACACATATTTTTAATCATTTCTTCACCTGCTGTTTCACTGTGAGAATTACTATTACATGTGAAGTCTATGCAAATTTATGAAGAAAAGATTTTTTTGGAAGCACAGAAATGTTAAATGCGACCTACATAGGGTACTTTTTGCACACTGTGGTTTGTGGTTTCAAATAGATAATTAAATTGGCTTGTCCCAGGCCAGAATACATAAGGAGCTTCTCTGCCAAATATATTTTAGGCTCTGTGTAATTACTTCAATGGACAAGACAGCTGAGCTGGGACAGAAAGCTTTTCCCAAATTAAATATGACAGAATATTTGAAAATCAATTCTTCCAAGTTACTGCAAATTCTACTTTATATCTAGTATTTTGGAGGTTTACCTTTTATAATTTAATTTTCCCTTTTGTAGTTTGCAGTATTGTCCAGAAGCCAAAAATTGAATTTATAAGGCTCCCCTATTTCAGTCTCCCAAAAAATAAGCTGATGTCATAGCAAAGCAAAACAATGTCAAAATGAGCATTCTTAAAATAATTGGTTGAGGCACTGCAGTTGATAGGAGCACTCTTAAGCCCAAACTCAAATAATACAAAGAATTCCAAAGGCGATGACAGAAAAGGGGTGTAGTATTACACACATAAGAGAACAGAGTATCGGGTACTGAGAATGGGGAGTTACAGCACAAAACCAGGGGAACACAACAAATCTGCAGGCATCTCTGGGTTTACCTAAACAAGAACTGGAGCTCTATGGGCTGTTTAGTGTGGCTGGTCCATTTGCCTATCTGAGTTACATCTTATTAAGTCCTTTCACCCCCTTCTTCTTACTCTGGATGAGCCCTTGCCTCTCACTCTTCTTAAGACTCCAAACTCACTATCCTAAGGACTGGAAGAGACTAGTAACACCACCAATAGTGTCATTGACAATGTACAGCCCACTATGGCCTGTACTACTTTAAATTGATTTATTGGCAAAAGAATCAAAACCATACAAAAACTCTAGAATGTCATTATGAATGTTTTTTCAGGTCGTTCCAAAAAGAAAGTTTTAAAGTTCAGACACTTTCATTGCATTGCTGATGTGACGTCACAGGTCACATGACATGTACAACCATGCGGCATCATCACAGCCAGACACACAAATAGGTGGTACCAATAAAAACTAATATGAAAATGGTGGTGACCATTAAAATAGCAGGCATAAAACTGTGACAAAATCACATAACTAAATAACAATAAAATACATTTTCTCAAAAGCAAGAATAAAAATGAATAATCTTAAAAAATGAATCTTAATAAAACAAAAGTAAAGGCCACTCCTGACATAGCTGCACTTGCAACCAAACCTGAGTGAATTTCTCAAAGCGTATCCTAAAGCCAAGTTTATACTTCACACGATACAACGTCTGCTCCAGCAGATGCTACTGCTGCGCAAGTGTTTTACTGTTCATACTTGCGCATATTTTTCATAAATCTGGAAGATTCCACTAGGTGGCAGTGCGAGATATCATCACGGTGAGAAAACGTTCAGCTTCGCTGTGTTGTGAATTGCCTGAAATATCCTTTATTTATAAAGGATATAAATACTTTATAATTCTGAGGACACCTTGCCGCAATATCTCTGAAAAGGATGTTTAATGATTAAATCCAGGGATGCACCCATTCCAGCTAGCATGGGCACAAGACAGAAACAATCCCTGGATGGGGCATCAGCTCATCACAAGGTAAACACAAGTACACACATACACTAGCGTCATTTTAGTGTCACCAGATCCCCAAACTTTCATGTCTTTGGAAGGAATCCGGAACACACTGTGGAAACCCAGCAGGAAAGCATGTAAACTCCAGGCAGGGAACAAAAGGGACGTGACTCCCTGTGAGACAGCAGTGCTACCGCTCTGCCACCATGCTGCCCCCACATATGTAACTATTAACAGTATTCATTATTTAAATGAAGTTAACAACTTATCTGTAAAATGTAACATACATGCTTTAATGAATTTCATCTTGAAAGTGATATCAAGTATAAATTTAAGGATTCTAAATGTGCAGAGAGCTGGACTATAATAAATGAAATGTATTCTGTGTGGTGATTGCTGCTGTCAGTTCTGGGGGAAATCCCTGAAGCAGGTAGCAGTTAACAACTGGGTCAGATTTAAGATGCAAGGTGTTGCAATAACGGACCACAAACATCAAAAAGGTTTGGGGCAGCCACCCATATATTATGCCTTGGCTGCAAATGGGTATTTTGGTTGAGTTGTTCACTGGTTGGAGTCCAAATTAGAACTGATTTAAGAGTGCAAATATAGCGGCTTTAAAGGCCGGGAGAGGAAATGACGTCATCGTGACCGGAACCAGAAGTGACATCGTCGATTTTCCATGGGTGGTCTGCAGATGATTGAGAGAGAAAGTCAGTGCAGCTCGCCACACCCTTGCTGCCTCCCACGTGTGTGACAAAGGTTAAAGTGGAATTTTCGAGATTGAAGCTGAAATTTCCACTGTAATCACAAAATAGAATTTTTCACCATGTCCTTAATTTTTTTCTCTGTGGCTCAAATACACTGCCATATATTCTAATACTCTTGTGAAGGTGCAAAGAAGGCACGGAAGATGGTATGTGAGACTTTTAAAATGTATCGTGTCATTACATTAGGGAATATGCGATGCTTGAATATAAATGCACCACGAATCCATTTGTATGTCGCAATTTTGCTTCAGCATATTGAACCATTTATCAAAAATCGAAGCACCTACATTGATCCTGTAGGATTCCTCAAAGCGGCTATCTACTATGTAGATAGTAAACAGAGATTCTGATGTCACATTGCAACTTTTATCACAATGCGTCCCTCGACTTTTTAGTGGTACTGCATCTCGTGAATGCATCATGTTAATTTCTGAGGACCTGCTAAGAGGACGCGTCAAATGAATGCTGGGAACGCATGGCAGCCATAATGCGTGCGTGTACACATTCTGAGCACAAAGTATAAACTGGCCGTAAAGCATGACATAAACTTGATCTTAAGATCAAATATTCATTTATTAGGGTTTCCCGAAATTCATTGTAACTTGTGCTTGCTGACCCAGTCATTAATCACCAAGTGCTTCTTAAATTTCCTCTTGTGCAAACTGTTGTGACAGAAATCAGTCGGCAGACAGAGCACATTAAATGTGTATCATGAGAGTTCTCTGAACATTTTAAATACTAAGGTTTATACTCATTTTCATGAAATACATTAATGTATTTGTATGATTACACAGTATATTTTATAGATACAATGTTAATATAATTTTATATTGATTCTACTTTTATTATTCACACATGTATAAGCTGGTAATATTTCTATATTTGAATAGCTTTGGAGAATCTGTGTTCTAAGGTTGCAATTAGCTTTAACAGAGGTGTTTTCTGAATCATAATTGATTATGAAGATAAGCATAAAGACAGACAAGGAAAGGAGATGAAGTGGTGTTTGGCATGGTTTGGGGAAAGAGAGTAGCTACAATAAAGAGAATCTACTGAGACAAATGCCCAATGAATTATGTGCCTGTGTCTCTGAACACCACAAGACAAACCCAACATGCATTATTTAAGTGAAATCCTTAGGTTGGAGCTGATCCTTACACATATTCAGAGTCTTCTGGAGCCTTATGACACCTACCATAATGGTTCTCCTGCACTGAACCTGTAAGTAGTTTGTAATTGACAAGGACTTTTTATGGGTATTGTGGTAAACTGGCATGGGTCAATCCCACAATGTGTTTATCAGTGGGACAACTTAGCATTGTGTCAGATGGATAGAAACGGGGAATTTAACTAGAGGTTGACTACTGGGATATAGTGGGTATTCCCATTGCATCTGCATATTGAAACCAGTAACATTTTAAGACCTGGTGAAGAAAAATGCAATAAAATAAAGCACATCAGTAAAGCCACAGTGTTGTATAATGCAAGGTATAGTTATGGGAATTGCTACATTAATGGAAAATGTGCTTCTTCTGTATTCATAAATCTTGAGATGGAATCATATTTTCACCTCAGCCTTGCTGTCCCATGATGACTGTATGTGAAATTCTGTATAACATTGCTATGAGGGATTATGGGGGTATAAATGTCTTAATCTGAGGGCAGAGTGTTTATACCAGGTTGGTGTGGATTCTGGGTAAGGAAGGTCATCAATAATACCATTTTTACCTAGATATATTTTTTTGTTTAGTTTATAATTAACAGGCTCTGTTTTCATTCCATTGTACTGTATTCTCTATATAGCCACCTTAATAAAGGTTATGTTGCTATGTCTTTGTCATTCCAAAAGATGGTGTATCAGAAACATTTTTAGCAATAAAACACATTGCATTTGTCATTCTAATAGATGGTGTGTCACAAACATTAACACTGAGTTTACGAATCCCATACCAAATGGTAGATAACAGAGACATATGCACTGGCTGGTCACTGGAAATGTAGATCTCAGCCTGTCTTAGACGGGTAGCACAGCTAGTTTCACAAATAAACACATAGAGCACCTGTAATGATTTTTACACTGTTTGGTGTTACAAATAATAGGTGTCCAGTTTAGTGTTTTTATACGCATGCTTTGTCTTACTTGGTTATTACGGTTCAGTCCACCAAAGGACCAAACGTCAAATAACATAATGAAAGTTTTGTCATCTGTTGTTCTTTAAGCGACTTGAAGGTCGAGCTGTGTTAACAAAATGGTACTTTATATTCCCTCGTAAAGTGGCCAATTAAGAGGGGTTTTGGGAAACCCACAACAAAGTAGCTTGTGAGTTATGTACATCCCTCATAAAACTGCTCATTAACCTCTGAGAGTCATCAAACTTGGGAAACTTGCCCTATTCTGTCACAACATCTGGAAATATGGTCTAATAGCTAGAGAAAGGTGTTATCGGAATAGGACACCTTCTAAGAAAAACCATGAGCTGTAATAAAGTGGCTGGTAAGTCTTCAAAGCATGCAAAATAAATTGTTTATTCTATAACACACTTATGAGATATAAAATTGTAAATATATCTTGAAACCTGATTGGAACAATCTATATAACTAAATAGCATAGTCTACAAAGTGCAGTAGCATATTCACCACACAAATCATATATAGCATCTCTCTCGCCCTAGTGTTCACTACTCACCCGGCTTTATATAACAATAAGACATAGAATCCCAGTATCTTCAACATGGTGCAAAGATGAAATAAGGCTGACGCCATACCACTCCCCCATGGCACTTCCTTTGAATTGGCACTGCCTTTGAACACTTTTGTTCTACTCCAGTACAATTCCTCTCAGGTGTTTTCTTTGTGCCCCGTTTATGTTTGGTCAGTGTAGCTCACTTGGTCACATTGAACACATGCACAAAAATACAGGTACATTTCTAAAGCATGCCTACAGTTAATGTATTCCCTACAATCAAACGCTGAGCTAAAGACACTTTTTGAACAGTCTTTATTCTTTCTGTTCAGATTATATATTGGTGAAACTAAGAACATGTAAATGAAGCATTAGAATATAGCAGACATCAAATAATTAAACTGTTGAAAAATATATTTAATTTAAAACTTCAAGCCAAAGATTCAAACCCTAATTGGTCCCCTGCTCACAGTTTCACCTTTCCTTGTCACGGCTTCATTTTTAATTTTTAAGAGAAATGCATATAAAGACTTACACTGAGTTGGTTCGTCATGTGGTGGGTGCGGCAATGCGCAGTATCAGCGCGTGCTCAAATACAGCTCTGGAAAGAAATTACATTTCAGCTTCAGGAGGCTAACATGACTACCAAGTAGAGATCATCTCTTGCACCATGATATCCAAACATTGTATGGCATTGCTGGCCCAAGGGCACCTCAGTTGGCAGTTAAGGTACGCCCTCACTCAACATGACTTACAACCTGCAAGATCACCTAGTCTGCCTCTGTTCTGTTGAAACAAAATTAGAACTAACAATTAGCCCGGCCACTCTGCACAGATCCATCCAGTGGTCTTCTAGTGATCCTATCCTTACATTTTTTATACTTGTAAAGGTTTATAGCTCCAATATGAATATTCATGCAAAAGTGGAAAAAAAAAAAAGAATTAAAGTCATGGAAATCAGAAAGTTATTAGGCAAATTTCTCTTAGCATCTTATGTTGTCATTGTTTCTGGAAATGTACATTGTAGTGACTCTCATCTGAGCCTGTTTCTCTATAAATGCATACAGATATATTTATCTGTGAAGTAGTGTTTTGTGCCTAGTCATCTCAGAATTATTATGTATGGAGGCTAGAAGTTTCTGGTCTATCACAGTGACTAGCACAAAAACATCTTTTCTGGACACACATAATGTTTGGTTAATAAGGCTATACTGTTTAAGCAAAACATTCAAGGCTGATGAATGCAACAAACAGTAAATGTAGTGATTATCTTCAAGATATTTTATGGGATCATTCATTTGCTGTAAGTACCTGAACACAACCCAATAGTTCTGTTTTCAGTGTTATCCGAAGAGATTTACATACAGAATTATAGTACATACAGATATATCAGTTGTTTTTCTTTTCTTGACATTGTTTCAGTAAGGCAGATGCCAACATTTTTGGGTGTAATAACATTTGATTGAAATGTACCTAACGTGTATGCAATACAGATACAATATATTAGAAACAGTTTGGCATTTGCATTCTTTGTGCTAGAAGTTGGGGTGGTATACTTTTTTTTTTTTTATAAAAGAACATGCCCTACAGCTCACTTGGCACCAATGCATGCTCAAGCTTTGCTTTACAATGTTGTCTAAGTAACCAGAAAAAGACATTAGGAGGCATTAACTAGCAGGAAAGGAGTAAATAACGGTGACAGGAGTGTGCTGATGACCCAATGCCAATCAAAAGCATCCTTTAGCTTGGCTTCTGGGGTTGCAGATAGGATTATACTTACAATAGGATTGAAAATATTTTGCACTGACATGAGGTTCTTAGATGCCATTGCAACCTGATGCCTGAGATTTGTTAAATCCAGCTGTATAATTTATTTGATCTCTTGAATACTGCGTACTTTATAAAAAGTAACATTGCCCAAGGAGGAAAAAACCAATGAAATTTATGTCTGAACTCTTAACATTTTAAAGAATTGTCATAAATATTGTAATATTTCTTTCAAGCAATGAGCAAAACCATTGACAGTGTGTCTGTTAGTAAGTATAAATTAAAAAAAAAACACTACTATTACTTTATGTCTGGAAATGGATAAACTATTAAACCCATGAATCAGAGAACAACGCCTACAATGTTCATTGTTGATATGAGCACTCAGTGGAAAGCAATCTTTCACATAGGTCAAAAAGAGGAAGGTCCTTGTTGTTTCCTTCATTAAAGAAAAGCAACTCCTTGTAATTTAAAAACATTGAAGCAAGCTGTAAGAGTCATACATAAGAAGCTAGCATTAATGATTCTGCATTTTGAATAATTTTGAATAAAATATGACTCAAAATTGTATGATTTTTTATTGACCTGAGTGAATGTTTACAAATACATTCAAACAATTCTCTAAGTGTTGGCTTTTTGCAATAAAGCACTCATTACAAATCATCATTTGAGCTTCAGTCACCGAGTGACTACCAGATATGAGGGGCACATGGTGAAATTAGCAGAGTTGTTTAATTGACAACGTGACATAGATCAAGAATTGTCAATATATATTATTGAACCAGCTGACCCCGCATAGTAGTGAAACAGGATAAACTTTAAAAATCGATAAAAGAAAGAAAAAAAAAAGTAATAATTTGTCTTGAGAAGAATTTATATTGCTAGCTTTCATATCTGAGGGCCTTTTGATATACAATATTTTTGGTTTTGCTATCAGGGACAAGAATGTAGTTGTGATCTCTTTGCCAAAAATGTAAAAAATTGGCAAGGTATCTCAGCCAAGCGGAAGGTAGGTACATTCCATCATCAAACATTGTCACTGTATGTGATCGTGTTTAGCTCTGATGGGAGAGGGTCCCCCGCTAGGGAGAAGAGCACGTGGCCGTGATATCTCTGCCATTGAGCAGGTACCCCCTAAAACACACATAGCTGTGATCCCTCTCTCAAAAATGTCGAACATTACTCTTTAAAAATCTCTACATGACAATGTCTGCTGAACAAACAGATATCCCTAGCTAAGCGGAGGCAAGATATGCTCCAACATGTAGTTAGAGGTAGAGTGTGTGAGTGAGGATGGTCCCACCCAGCTCCCTACTCCTGAGGTCCCCTCCACCTGCAGACTGTCTCTCGGATTTGTGCGAATAAATCAGTGCTGCACCTTAACTATGATACTTAGCGCAATCAGAAAAGTCACAAAATCAACCGGAATATTCAAGCTAATTATAGAAAAAAACATGATCTAAATCCGTTAAGTAGTTCTCTCGTGAAAAGCAGACAGACATACAGACAGACAGACATTGGATTTTATATATATATATATATATATATATATATATATATATATATACATATATATACAGAGAAAAGGCCACACAGGCAGGGTTTGGTACAAAGATGATCAAGAATTGCAGGACTTCATAAGGGAAATACTTTCATTGAAGTTATCCAACTGAAAAAAGAGTCAAAATCTTTGGAGACTTGAAACAACTCAAGATGTGCTTTGATCCTGAGTAAAAAGAACACTAAGTCTAAGCAAATGTATGTTGGGACACAAATACTGCACAAATAAGAAAAGGAATTCAATTGCACTGCTTAGTGTCATAGTTTGCTATAGGTCTTGCCCTGAGCTTTTGGATTTTTTTTCTGCTCGTGTTTCCTCTGTTAGTTCTATAAACATTTCTTCTTGGTAATTATAATGTAATAGTCAATTATATAATCCCAGTTAGCTGAGTATACCCCCTAATGTATCCTGTTGCATGTACTATTGTCGTTGAAGGCAGAGGTTCAAGATCACTCATAGGAAAATAACTATGGGGTACCAGAGGAATATTTATGTACTGCCCGAGATCTTGGAAGTTTTCATATTTTAAACAGAGCAGGAGTTTAAAATGTAAATCTAAAGAAAAAAAACAAACTGTTAATCAGACAGTCAGAATAACTATTTTCTAATGCAATGTTTCCCAAGCTTTATCACGATCCAGTTTTTCATATGCCACTGTGTTTGTGACCCACCAGGGGGTGCTCCCTCCATTAGTGCACTAGCCAGATTCAATGAATCAAGCGTGATCACCAATGCTTTTTCTCCTTGGTAAATCGAGCACAAAAATTAGAGCAGGTTTCGGGTGATCTGTCCAGGATCGGCTGTGATCCAACTGCAATGCTGTTGCTATAAATTGAGTACAATCGTCGATGCAGTGAGGAGGACAGGGTTTCATCCACGGTCAACCGCGGCCCATCTGCAATGCTGCCATGGCCCAATGGTTGGGAAATGCTGGTATAATATCTAAATGCCAACCAAAAACTGTCAGAAAGGACTGCTAAAGTTTTTTGTACCAGAAATAACCATAACCACACACATAAAACTGTTTGAACTATCCATAATCTTGGAATGTAACAGATCTGTAGCTTTGACTGATATAGCACTGCACCAGTAGAGTCATCCTGCATGACTTCTGGTACCACGACCTCTTGGCAACTGGGCATTGCGTCCTATGAACGAGACGCTCAAAATGGCAGTACCCTCACCAAGGCATAGTATACAATGCATTTAATGAACAAAACAAACTTTAAAAGAAATGATTCAAAAATTAACAAAAAGGGACATAAAACAAGAATCTGAACCCCATCCACATGAAGAACTCTGGCTGAAATATAACAGAAATGGTTACTGCATGACAAAATAGGAGCAACCGGATGTAAACAAAACAAATGATAAATTATTTGAAAAATAATTAATACCACTATGAACACAAAAAAAATATTATTTGTGAGAAAAAGTATATGTGACAAGTCAAAAATCATGATAATTATGCATTCTAGCTAAAATATTGTTAAATAAACACAACACAATAGGAATGTGTTAAAATGGAATCTAAAATTGAAAACCTCATCTGTTGGTCATTAAGTCATAAATTCAGAAATTTCAGGTTTTTCTTCAGCTGTTTGTGAAACTATAGTGGTGAGTTGATCTTTTGTTTCTCAGATCTTCACAAATGCAAGGCATATTTTCCACCTGGTCATGTTGCCACTCACTTTTCTTTAACTTTTAATCTCTAGTTGTATATGTTTCTCAGACCACACTTTGTGATACTGATATCACATGAAACAGCTGAAAAACAATCAATGGGATACTACTGGGTAGGACTCCTGACCAATGAATGATGTGGGGAGGTCGGTGTTTGTTCTCGTTTCATTGCATTTGATTTTCACTTACAAAAGAATTTTGTGACAATAGTTTATTTAATAAAATACATATTATTTGGGTTGTTCAGACCATATAACTGGATACCTAACATGTGAATTATGTGACAAAAGTAATTTGAGATTTTCTTCATGGATGTTTTAATATTGTTTGCTGATGTTTATGATTGGTCTTCATTGACAATTAATGCATTAATTTTATTACCTTCACACTCTACTAAAACATGAGATTAATATTTTTTCTCAGACATCACTGCTAACAACATAGGATAAGTAACAGGAAAAAAAGGTTATTTTTGGTTGGGTTTTCATTTAAGATCGTGTTGTGTTCTTGAATTTCTCTTATTCTTCATAAATTTGGCTGTTTTATGAGCATTAAGTCTTGGATTTATTGTACCATCTGGCTTTATGATTTTGAAGTCTCAACATTGAAACTTTAATTTCTTTAATTTCTTTTTTGGATTTCTAATTTAGTTCCTATATGCTTGAATATTCAGGGCTTACTTAGTAGCGATTTTTGTAGTTTTTTTTTTTTTGTCAATTTATACCTTGTTATGTTTGATTTTTTTTTTTACATTTAAAGATCTTTGTCTTTTTGGATTTTAAACGTTTTCTTTCTCTATTTTCTCAAGTGAATTCTTTTTTTAATAAATATTATAATTGTGTTGTCAGGGTTTTATTTGATGGCTTCTCTACACTTTTGGGCATTTGTTTTGGGGCAGGTCATAACATTTGTTATTTCCGTATAAATTAACATTATTGGGGATCTATTTCCACCCATGTTGTCTTTGACCTTCCCATGATGTTACGTCTTTCAACTAGTCATTCATTTTTACATTTATATACAGTACTTAATCGATTAAATTGTAATTGTGTTTTGTGATTTTAGCACATTTGTATACAGTAATTTCAGTCATTTTGAACTTAGAGTAATACCATTCTGTTATCAGACAAGTGTCTCACACATAGTATACAATGCTTAATCCTTTCAAAATCAGATTCAGGCCCAGTTTCAGGAGCCATTTCACATCTTGGTTAATGCAGGATATTCTGCACCTTGCTGTACCCTTATTAATGGAGCAGGACATGATGTATTTTACAAAAATACTTCCATAAAACTATGAGGAAGAATTAAATCTTATGAATCAAGCCTCTTCGCAATCCCAATAGAGTACCTTGCTGAACAGTTCCCCCGGAAACCAACTATTCCGTTTTGAGACTATCTGCCTCTGGAATGCTCTTTACCATTTGTCTATAAAGCTTGTTTACTCTCAGTGTTAAAATTTATTCTGAAGACCTGATGGTTGTTTATTAAAATATCACTAATGCAACTTTGCAATACTTAATTTACTTCCTCCCACAGTGTTTTCCCTCTACCTGAAAATCTAACATTATGTACCACCCTGTTGACTATCAATAAATATATTTTTAATTTTCCTTTTACCTTACAGGTAAATAAAAATAGAAATGAAGCATGCTCCTTAAAAAGCAGAATTTGAAATTTCTTTCATAGGTCTTATACCATTTGTCAGAAAATACTCCTGACAATTCTCTTAAATCTAATTTGTATGCTGTTTAGTTAAGGAGAACTAATCTTTTAACTATTTTAAAATTGCCAAATTGTCAGCAGAATATATGGGAGTTAATCAAAGAACCCCTGAACTTACTGTCTTTTACTTGATCAATGTGCTGCTGGCTCAAGTTAGGCAATGAATTTTCCTATCATTCTCTGGGGGAACAGGCAAGTGCACATGTTTTGTCAAAGAAAAAGAGGTGAAGCTTTTTCATGAGACTCAAACTGTTTGTGGAATATGGAGCAATTGTGTCATTCCATTAATAGTACTGTACTTGTTTTTTGTGGTGTGAGGACTGCAGCGTGATTTATTTAATAAAAATGAAGAAAGTGTTTTACATAAATCTAAACTCTAAAAATGGAATGCAATACCTTTAAAACATAAGCTACAAATAAAAACACATTTGATGCAATGCAAGTGTAAAAGGCAAGCAGTAAAAGTAAAACTGTACCTATTACCACCTCCTGGAAATGTCGATTTAGTACTTGAGCTCTGACCGCCCCACAGTCTTCAGCTTATTGAGTTTTATGACCTTCACTGCTAGCTAATTTGTCTGGTTGTTGGAAAGTTTCACTTATCTGGGTGCAGTACAGAATATAGCATTTGACCCCATCTCTGGTTTCTCTCTCTTTGTTGTTCAGTTTGAGGTGTGTGTAGGAGGGGGTCCTGAATCCTGTGTTGTGCTTCTTTAAGGTGTGGTGTTGTTGCTGATCGCCATGTTGCTGCTTATCTTCAGAATGCCTGTTTTACTGGTTCCCTTTTACTGTGTCTTTGTATTCTATGCCATGGCTGTACTCTCTGTTACCTCAAAGATTATTTCAGGCCTGAATTTCATGACTCACCATCTAAGTTGTCTCAGTTTTCTTCATTGCTGCTTTATTGATGTCAGCCTATTACAAGCAATGCACTTAAGGGTGGGTAAGATCAGCCCGTGTAAAGAGAGGTATTATCATGCTATTGTCTCTTTGTCAGCTCCTGCTAATAACAAGAGGAACATATGCGTGAAGTTTATTGACTCAGGTGGTAACAAGATGGGTCACTTTTGCTTGCTTGGTCAACAAATGCTTGTGCTTATCTTTATGTATGCTCCAATTCTGTACTTTAGCTCATTTTTACCTGATATAGCTAGCAAACTAATCAGTTTTCAGATTTAAAATCAATGTAAAGGTGTTGATGCAGATCATGTTGTATTTAACCTTCTGATGTACAAAGGGGCTTTTGAAATTATTGGGCCTAAATTACATACCCAGAAATGAATGGATATTATTCTGCTCAGGTAATAAAGGAGCTGCAAATGACTGAAGAGTAGTGAGTATAACATTTCGCATTTTTTAAAGAAAGTATTTATATTTATAAAAACCTTTGTTTATGCCAATATCAACTAAGTAAAACAAAAAAAGTTGGTACTTTAAGGAATTCTCCATAAAAATGGATTTTACAGTATATAACAAGGCCTCAGAGTTAGTGTCACACACACCATACTTATACCTAAACCAGTGTTTCTTAGCCACTTTTGGGTGGCAGGTGAACATCATTGGGTCACAAGCACATGAGGCTTGTTCATGGTATAATCTGACCACCCCCGACCCACCAAAGGGATTGACAGAGCTGTGTGAGATTTTTTTTATCCTGTTATTACCAAGCACTGAGTTCAACCTCACCCTCTGCCCCAAACACACACCAGCGAAGCTAGTCTTCAATTTTATTTCCTGCTTGTAATTGCAGTTAATTCTGTCCTTGGAGCACTAGTGAACTTTACTAGGTAAAACTGTTTCTCAGGGCCATACAGGTTGCGAAAATCAACCTAAATCTTTCACGCAGTGGCCAGTGTATAGTGTCCAGTCATCCTAAATAGCACATGTTTGGCATGCAGGAGGAAAACTGGCACACTCCGAAACAGCACTTAAAGCTCAACCAAATTACTGGCGGCTCCATTTTTATTGTGATATGTTAGCATTTGCTCGAAGAAAGGTGGGGAAAGTAGTGAAACGAGTGTGATTATAAACGAGATAAAAAAAAATATAGCACAATTGTTGATCCCTTTGGTGCAGGGTTAGATGAGGGGGGATTATACTGTGAACAAATCAGTACCTGAAATGGCTACTGTTCCTCATGTGCTTGCAAGTGGTGTAATACAGTGACGTTCGATCAAAGAGGGAGGGTCCTCACTAAAGGTGCAGGTATAACATAACATTCTTTACTAACAATGCTCAATAACATTTTTGGCTTCCATAATGGATATATTCGGTATGTTTTGAGGCATTTTCTTTCAGTGGGACCCCAGTACGAATAAACTGTATTATAAAACCCAAAAACAAGCTAGTTATTTTTTTTAATTTATAAAATATGCTTCACTTTAATGTGTCAGATCAATATGTATCATGATTGTGAAGCAATAACTTTGACTTGAAAATACAGAAATAATCCTTTAAGAGACAGAGTCTCCAGGGATTATTGTGAGTAAATCAAAAGACAAAGGGCCTCATGCATAACACCGTGCGTAGAATTCACACTAAAACATGATGTACGGACAATAACAGAAATGTGCCTACACACAAAAAAAAACAGATGCATAAATCTGTGCATATGCCAACATTCTTCTGCTACATAAATCCCAGTCATCATGAAAAGTAACGCACGTGCACGCGCCTGCTGCCACTCCCCAACTCCTCCCAGAATTACACCTCTTTGAATATGCATATCAATTTAAATACACCTTAAGCTCAGCGTTCTGTGAAAAGACAATGGCAAAAGCATGAGGGAAAACAGAAGAGTTTCAGCGAATACCAAGTGGAAGCAAGGAAAAACATACTATTTGTTGGTTTAAACAGTGGTATAAACAACAAAAGGAAGTTGATTGAGTGACATAGAGCGTCGGAGAAACTCGAAAGCTCAAGTTCACAAAGTCACACGGTGCCCAAAATAAAAAATAAGTTGTTAGATATCAAAGTCGCTGTAGAAAGGAGAGTCGTAGCCCACCATCTGAGTGTCATATGAAAGCTTATTCGTGTACAGAGAAAAGGAAAAAAAAATAGGGACATAGTGGGAAAAAAGCACGAAATGTCAACTTTAATCTCGAAATTTCCACTTTAATCATGTAGTATATTTTTTCATTAAAATAGAACATCATAAACTTCATCTTAAAATCTTTTAATTTACTAGTTTCTCAAATACCATCGTAACTAAAGTAGCACGTTAAATGCTTTGTTTTGTATTTGTTCTTCTATGTGCTCTATGTGTGTGAATTACTACATGCTTCTTAAACGGGCTTTCTCTTCCTCCAACAGGACACAGAATACATTACATTCGTGATATTACAGCTCTCTGAATAATTTAAATACTGAGATGTATCTGTGATATCATTTTCATGATGATAGGAATTAAAGCATGTATTAAACATTTGAACACGGTGGTACCCCATCCAGGGATTGTTCCTGCCTCATGCAAGATGCTTGCTGCTCCGTGCGTGAACTTCGGTGAAATAATTTATTGCAGCAGTACTGTCTCTTTCAAACATACTAACTCCCAATTCCTGTCCTTCCTTTTCTTTCTCCAAGTATCCAATCGCCACACAATCAGCTCTGTTAAGCCATCTGTAAGCTTAGAACACTGCTTTTTCAAAACTTTTAAGGAACATTGTAATATCTTTGTAGTACATGTTTAATTATTCTATCCATCTATCCTTCCAGTGTCATGCCAGCCCCAGCAAGAATACAGTGTGAGGCAGGAACAATCCCTGAACAGGGCGCCAGCTCTTTGCTAGCGCCGCGACACGTGTCCTCAAATGTTTAATTATTAACAATATAGCTTATTTAAATGATGTTAACATTTTATCTGTATAATATAATAAACATATTTTGCTGCATTTCATCTTAAAATGATATCATGATAAATTATAAAGTGGCTCAGGTTGTGCAATATCATAACTGCATCGCAAGTTTACAGTGAGGTAACTGTACTTATAAATACAAAAAGTTCTACAAGGAGCACTTGATGGACTGATTGATTGTATTTATAATTCTTAGAATGAAACTGTTTCTGAACCGCGAGGTCCATACTTAGAAAGGCTCTGAAGTGTTTGCCATATGAGACCAGTTCAAATAGACAGCATGGCTGAGGCAGCATGTGCTTGATACTATATGCCAATAATTCTCTTTCCGATCAGCTGCTCTACAGCTGTGATTCCCCAGTCATATACAGTGATATAAATACTCCGAGTGGTGCAGTGAGAGTAATATGGAAAAGATGATCTGCTGTGGCAACTCCTAACAGGAGCAGCTGAAAGAAGAAGAAGAAGGTGCAGTGAGAGAAACAACGCTAAAGCAGCTATAGTATTTGGAATAGTTTGGCCATTCCGTGAACCATCATATTGTTACAGGTTAATTACAATCAGATGCCTTAAACTAATAAACAATATGCAGTTAATTTCAGTGTATATGATAAAGCCGCATCAGGGATGTGGATCTAAAAAAGAAAGGGAAACCACACTGGAACAAAAGCACTGCTTTGATGTTGGGTGCCGCCAGTTTGCCAAACTGAGCAGAAAACTTGCATACGCCATGGATTGAGCTAACGTGAAAATGTGCATGGCTTTACGGCAAGTAATTTTTTATACATCACGATGTAAGCGTGGAAACGGGCGTACGCAACATCTTTACACGTAAACACTGTTTATAGGCTCCAGGAGATTAGAAATGTGAGACAAAACTTGTTATCACTGCCAGACAAGATCAAAACCAGATGATCAAAAGAGAAGTGCAGCACAGGGTGAATAAAAAATCAAAAAGTCAAAAAATAGCTCAGGTGTGTTATGAAACCCAGAACTAGGCTAACTCTCATTAAAAAATGTTTCTATTTTATCCAACTAAGTGATGAGTTCCACCAGTGATACCATTATAGTTATACCAGAAGTCTGATAACATTGCAAATGTGATGAATAATGGTCACATTAGTAAAAGAATGATAATAAAAACAACAAATAAAAAAACAAATACTTCACACAAGTTATGATTAAAATGCTTCAATGAAGTATCAACAAAGAACAAACCAAGAACATTAAGGGATAGCTAACACCCTAAACCTAATTGCACGCAAAAGAAAATTAAACTAATAAATTGATTTAATAACTAAAGAAAATTAATGTAATTATCTATTAACAGGAAGAAAAATGAAACAGGAGACTACTGCACAAGAACAAAAAGAGAGAAGAAAATTAACTAATAGGGTAAATACAAGAAATAAATCAGAATTAACAAAAAAGTCTCTGCAATTAAAATAAGAGGAGAAACAAAAACTCAAACAAATGCTGGATACTAAACACTAGTAAAGTATAATAACCCCCACACACAAAGTTTCTCAGGTACCAAAAAATCATACACACTATGCAAAATGCAATAAATATTCCAAAACCAATCCTTAAAGACTGTAAAGAGTATACAGTATATATATATATATACTCAGCAAAAAAAGAAACGTCCCCTGACTTTCAACTGTTTTTACTTTTAGTAGACTTAATGTGTAAATATTTGTATGAACACTAAAAGAGTCAACACCATAAGACATAAACTAAAAATGTTTCACAATGTGTCCCTGAATGAAGGGAGGCTCAAAATCAAAAGTACCAGTCAGTATCTGGTGTGGCCACCAGCTGCTTGAAGTACTGCAGTGCATCTCCACCTCATGGACTGGACCAGATTTGTCAGTTCTTGCTGTGAGATGTTACCCCACTCTTCCACCAAGGCACCTGCAAGTTCCTGGACATTTCTGGGGGGAATGGCCCTAGCCCTCACCCTGCGATCCAACAGGTCCCAGACGTGCTCAATGGGATTGAGATCTGGGCTCTTCGCTGGCCATGGCAGAACACTGACATTGCTGTCATGCAGAAACTCACGCACTTTTTGCCACTCCTGTCTGGTCCAGCGAAGGTGGGTTTGTGCCCATAGGCGGCGTTGTTGCTGGTGATGTCTGGTAAGGACCTGCCTTACAACAGGCCTTCAAGCCCTCAGTCCAGCCTCTCTCAGCCTATTGCGGACAGTCTGAGCACTGAGGAAGTGATTGTGTGTTCCTGGTGTGACTCGGGCAGTTGTTGTGGCCATCCTGTACCTGTCACGCAGGTGTGATATTCGGATGTACCGATCCTGTGCAGGTGTTGTTACACGTGGTCTTCCACTGCGAGGATGATCAGCTGTCCTTCCTGTCTCCCTGTAGCGCTGTCTTAGGCGTCTCACAGTGTGGACATGGCAATTTATTGCCCTAGCCACATCAGCAGTCCTCATGCCTCCCTGCAGCATGCCTAATGCACGTTCACGCAGATGAGCAGGGACCCTGGGCATCTTTCTTTGGGTGTTTTTCACAGTCGGTAGACAAGTCTCTTTAGTGTCCTGCGTTTTTAGAACTGTGACCTTAAATGCCTACTTTCTGTAAGCTGTTAAGGTCTTAACGACCATTCCACAGGTGCATGTTAATTAATTGATTATGGTTAATTGAACATGCATGGAAAACATTGTTTAAACAATTTACAATGAAGATCTGTAAAGTTATTTGGATTTTTAAAACATTATTGTTGAAATACACAGTCCTGAAAAAGGGACGTTTCTTTTTTTGCTGAGTATATATATATATATATATATATATATTGTGGACGCAGCCCGGGCACAGACAAGCAGACATGTTGTTAAGTCACCACCACACGTTTATTTACACTATTTACAATGTTCAAAAGTGCTCTCACAACCCCATAAAGTCCTGGCCACACAATGCCTTCTTCTTCAGGCCGCCTCCACTCTCTCTTCTTCTGCCTTGTCCTGCCTCCACCCGACTCCAGCCACGAATGAAGGGAGACGGCCCCTTTTATTTCATCCCAGATGGGCTCCAGGTGTTTCCCGGCACTCTTCCCTGGACACGCCCCAGTGTGGCGGAAGTGCCGGCTGTTCTCCCGGAAGCTCTCCGGGTGTCCCTGCTCCTCTTCCCCCCAGCACTTCCTGGTTTGGCGTAAGTGCTGAGGTCCGGGGTCCCCAAGGCATTGGGGCTCCCCATGGCGGTGACCACGGGCCCCTACAGGGTTGGGCTTCCAAGCCCTCGACCCGTGGCCCCCAAAGCAACCAGGATGGCTGCCCCCATGTGATCCAGGGTGGGCATAGAGCCTCTTCCGGTCCCTCAAGGCATCCCGGCCGGGTCATTGCCCCTGGCATCCCTGACAGTGCCCCACAGCCAGCGAAGACCACTCGGGAGGAGCGACACATCCCGCGAGGGAAGCTTACCCCCGAAGCGGGTCCTACTTCTGGGCAGCCGAGGTCCAGCCCTGCTCTCCTAACAGGGATAGGGGCGGAGATGCCACGTGAACACCACCACTTGGTGCCCTCCTGTGCTTTGCACAGGCTGCACTCCTCCCTCTTACCGGCACCCTGGGGCCCACTCCTTCGGCACCCCCTTCGAGGTTTTCGCGCCCCTTTGGTTGGAGCCACTCGCTCCCTCGTAGTCTCCTCCAGCCGTGGCGGCACCCGCACGCCAGCGGAGAGTCCTTCCAGCAGACGGCCCGTCTCCTGAGGGCAGGTTCCCAACGAAGTGGGTCCTACTGCTTCTCCGGGGTCCGGCCCTGAAACTGACAGAAAGAAAGGGGCAGAACCATTGCCTGGACACCCTTCCCTGGCGTCCCTCTGTGCTACGCACTGGCAGCGTTCCCCCCTCCATCCGGCACCCCGGCACTTGCCTGTTCGGCACCCCCCTCCGCGGGTTCCATGTCCCACCTGTCGTTGGAATAGATGGAACCGCCTGCACTCCTTTCCTCTCCGCTGACCTCAAGGATTCCCTCTGCCCCCGCAGAGGGCAGCCAGCACCCGGACATGTGCACCCAGCACCATGTCCCATCCTATCGGAGGAACTGGCATTCACCCTCCGATTCCTCCTGTCGCTCTGGGACGCCCTGACTGTCTGAGTCTCCTTATTGGAAAGAAAGAGACTCCTTCCCATCTGCGTCCCTGTAGAGCGGCGCGAGACTGCTGCCGACTCAGGGCGGAGGGTGCTAGGACCTGGGGCACTCAACAGCCCGTGTCCTGCCAGCCCTCTCGCTGTCTCTCCCCTCACCGCGCGCACATCCCCCTGCGCCGCATCCACTGTCGGAGGACTGCTTACTTGATACTGCTCGTTGGAATCACAGCCGTTTTCAGCAGACCCTCTTCATGCTGTACGGGGACGGCTGTACTCACCTTCCCTGCCGTACACCTCCGGCTGAAGAACCCAGCGTCGCGCCGTCTGATTGCCGTCAAAAGCTCCCCCATAGAAGCGACCGCCTTCATCTCCAGTACCCGCAACTCTGCCCGGAGGGCACGTAGCCCCTGCGACACATGCTGCTCCACGGGCTGAAGGCACGCCTCCAGCTCCGACAGAGCAGCCGGCAAAGACAGGAAGTTAACCGACGCAGAGCCTACCTGTCCGTCAGCCCCAGACGCCAGCAACTTCCTGTGGGCCTCTTCCTCCGGCCCAATCGGGTCTCCCCCCGGCACGTGATAGACATTCCTTCGTCCCGCCTCTCTCCAGTCATTGGCGGGCACGCAAGACACACCATCCACCCGCGTGCCTGTCAGGGGGAGGGACTTCTAGTCTGCGGCCATTTTGACTCCCCTCCTGCAGCGGCAACGTGCTTGCCGGCAGCCTTGCTGTTACTGAAGCTGCAGCGGCTCCTTTTCACCAGCTCCCGCAGGCGCCACCGTGCCGTCGAAGCCCCGCCGACCAGCATGCGTCTGCCACTGATGCGGATCCAGGATGTCCCTGCCTACAAAATAAAGTACACGCCTGGCCGCCCGGGGCCGGCTGCCTCCCGGCAGGGAACTCACCTCCCAGGTCCCGTCCGACCAAGGAAACGTCCTCGGCGTGGCCTCCATAGACGCGATGCTGTCCCGGGCGCCTCTAACAACGGCGCACCCACAGGAGCTTGCTGCAGTCCGGCTCCACACACTGTCAATCCGTCGTTGGGGAAAACGGCTCTCCTGCGGACCCCTGGCGGTCCGTGGGGTACTTTTACCCCACGGGGCTGTGTGCACACCGCTCCTGCGGCACGTGGATGGGGTTCCCTGCTGCGCCGGGCTCCTGCGGCACGTGGGTGGGGTTCCCTGCTGCGCCGGGCCGTCCACAACAAGATTTTTGATATCAGGTCCCCGTCTTGAACCAGACGGAGCATCTTGCCGACTACGCCAGATGTGGACGTGGCCTGGGCACAGACAGGCAGACATGTTGTTAAGTCACCACCACACATTTATTTACACTATTTACAATGTTCAAAAGTGCTCTCACAACCCCACAAAGTCCTGGCCACACAATGCCTTCCTCTTTGGGCCACCTCCACTCTCTTTTCTTCTGCCTTGTCCTGCCTCCACCCGACTCCAGCCACGAATGAAGGGAAACGGTCCCTTTTATTTCATCCCAGATGGGTTCCAGGTGTTTCCCGGCACTCCTCCCTGGACACGCCCCAGTGTGGCGGAAGTGCCGGCTGTTCTCCCGGAAGCTCTCCGGGTGTCCCTGCTCCTCTTCTCCCCAGCACTTCCTGGTGTGGCGTGGTGACCACGGGCCCCTACAGGGTTGGGCTTCCAAGCCCTCTACCCGTGGCCCCCAAAGCAACCAGGATGGCGGCCCCCACGTGATCCAGGGTGGGCATAGACCCTCTTCCGGTCCCTCAAGGCATCCCGGCCGGGTCGTTGCCCCTGGCATCCCTGACAATATATATATATATATATATATATATATATATATATATATATATATATTTATACACTGATCAAGCACAACATTAACACCACTGAGAGTGGCACCTGTCAAGGGGTGAAATATATTATGCAGCAAGTGAACAGTCAGTTATTGAAGGTAACGATGTGCTGGAAACAGGAAAATGGGCAAAGGTAAGGATCTGAGTGACTTTGACAAGGGCCAAATTGTGATGGCTAGACTACTGGGTCAGAACATCTCCAAAATAGCAGGTCTTGTGAGGTGTTTCCATTATGCAGTGGTTAGAACCAAAGCTGGTTCAAGGAAGGGCAACCAGTGAACCAGAGACAGGGTCACGGGTGCGCAAGGCTCACTAATGTATGTGATGAGCAAAGTCTAGTCTTTATGATCCAATCCCTCAGAAGAGCAACTGTAGCACAAATTGATGAAAAACATAATGCTGGCCAGAACATGCAGCGTTTCACAGCTTGCTGCTTATGGGGCTTTGACAGGTCAGAGTGCACATGCTGACCCCTGTCCACTGCTGAAAGTGCCTATAATGGGCACATGAGCATCAGAATTGGACCATGGAACAAAGAAAGAAGGTGGTGTGAATTGATTAATCACATTTTCTTTTAGATCATGTGGATGTGTGTGTGTAGTGTGTAGCAGGGTTTACTTTATGAAGAAGGCATGCCAATAGAGACAGTGTGATGCCTTGGGCAGTGTTCTACTGGGAAACCTTGAGTCCAGGAATTCATGTGGATTTTACTTTGACACATACCACCAACCTAATGGGAATGGTTTAAGAAACATGACAACAAGTTCAGAGTGTTGACTTGGCCTTCAAATTCCCCAGATCAATCAAGTATATATGGGATGGACTAGAAAAACAAGTCCAATCCATGTAGACCTCGCTTCATAGCTTACAGGGCTTAAAAAATCTACTGCTAATGTCTAGGTGCCAGATACCACAGAAAACCTTCACAGGTCTTGTGTAGTTCATGCCTTGAGGGGTCAGAGCTGTTTAGGTGATACAAGGGGGACCAATGCAGTTTAAGCCACACGACAGGTGGTTTTAAGTGCTGTGGCTGACAAGTATATCTCACTACATAATCCCATTTAGTTACTGTAAAAAATGAAATCTTAATTAACATATGTTAATAGGTATAAATCATTTTTCATACAGATAAATATTTCTTGGATTTCAGTCATTGACAACCCAAATATTACCAGCTGCTTGGTGTTTAAGGTTTATACAATTGGCAAGAGCAGTGGGGTCTTTAAATAATCTAAAGAATAACAATAAAACACTAGCAGTATCTGGAGTTATGCAGTACAGCCCGGTATTACTTAACCTGGCAATCAAAAGCTACATTTCCCAATGGCCCTGTTCAGAAAGTGCTCATGCCAATAGGAGAGCAATGGATTATAAATTATACAAAGCTTTTAAACTGAAAACATCTGTTGGTGGATTTTTTTTTTCCAAGTCCGGCAATAGGCCTCCCAACATGACTCTCTGGGATTGCGGTAGTCACCACCTGTCTGTTCTTATAATCAAACATATTCAGTGTGGATTGTAGCCATTTTACTCAGTGTGTTTTGTCATATTTCAAAAGTATTTTTGCATTAACAATTTCATACAAAATGACAAGAGATAAATAAATTGAGCATGTAAGTTAGATGAAGATTAATGTGACAATTGCATTGTATACTTGGCTCTTCTTTGTACAGCACATTTAAGTCATACTGTGCTATGGAAAAAAGATTAAACGCCCCTTGTGTTCCAAAGAAGAGCCCACTTCAAAAGCTTCTTGGAAAATAAGTTTATGTCTGAAAACATTTATAAAATTACTACATATGCTGCACATTATAACAGCATGTGATATTTTTCAATATTAGCATTTTGTATTTGTAATTATAAAGATTGCTAACTCACTGTACAGTATGATTTTTATGTGTTGAAACAAAACAAAAATTTTTAAATCACATGTGAGCGTGCCCTGTCAGGACTGGTGCCTCATACCCAGCACTGGATTTGGTGCAATGTGGCCAAAGAAGGTGGTGAAAAAGCAAAGAATATTTGACATGTGGAATCAGCCTGAATTAAGATGCACCACAATATTAAATTATCAGTAGCCAAGCTTATAAAAATAGATTTAAAAAATTTGAATAACAAGCAAAGAATATTGAGCCTCCATCCAAAAATTTCTTTTTGTTTATTGAGGTAAGTGATAGAAAGAGGAGGTATCGATTTTACAAATACTGCTGACAATTTTTTCTGTTATATTTTGGTGTATAAACTGTCAATGCTTGAAATTTTGAGACTGCAGTGGAAGTGTTAACAGGAAAAATAATGTTTTTACAAATAAATTTAGTGTCACGTGACAGGATTGTACTTCCCCTATAGTAAAACATAACAGCCTGTCAAAATCGTAATATATGCACTTTTCCATAATGTGCATTGTCACTCTTAAACAAATAAAATAATCACATTTCCTCTTGGGCATTCATAAAAAGACACTAGTATGAATCATTTAAAAATAGTCTAGTGTTGGGCGTAGCCTATCTAGATGAATATTTAGTGGCCTCGATATTGTTCAACATGTAGTACCGGTACAGTTTAAGTCTGATGCAATGGTTATATTATGTCCACTTCCAGTTGTGTTAACACAAATGCGTTAGAGTAAAGATGGCCATCCTTTACAGCTAAATGTAATCATGGTATCAGCAGGAAAAGAATAGCTACATGTGCCTTAGACCTATGGCACAAAATGTAAACTGCAGTAGGTGACTTCCACAGCATTTGTCAGCTTGATGTATCAGCACATTATTCTCTCAAACAGTCATGCCCTACCATGTAAACTCAGTGGCATAGGGTGGTCCTGTTGACCATATACAGTATGTCTTGCCCACAGCTCTGCACTTGGCACAAGTGGCCAATTTGTTCAAAGCTATGGCAGTGCATATTTGGATTGGAACTGGTGATCAGTGGCCACCTAATCATATCATCTGACAAATGGTCCCAAGCAACTACATAACATTCCAGAAGTCGATCTTAACATTTTAAAATCTTGTAGTCATAGGCTTTCATGAAAACAGTTCTCAACTACAACCTCCAAAATCTTTTGAATGTCAGTCTTTCCCATACATTTGGCTTACAAAGAATTTAAACGGCAGTATGTTTGGATACAACTAACTGTGATGATTATCTGAGACATAAGCATTAGAAATCAGCTAATATTAATCAATTGCTTGCATATCCTATTCATTTAGTTTCTGTAACTGTAATCAATTTATGATATGTGGAAAATTCAGGATTGAAATAACTCAAGCAGCATTTTTTTCCAGTTAAATAGAACTTGCCCAACAACAGTTTTTTTTGAGGAAAGGATGTCATTAGGTGAATCATTTTTATCACTAAAAATCAGCTTGATGAAAACAAGCTGCTGAGTGCATAATTCCTACAGAGTTCCACAAAGTCAGTCAGTATCCAACACACTATATCCTAACACAGGGTCACGGGAGCGAATCCCAGCCAACGCAGGAACAAATCCCTGGGCAGGGCGCCAGCCCACCACAGGGAACACGCACACAAACACACACACACTAAGCACACACTGGGGACATGTCTTTGCACTTTGGGAGGTTACCCACGCAGACACAGGGAGAACATGCAAACTCCACACAGGGAGGACCCGGGAAGTGAAACCAGGTCTCCTTACTGCAAGGCAGCAGCGCTACCACTTTTTTTATTGTTTTTGAAATACACATCCAGTCAATGAAAATATAGCAAATATCAGTTTTTATTTTGTCAAGACAGGCAGGAGTGAAGCAGGAACAAAAAGATTTCACAAAAAGGAACTTTAGTTAAAAGTTATATTTGTAAAGCCATAAGAGGACTGGTAGCAGGAGTGACCAAGGCTCTGAGTGTACTCATGCCTCCGAGGCCAGGAAAATGGAGGTGGTAGGAGAAAGGAGCAAGACTCGGCACAGGGCCCTGATGACGCAGAGGGACTGGGGAATGAGGGACCTGAGCTTGGATTTGAATTGATTGACTGTGCCTGTCGGGGGGATGTTTCCTCTGGCTGAAGATTCCCTAGGAGGTGAGCTAAGGAGACTTTGTTTTAGACAGAAACACTGAGGCTCACTGTTTTTTAAAGGATGGACAGATTCCTGCCAGGGTTTTAACCTGAATTATACTGAATTATTTATTTGTCTTTAAACCTCCAATTTATTCATTTGTTTATCTCCAGGATGTTACTGTGCTTTATTTATTGTTTGAACACCTTTGTGGAATTAAAGCACTGAAAGCTCTTTTGCACCATACTCTTGCTTGTATGTACCCTCATTTGCTTCACTCATTCTGGTCATGATTATCAACAGTTGTGGGTTTGAGAGCTGCCAAGGACCATGGGGTCAACTCGGGCTGTCACACTGTAAGAGAGTAAATCCTGTTAAAAAGGACCTTGATAAGTGAAGAAATTAAATACAGGGGCTTCATGATTTGGTTCTGGATGTGATTTAAAATGTATCATTTTCAAATAGAAACAAAGTGGAATTACCTTTTTTAGACAATGTTTAAACAAAATCAAAGTGTAATGTTCACACCTTAGTAGGACTGCATGTGAGTATCTCTTAAGTACTACAAGCAAAGATGTGGCAAGGCCTTTGACTCACCTCACACTCCCATGGTTCCAAGAGATGGAGAAAAAGTATGGTATCACAAGGTCCTCTTTCAATTTGCTCTGGATGAAATGTGCATCTTCATTTTGGCATTGGTTAATATCACTTGTCTGTGGCCTTTATGTAGATTTTATGAGCCAATGGGTATTTCTTTACACAACTCTTTAAATATCCACTTGATCTTTTGTTAAGTTGCAGAAATACACTTCCAAAGAAAGAGAAGATGCAGTAGGGCAACAAAACTTAAAAAAGTGGTGAAAATTAATTACATAGAAAAACAAGAACTACTAGATTTCACCTGCTGAACTTTTATTGGATTAGTCCTGGAGAGGAGAAGGAATCCAAAATGAAGGGAGGAGAAGGCCAATGAAGGAGGAAACAAAAACATCTGTGAAGATGAAAAGGGTGGAAGTTCAGAGTGGGGGCGAAACAATGACATTTGAGAAGATGAAAGGTGAGATTAAAACATTAAAAGATTAGTCAACTTTTCAGTCCTGGGGGGATATATGAAAGGATAAATTAAAAAGTAAAAGCAAGTTGTGAGTAAAATAAACTCTGCCATGTCAGAACATGCTTCCACAGTGATCGTATCTACGAGTGTATTGTCAAACAAGTCTAGATGTGTCTCACAGGTAACCTGCATCGTCGCTTTATTGTGCACTCAAGTTTCAATTCAGTTCAGCTCATTTGTATATTGACTACAAGCTCAGAGCACTTAAAATGACTTCCAAATCCAATGGGTCCGGGAATGATTTTCCTGATTAAAATCTGACTTGTATTTTTCATGGAAAATCTGGGTAAGTTTTCTTTTTTTAGATAGTGTGGAAAAATAAAAAAACAGGTCAATAACTTGTGCTTGACAAATCTGGTGTACGTGACAGAAAGCATGTTCTATGGTGTATGTGGTAGGAGTCATGCAGACCCTGCATGCTTACTTCTTGTTTCTGGGCGTCTACATGGAAGGCCACGGGTGTGGACTCATCGAGCCCCAAACTAAGGAAACTAACAGATGTACTCCACCTTTAGATTTTTGATAATGCTGATTCAGGCTAATATTTTGAAATACTTGTGTAACTAAAGTCATAAGACAAGAAACCCTATAAAAAATCTGGAACACCGACCCCTCGGGGCAGACGAAGGGCAGGTGTCCTAGGACTTTCCTTTTCTGTCATTTAACCTTTGCCTGGTGTGTATCAATAAAAGATTTTTACTAACTTTAATTATATCTCTCTGTCTTCAGTCACAAGAAATGACACCATAGAAAAAGTGTCCACAATAGCTACAGTTGTACTTACTGTTGACATGGCCACTGTTATACATATTTTCCACTCAAGGTGCTATAGCACTTGTTAATTTAATATATTGTGCAAAAACACAATGTGGTATTTGGCTTACAGAAATAGAATCCTCTTTAAGTGCACACCGATTTTTCAGAAAAAACAATAATAATCCAAATAATCCACCTAAAGTGAAGGCAATTAAGTTATGAAGTACTGAAATTATTCATATTTGTCTCTTTTTAAGCATACCAGTGTAATTACATCATTATCACACTCAGTAATCAGTATATTCATATATGGACACTTAGTGTAACCCAGCAATAGTAAAGTACATACAAATTCCCCATTTTTAAACATAAGGAAAATATAAAACAAGAGAGATTAACATTTTAGATAGATAGATAGATAGATAGATAGACAGTCTATAATCTTGTGTAGAGTTAATGTTTATCCCCCCAGGTGGAATTAAAGAGTCGCACAGTGTGGGGGAGGAACGATCTCCTTAGTCTGTCAGTGGAGCAGGACAGTCACAGCAGTCTGTCGCTGAAGCTGCTCCTCTGTCTGAAGATGATACCGTTCAGTAGAT
Organism: Polypterus bichir lapradei; assembly: GCA_026402145.1. NCBI lineage: Eukaryota > Metazoa > Chordata > Cladistia > Polypteriformes > Polypteridae > Polypterus > Polypterus bichir. The sequence goes on from JANRMT010062856.1 coordinate 82,911,921, forward strand.
GAATTGGATTCTTCCTGATTGACAGGAGCCTGCTCAGCGCCCGTCACTCCACCACAGATGTCAAACTGTCCAGCTCCGTGCCTACAATGGAGCCTCCCTTCCTCACCAGTTTGTACAGGCGTGAGGTGTCCCCAGCACATCACCGTGTAGAAGAGGGTGCTCACCACAACCGTCTGATAGAACATCTGCAGCATCTTATTGCAGATGTTGAGGGACGCCAGTCTTCGAAGGAAGTATAGTCGGCTCTGTCCTCTCTTGCACAAAGCATCAGTATTGGCAGTCCAGTCCAGTTTATCATCCAGCTGCACTCCCAGGTATTTATAGGTCTGTACCCTTTGCACACAGTCTCCTCTGATGATCACGGGGTCCATGAGGGGCCTGGTCCTCCTAAAATCCACCACCAGCTCCTTGTTTTTGCTGGTGTTCAGGTGTAAGTGGTTTGAGTTGCACCATTTAACAAAGTCCTTGATTTGGTTCCTATACTCCTCCTCCTGCCCACTCCTGATGCAGCCTACGATAACAGTGTCATCAGCGAACTTTTGCACGTGGCAGGACTCCGAGTTGTATTGGAAGTCCGATGTATATAAGCTGAACAGGACTGGAGAAAGCACCGTTTCCTGCGGCGCTCCTGTGCTGCTGACCACAATGTCAGAATTGCAGTTCCTGAGATGCACATACTGAGGTCTGTCTGTAAGATAGTTTACGATCCCTGCCACCAGGTATGAATCTACTCCCATCTCTGTCAGCTTGTCCCTAAGGAGCTGAGGTTGGATGGTGTTGAAGGTGCTAGAGAAGTCCAGAAACATAATTCTTACTGCACCACTGCCTCTGTCCAAGTGAGAGAGAGATCTGTGTAGCGTATAGATGATGGCATCCTCCGCTACCACCTTCTCCTAGTATGCGAACTGCAGAGGGTCGAGGGCGTGGCAGACCCGTGGCCTCAGGTGGTGAAGCAGCAGCCACTCCATGGTCTTCATCACATGTGACGTCAGAGCGACTGGCCAGAAGTCATTCAGCTCACCAGGATGTGATACCTTTGGGACTGGGGTGATACAAGATGTTTTCCAAAGCCTCAGGACTCTCCCCTGTTCCAGGCTCAGGTTGAAGATGCGCTGTAGAGGACTCCCCAGCTCCAACGCACAGGCCTTCAACATTCATGGAGATACTACATCTGGACCCACTGCTTTGCTGGCACGAAGTTCCCTCAGCTCTCTGCTTACCTGGGCTGCTGTAATTGTGTGTTGGGGGAAACTCACTCCTATGCTGGTATCAGCAGAAGAATGGGTGGAGGATGCATTACTTTGAGGTGAGATTGGGTTAGGGTGGTCAAACCTGATAAAAAAGTTGTTCATCAGGTTTGCTCTCTCCACGTCTCTCTCGATGGTGGCACCCCGCTTCGAGCTGCAGCCAGTGATGATCTTCATCCCATCCCATACTTACTTCATGCTGTTATTCTGCAACTTCTGCTCCAGCTTTCTCCTGTACTGCTCCTTCGCCACCCTGAGCTGGACTCGGAGTTCCTTCCAATATTTTATAGCTAATCAGTGGCAAAGAAGATGAAAACTAAAGCTGTAATTATCAGATTCCTGAAGAAATAAGTATGTGAGGGATCCATAGCACTTTATAATAGGAGATGTCCATAATGGGCAGGCTTAAGCTTCACTCGCTTCATGTAACCACATGTCCTTTTTAATTGCATTGCTAGTGAGTAAAGTGCTCTAATTATATTGCATTTAAGAGCCAGTGAAGGAATCAAACATGACAACAAGAAATACATGGAAATTACCGTACCCAGAAAAAGGCTTTTGTTCTTATCTTAATGATGAATGCCATCTAATATGTTTCTGAGTAAGGCATTTGTTGGACTGTGATTTATAAATAACGATGGAATCAAAAAATACTGGTACACTATAAGCATTTAAAACCACATTCAATTAATGTATTAGGCTTAGTTTAGATGACCAGTTACATTTCTGTGTATTCACTTGTTCATTTATATTCTTTCATTTAATTCTGTATTTCTTCAAGAAGATAACCATTATTGGGACCCCAGTCTATCACAATTCATGTTCACACACATTCAACCTAGAACCTCTGTGTGTCAGTAGCCCTGGCCACTCTGTCACTGTGCTGCCCATATGTAGATGGTAGTTGCAGGGGTTAAATTTCACTTGTTGGGCTTTGTGATTGTTTTGTTGTGCCTCCATTGGTCTGAAGTGTGGCTGTTTGGGATTGGGTCTGAATCAGAGGCCATTCTGTACCACGATGCCCTACTGGTGTAAGGATTTGGACAGAGAATCTATAAATTTGTTTGCTTTACTCCTCCCTCGCTTTCCCACATCATAGCCATGGAGAGAAGAACACAAACAGAAAGCACAACTTGCAGCCGTATAGAGACAGGCATGCGGCCTGTCCTGAAGACAGCTGACTAGAAATGATTACTTAACTAGAGATATTTAAATAACGACAAGTCAGTGTGCCTCCTGAAACTACACATCTAGCATTTATCAGGTTGTATGGTTGCCAATATTCACATGTACTTTGCTTATTGCTATTATTTTATGAATATTATCAAAAATACATTATTTAAAGTTGTAACTAAACTCCTGCTTGTCCTTTTACTCTTTGTAATTACCTGAGGTTATAGATGTAAAAAGGAAGGTGGGTAGAAGTTATAAATTACAGTCTAAGGGGGAAAAGTAAAGTAATACAGAACTCTACCAAGGCAAAACAGTGATGTTTACACATTCTCCCTTTATTAATTTTTTATTTGGTTTTTCATCACATATCATGAGAAACCCATCTGATATGACTAGAGTTTGAATGTACCCATGTGTATAAGTGTGAGTGTGCAATGTCAAGACTGGATGTCCTCTCCATGGTTTGTTTCTATCGTGTAGCCAATGCTGGCAGGTCTGGATTTGGCACTGTGTGAGTCAATGCTGGCAACAGGAAGTATCAAACACAGATGTTAGCAGATAAGAAAAAAAATGTAAGAGTATTAGGCAAAGTGAAACTAGTCTGAGTGAATAGAAATTATTTAGACCATATTTTCAATAGTGCAGATGCGGCCTTGGAAACAGGGAAGCATTTTTGCATTGAAATAAAGCTACTGTAAAACACTGAGCTTAGTATTGTTGTTGATGGGTGCTTTGATGATAAAAAGTTTAACACTCAGTAGGGATTATAGTGGACAACATCTGCAACACCCCATATGAAGACTACAAATAAATAAAAATTAAAGGTTTACATGATGAACTTAGCTTGATTTGTGTGTTTTATCTGTTTATTTTAAACAACAAATGAAAGCGAACACTACAAATACACATATATCTGCCTCTCACTAATATATTTTCATTTAAGTATTTACCAGTTGTGTTACTTTGCTTGGGAAATTTGGTAAGACAAGGGCCATCAGTTATAGTGCCATTGGTTAATCAGGTGTATCAGAAGTACTAAGTAACTAACTAAGTGTGTTTCTGTGTACAATATTTGTACTTTTATTTTATCTATTTTTTAACCAAGGGCTAATATTATTAGGAGACAGAGTGGTACAGTAGTTAAGGCTTTCAACTTCAAACCCTGTGTGATAGTCGACCAGGGACGTTGCCCAGTCAGGACGCCCTTTTAAAGGAGTGGACATATCACCAGCAGTACCTCCCCTGGGACAACAAGAGGGCAGGCCACCTGGTTTACATCGGGGCCAAGGGACTGGATCTTAGAAGCCATGAATGATCTGCAGCACTTCCGCCACACTCAGAAGTGCTGCCAGAAGAGGAGCCGGATTCCCATGAAGCACTTCCGCCACACCCGGAAGTGCTACTGGAACTTGATCGAGGAGCACCTGGAGCACTTCCAGGTGCGGTATAAAAGTGGCCGCCTCATTCCACTCAGGGAGCCGGAGTCGGGAGGAAGAAGACAGATGTTTCGAGAGAGGAGTGAAGGCCACAGAAGAAAAGAACAGAAAAGAGAGAAAAGGGACAGTGAGCATTTGTGGGGCTTGTGCACTGTGTACATTGTGGTGGTGCAAAACATTAATAAATGTGTGTGTTTTGGGACATTCTGCGTCCGTGTCTGTCTGTGTCCAAGCTAAAGTTCACACCTAACATTATGGGTTCAAATCTGACAAATGACACATATGGCCATTAGCAAGCCACTTCACCTGTTTGTACTCCAACTGGAAAAACAAAAGAAATGTAACCAATTGTGTCTCAAATGGTGTAAGTCACCTTTGAGCATCACTAATATAATAAATAATAATGATATTATTATTAGGTCACTGAAGCTACTTACTCTAGAACATGCTATAAACAATTATCCTTGAGTAATTCCTGCTTTTTCTGTGCTTTCCTAATGACTTGGCCATTGTTGATGGTCTTTGTCAAACAAACTTTTACAGCAGGGTGTTCTCTTTGGAATTGAAGCAGGTAATCAGTAGGAATAATATGAAATGTGGGTGTATATTATTGTCATTATTAAATGTTTACAATTTTCATTTGTTTATGTCATTAACTGAAGTACAGTATTTCTTTTCATGTTTTTCATCAGCTATATGTAGCCCACCTTTAAAGTCTGTAGATGTGAATGTATATGCAAAGCAGTGCTTAAAGGCGATATCCATAAGTGCTAGCAGACTATGTTACAGTTATGTATTAGTGTACAAAGTGAGGAGAGTAGAGCATTTCCAATTAGAAATTCATGTGGCACTGTCTATGACTGACGTTTCTGCCTTGGAGTTTGTAGCACCGATAGAAATGATGGGGCGGGGGAGTCGGAGTAGGGGATGTGAGTTGGGGGTTCTCCTTTAATGTTTGAAGCGCTGTGTTCAAAGATCAGGGAATGAAGGGGAGTTGGTTTTTAGCACCGTCAGTGGGGGTTGGAGGTCGATGGAGGATAAGGGATAACCAAGATGAGAGCTAGTACACATCTAAGAGTAGCAGTAGTCAACAGCAAAAAGCAGCTTTGCTTAACTTTCTCCTTCAGAACGTAATCATGTCTCTTTTTTCCTGTCCACCCTATTGATCAGTTGTACTATTCATATGGCCTATTAATCAATTCTGCTGCATCCTTCATTTGCATAAATCATGTTCTAATTTTCTTTTTTCTATAACGTCACCAAATTTTGATCAACTCTGTCAAGGCATTTATGAAAATTTGGAGTACTTACTTTTTGTATTGTGGGGGGCAGGGTTTACCCATAAATATTGATACATGGAGATGCCCTTTCTTAGTGCATACCTAGTGCCCTAGATGTATAATTCTGCCAAATTGCAGCTTTTTAACTAAACAGCAGATTATGTGTTGATGAATGGGTGAATGAGTGAGTCAGCTTTACGTTATCAATCAAACTGCCTAAATCCAGTTTTGAGAAAGTAGAGACACTCAATGGGAGTAACATTCACTGATATGTTCGTGTCTTTGATAAAACTAGAAAATTGTAAGTTAGAACAAACAGACATAGAGAAAATGTACAAACTGCACAGAGAGGACGGCCCAGGGCTATTGAGTGGTGAGGTAGCAGTGTTAACTACTATGTCGTGATCTACACGTTTGTTTTAGAATTGCTAATTATTATAGTACTTTTCTATAAATGATTTTATCATGCTATTGCATTTTCATTGTAATTTTGTTGATTCAGTTTTTAGGCACCATGTACTCCGTATTTTATAAATATACTAATTCTGTCATTTATAAAGTGCAATACTATTAAAACAGAAGAACATTTAACAATGTGCTAAGCTATGTGTGTATGTTAATGTTATTAAAGGGTTTAGCAATTAACAGAAGCAATTAACAAAGACATCTGGCATGATAAGAGCAAATGTATATCACACTAGTAAAGGTATGAAAAAACCATTAGTCATATGGGAAGCATGCGGAGGCAAGTCCTGTAGGAGACAATACTGGAAGTAAAAGCTCCAGACACCGAGGAATGTGCAGAAGAACTCCCACTCTTACAGAAGCAGGTGGCTCCTGTGTTTATCCAATAGGCAAAAGCATCTACAATAGGCAGGTGCACTGGAAAGGTATAATTAATGGCATACCAACCATGGGGGAGCACTGGAGGTGCATGGGCTACATGGTGAGGTAGAAATGACAGCATGAGTGTTAACTCTTTGGGCAGTAGTAGTATAGGGAAAGCTGAAGCCATCAGAAAAAAGTAATACACAGCTGTGTAAGGCCATTCAGTAATTTTATACTGAAGCAGCAGGTATTAGACACCGTGGATTGTTAGAGCAAATTAATTTCCTCTTTGTAGCAGAAATGTTTTCATTATAATTCTGTACTATTCAAACTCAAAATACTTCTGTCCTTGAATAAATGTCCAAAGCTGTCTTTTGTTGCTCGTCTCTCATTGAATCAGTTTGGTCGTGACAAATCTATAGATCTTTTGATTCAGGATTAGCATATGAATTGAGTGATTTAGATCTCATTTTATATGTGTCTGCAGGTCATGGATGCATATAAAATAATAACCGACCTTGTCATTAATCAGGCACCCATTTTATTCACATTCTTTTTCCTTTGTGGGGTTGCTGAAGTCAATTAAGGCAACATTACGCAGTTTCCATTTCTGAATTTAACTCCAGTCCATTGCATATGTAACCTAGAGTCAGCAAATAACTCATCCATGGTATACAGTAGGAAACAGCAATACTCAGAAGAAGGATGCACAGACTCCACACAGACAGCGACCAATCCTGGAATCAAACCAATATCCTAAAACTAACCAGTGTGCCACCCTGCTCCTCAGTTATACATTATAATTCTTTTCTGGCCTTACCAATGTACAGTTTGTTTTTGGGGAATTACCGTATATACTCACGTAAAAGTCGGGTCTTGAAACCCAAAAAATCGATCATAAAGTCAGACCCCGACTTGTATGCCCGTTTTTAACATCTTCTTGCCTCCTCAAATTTCGCATCAGTTTCTCAGACACATCGAATTTTGTTTCAGCAGCACAGTTACGAATTTCTTTAGCTACTTCAACGACGTTTAGTTTAAAACCAGCTTCATATTTTCCTCTGATCAAACGCTCCATTGTTGATTAGGGATGCTCTTACGATAAAGATGTATGAGGGGGTGAGATACAAACAATACAAATCAGTGCAAACGTTGCTTCGCAATAGTTTGGGTATTACTGTGTGGTCACGTAGGCTCAATAGAGAGACAGAGAGAGAGAGGTTAGGAGCACGCGCTGATACAGCACATTGCCGCACCCACATAGAAAAAAAAAGCAGTGTGCTCCGTGGTTACTCCCTCAAGTGGACGTTAGCATATCATAATCCCTTGTACCAATAGCGTGAGTTTTACGCATTTGACTTATACAATGACATTATAAAATACCAGAAATTATACTGTAAAATCAAATCCCGATTTATCCGTGGGAGAACTTATCCACGCATATATACGATAGGTTAGTGTTGGGGAGACTGGGTCTGAGTATTTATCCAGTCACTATCTGTGGAGAGGTTTCACATCTGGTTTTCTGTTAGTAGACCCAAAGATTTGCATGTTGAGTGGCAACTCTACATTTTTCTGCTGCAGATGTGTGCATGAATGCCCATTATAATGGACTGACACCATACTGATTTTTACCTTTTGCACAGTGCTGCTAGAATAGGCTCCCAGCATTCATGACCCAGAAAGGGATTAAGCAGGTACATCCAAACAGTGTGTGGATGCAATCAAGAAAGTTAATAGAATATTAGGTTATATATCACGATGTGTGGAGTATAAGTCAAGTGAGGTTATGCTTAAGTTATTTAACACATTAGAGAGGCCTCACTTGAAGTATGGTGTTCAGTTTTAGCCTCCATATTAGCAAAAACACTTAGCAGTGGAAAAGAAAGTTCAGAGGAGAATAGCTGGGCTGCTTTCAGGACTAAGCGGTATGGGCTATGAGAAGAGACTGAAGGAGCTAAACCTTTTCAGTTTAAGCAAATAGAGATTAAGAGGTTACATGATTGTTTAAAATTATAAAAGTAATTAGTACAGCAGATCCAGGCTGTTATTTTAACATAAATTCTGCCACAAAAACATGGGGACATGGTTGAAAACTTGTTAAGGCTAGTCACACAAGGAAACATAGACACATGGAATATATTTCAAAGTAATGTGGTGGAGAGTGGGAATTTAGGGACCTTCAAATATTAACTTAATGTTTTTTTTTTATCAATCTTGGTGAATAAGATGGATGAGCTAGTTGTGCTAAATGTCCTGTTACTGTCACAGTTTTTCTAATGTTTTCATGTTTGGGAAGCAATGGATGGATGTATTGTCAGTGTGGGGATGTCTTCTTCAATGCATTGTCTAAAAGGTTATAAATTAAAGTATTTTTCATTGAGTTGTAGTGGTTGCTCACTCTAAAAAGTGTTTTATAAAATAATGGCATCTTGCAAGAGCAGGTTGTGTTTTAGCTGTCTATGCAGAATTGCAACAAGGAGGAAACCAGTAATGAAGTTCAGGTATTGTTTGTGTCATGCTTTCTGTTTTATCATGAAAGGGTCCTAGGGTGACTCTCTTCTCATTTTCAGACTCTTTATTATATAGACCTGAACCCAGTGTCCCAGATCCCCACAACATGTCCTATATACTTACAATTAACAGCTAAAATCTACAGCTCCACCTGTTCAGTTTCTTTTTAGATTTATGAACCCAGGTAGAGAGACAGAGTACCAAAACAAGCAGGAGATAATGTATACCCTTTTATTGATGCACTATAGATTAACATTTTCTAACTTAAGGTTTCTAAATATGCCCAAACAGATGTGAGGTAATGAGTGTGACTTGATAATACCAGTGTGTCTTGGATAAATAACCAGGAGAACCAGGTGACTGTTCTTCTTAGTAAGCTGATTGGCTTCTGATTCAGCATGGTCTCTGGATGGATGAAATAACAGAGAGAGAGAGAGAGAGAGAGAGTCTGAGTTTCTCTATTAGTCTGAATTTATGCCAGTTTTGTGTTTCCTTGATGCACCCCTTGGGCCAGTGGGACGTCATAGTGTAGGGCTGACTCCCCATTCATGTTCATATGTGAAGCCTTTTGACCAGTCCGGTTCATGCATGACTTATGTCCTTGAAATGTCTATAGCTTTTGAACTATAGCCCTTGAACTAAGTCAAACTTGCTTTTTGTTCTTACAAGTTTACAACTTACATATAAGGGTCCTTAATTCTTAGTTTATTCTAGTTCTGATCTGGTATTCTTTGATGAGAACACACATATGTCTAAGGCCTAATCCACACATACCTGGGTATTTTTTTAAAGCAGGAGTTTTCCTCCTTCGTTTTAAAACAAATACCATCCGCATGTGCACTGTTTTTTAACATCTATATGAAAATGCAAAATGTTCCGCTTTCAAAAACACAGGCACAGACAACAGAGGGAAGGTCATTTAAATTAATGTCCATTGCCCCTTTTTTCAAATGTGTGTTCAATATTTGTGAAAATTCGGCCGTCATGAGCACTACCCAGCCATTTCACTACGACATCAATAAAAGTAACACTTGTAATGAAAGGTGGCTTGTATGTTAAATGAAGGTCTCCCCTTTCTGTTCAAAAAATCCATGGAATTTGTGGATGGCTTCTTTATTTCTATATAAGTCCCATCCATGGCACCAATGCACTCATGGATGCCATGGGCTCAGTGAAACCCTGTTATGAGTTCCTCTGATTTGGACTCAGCAACAGGTAATTGTATATACACAGGGCCCAAGTGGACTGTAATTGCTTCTCACGCTTTACTATTTTAGAGACCACCTGTCTTGCATAATCTCCCCTCGTCTGCTAAATAGTAGAGTGTGCAGGCAACTTCTTTGACAACACTGACACGCAATCTCATTGCAGTTGTCTTTCCTTCGATGTGCAAGTGAAGGAGTTAATTCAAAGACAACAGCAATGTCCTTGACAAATGAAAATTCTCTTGCCATTCGTCCCACCAACCGGGTCTCATCCAAAACCGGTGATGCTGATGTAGCAGTGACATCCATAGGGCATTTTGACACCTCCGTTGCTGAATTTAGTGATAAAATGATGCCTCTGTTGTTCAATATAGTGATAAAATAATTGTGTGTTTAAATGTAAATAGTCCCTTTAACAAGACAAGCAACAGCACTTCTTTAGCTAATCCTGCCACTGCACAAAATTGTCTTGTGCAAACAAAACAGATAATGGCGCACACACTGACATCAAGTAAAGAAGATACCAGCACATACTGTGATGTTATAAGCCAAAAACTCTGTTTTCCCTGACTGCACGTAAACGGAGAAGATGTAGTTTCTAAACATCTTCTGCCTGGAAGGAGTTTTTCAAAAGGTCCATTTTAACAGATCTAAAATGCAGTTTGCATGTGGACGAAAGGCCAACATGCATACAAAAAGCTGTCTTTTAAAAAATACCCAGGCACGTATCGACTAAGCCTAAGTATAACAGGTTTTTTTCTAAGACTTATTAATGGTTAACACGATCTTTATCTGAATTGATATGTGGTGAGTTTTCAGGCTACATACCTTATAAAACTAGGAATAAGAAACCAAATTATACCAAACAATTGCTTAGAAATCCATCTTCATGTTACTCTTTCTGATATCTTATATACAAATCTGGAGAGGAACTTTAATGAATAAGACACTAGGTTATGCAGAGATTAGCATAGTCCTCTCACCAATCCAGCACATGGTTGCTGTTGGCATAAAGTTCACACCTTCTCCTCGAAAGTGCTCTGGCTCATTTGTGTTGTCTGTTGAATAAAATGAAGTTGGGGGTTTTAATGTTTTCCTGGTCATCATGGTGCTGAAAAGTAACACTGCATTGCATGTTGATTAGAGGCAAGTAAGAATTTCACTGTACTTGATCCTTCAGATACTACTATTGCTAATACCTCTATCTACTAGATAATGAAGGGCTTATTTCTGTAAAATCGTGTTGGCACTTTTTGGATTGTACCGATCAGCTTTCTTATTAAAGAATCAACACTACAGCCATCACATTTTCACATCAGTCAGGCTAGAATAAGCCGCTGAGATTGGCAAAAACATCCGTGACCATGTCTTTATATTAATGTTTTAAAGAAATAGAAAGGCAGTTAAGCACTCTGTTGGTAACTACTATGGTGTGATCTGCATTTTCAATAATTTGACGTCCTAAATTTCAAAGACATTTGTTAATTTAACTGGCATTTCTAAAACTGTGTTTTTCTGAGAGTGGTTGTGCACATGTGGGTATGGCCATGTGATGGACTGGCACCCTTCCCGGCTTGGATCCTGCAACTTGATGTTGCCAGTGTGACGTCTACTGTCCTTAGTGATCTGGAATTGGATTAAGAGTTTCTTAATGTTATGTTATGTTTCCACTACATCTCTTTGGTGGTGCCTGAAGTCAGTAAATGAACTTATTCCACCTTTATTTCTAATCACTTAAAACCAAGTTCACTGTTATAACACCCACCATTTCATTTGTGTTTAATAAACATCAGAGAACCTCTAACACTGGACAACCAAAGAGGTCAATTTCAAATTGTTAATATGGTACTGTATATTGAAGACTCCTTTTGAAATTATGTATTTTTGTTGCATGAAAGTAAACTATAAAGATGACTAAGGATGTGAGACGTTTAGAGATGGCTAATTATCCCATTATTTATTTTGGCATGAAGAAACCCTTCTTCTCATCATCGCTGCTTGATCACGATCCCATTCCTGAGTAGAGTGCAGCTGCCAATGTTATGTTTTTCTATCCCCAGGAGAAAATGTTATAATGGCTTTGCTTACAGTGATAATAATTTTAGAGTAGAGGGGCGGCAAGAGTTCATTGAGGCTAGATGAAAAATTGGAGAGCAATGGTGAGTAAGCTGGGCTCAGCTGCATCTCACAAGGTTTCAATTGAGGAAATCAGAGATTATCCCCAAATTGTTACGCTGAATTCAGCCAAGAGAAACAGATGACTTCAATTACACTAATAAGGTAAGAACAAAGATAGCTGGAAAGCAGCTATGATGCACCTGTTATGAGAAATCTTTTAATATGTGATTGCAAGAATTCTACTACATCTAGAATAGATTTTGCTATGGATGATGATAAACTGGAAACAACTGAAAATCTGAAAATGATGGCACCAGTCTCCCATCCATCCATTCATTTCCTAACCTATTTAAGCAGTTCAGGGTTTTAGGTAGCTAGTGCCTAATCTGTCATCAATAGGCATTCAATGGAAAACCAATCGTGAGTCCAGAGCCCACTCTCACACATGCACACTGGGCCAATTCCGTGTAACCAATCAACCTAACAAGGATGAGGGAGGAAAACTACCCAGACACAAGGAGATTGTGCAAACATCATACAGGCCAGACTTAGGCCCAGTCTTCAAACCATAGATTCTTGAACTGTAAGGCAGCAGAACTGTAGCACTCACCAGTCTTCAATTGCACTTATACATATTAAAAATTGTAAATGTTTTAAAATTTAATAGCAGTATACTGTATGTAGAGTGTAAAAGAAAACATTTTATCTGCTAAACATAGATCTTACAGATTCACATGCAGATTGCAGAGTCATCTTACAACATTAAAGTCTCCTTGGTAAAAGACAGAGTATTGATCTTTACAGTCTCTACACAGTGTTCAGTTACATGAGGTATTTATATAAAAGATAAAAAATAATGTTTTGATGTCCAAGTCAAATTTAAACTTACAAAATTGATTATGGAAAGAAACGTTTTAAAATATTTTGACCTACCTATTGTCTATTGCAGAAAATGATCACTCAAGTGCAAAAAGACTCTTTACATGGAATGACAGTACAAGATCCTCATAGTAAGCAAAAGAGCCAAGCATACAATAAATAACAGGCAAGATGACTAAGTGAATGCAGGGGGGAAACACATAAAGAATCCATGGCATTACCAGGCTTACCTAAATGGACTTTAATCCATTGAATATCAAGCAGGTATAGCTCATCTACCTGTCAACCAGAGTAGCACCAAACACTCTTTCTCACCTTCCATTTCTTTCTCTCTTGACTCTGTCCTCTTCATCCTACCACTTACCTAGCATCACCTACCTATCCCTTTAATTTTGGTAATAAGGAGGCTTTTAACCCACTCTTGGATTCTTTTCCAACCAAGCATCAGAGCCACCTCCAGGAACAGCAGGATAGAATTCTGTTGTTCTGGCTTCAGGTGTCTCTGTACCTGAGAGCCCACATTACTTTTAACGCTTCAAGTATCTGCCCATTAATTTAGAGAGACAGGACATTACTATACATTTCTAAACAGATCCATCCACCTTCTAGCATGTGGCAGAAAACTGCAAACCTGTGAGTCCTTCCAGGAGTCAACTACATACAGGCATCCTTGATGCAGCTTCCCCGGCCTATAGTCCCAAATTGCTGTTAATGGTCTCATTCTCTGTCTTCTCAGGTGGCAAGACATCCCTATCTGATGCTGTGTCAATTACCCTCCAGTAGCCAGGAGCAAAACTGCATGTTCCTATCTAGTCTGCATCTCTATTTCACTTGTGCTGATATCTCTGTATTGCCCTTCTGGCATACTCATCGCCATAATGGTCCCTATGCTCCCACACTGGCTTGATTGGACTCAGCTAGGCACTTTTTCACAACGGAATATTTCAAAGCTACCACTCCACTCTCTTAAACGTTAATTGCTATATTTCCTTCTTATATGAAGTTTGACTGCACATATATTGTGTAGTTTGGTCACATATACAAATTGCTAACTACATGTCCTCCTCTTATTTTTGACTTCAAAATTGCCAAGATTATGTCACAGTATTTTTCATTTTTACAATACCAGCGCTTTCCACCTACAGAAATTTTCAGATGACTTGTCCACCATAGGCTGCAGTCAGAGTACAGGAAAGTTGTGGACTTCTAGCATTCCAAGGAGCCTCGAATACCAGTCACCAACCGGGGCAAGAAGTGTAAGTGATGCAGAAATACAAAAACTGAGGTTTCACATAAATAGCAAACTGGACTGGTCTGACAACACAGTGGCACTATATAAGAAGGGCCTTTCTAAGAAGACTCAGGGCTTTTGATCTATGCAGCAAGTTGCTGGAACTGTTCTATTAGTCCATTGCAGCCGGTGTGATGTTCTACACTGCAGTCTCTTGGGGAAGCAACTTAAGCTCAAAAGAAGCACAATGGAGCCTGTTCCATCAAAGGTTGAACCATGGAAACACTGGAAACTGTTGTGGAAAAGAAGATAGTGGCAAAATTGGATGCCATCATGAAAAATCCCCTCTATCTCCTCCAGGAGAAGCTCTCTTAGAGCAGTTTTAACCACAAGCTCATTCCATCACAGTGTGCTAAGAAGCACCTCTGGGAGTTTTTTTCTACCTGCTGCTATCAGGCTATTTGCTGCTTCTTCACACTCTTGACCGTTCTGCACAGTACACATTGATTGGCTGTATTACCCATCCTGTGAGTTTGTATCCTCATTTTCTTTGTTTCTGCTGCTATATGCATATGAATTTCCCCTTGGGATTAATAAAATTGATCTAATTTAATCTGTTTTTTTGTATGTGTTTTCCCACTTCCTTTGTTGTTAGAGCATTTTACTCCATCAGCAAAGTTTCAACTTCCACTATCTCTTCATCCACAAACTGTCAGCCTCTTTAATATGAGTCTACCCTTAATTACTAAGGGCATTGCTGTGGAAGTACCTTAAACCAGCATACATAAAATGGGGTAATAAAGAGTCTAAGTTAAGGCAGTATAGTGCTGCAATGTGGCAAGCGTGATCCAATACCACAACCCATATATTGTTGAGACCAAGACTGATCTATAATAGAATGTAGAGACTTGCTGTAATGCCTTTTCTCTACATTTGGCAGATACTTTCCCATCACGATACTTTTAAAGGTTTCTTCATGGCATCTTTCAATGCGCCAGTATCTGTAGTAAAAGAACAGCCAGCTAATTATTGGTTCACAAACCAATATCAATTATAGTTGTTTTTTTTTTAAAGTGAGATGTTGTCCACACACCAAAATGCTGAACAAAGTAGCATTTGGGATGGTTCAAGATAGGTATGTCTTTGACTCTACTATACTTCATGCCATGTCATGTCATTTTCTAACACGCTTGATAAAGCTGGCATAGTGTACAAGGCAGGAATAAACCCTGGACAAAGTGCCAGTTCATCACAGGGCACTACTAATGTGAAGAAAATCAAAAATGAATGTGGCCAGCTTTTTAGAAAGTTGGAAGAAAAGACAAGTGGAAACTGGGAAATGAGAAAACCTTATGAAGTCTTAGACTATGAAGCTAAACAGAAGCCTTTGGATTATTATGGCCAGTTTTGTGAGTGCAAAGTGGAGGCCTACTGCCAATAGCAGACTGAATAATAAAAACATAAAAAAATAATAAAGCAGTCTGCATTAGAGTGCAAACTTAATACCAACATTAACATGAAGCTTGTCATCTACTTTCAATCAAAGCAAAATTGTCATATCATTGGGTTCTAAAAGACAAAAGTGCTAAAGACAGGTATATGTGTTCTTCCAAAGAGTAGTGTTCAGATATCATTATTATAATGTAAAAGAAGTAGCCCACTTGAGTGTTTTGTACCATTAAAGACCCCTTTTTAAAAACAGAATTACACATTGAAACATAAAATACAGCTCACTACCATACAAAAAGAAATGATCATATTGTGATAATAACAGTAATCACCTTATACAAGATTTTTATGACTTTGAATTCGGGGCATGTTCTTTGTAATTACTCTGTAAACACGGTGAAGTCAAAATGAAATACTGTATAATCATTTTGAGCACAGAGTTCTCATCATTATTTAAGAAATGATAGCCTTGCATTATACTGAAATGTGCTGTTTTAATGTTCTCAAATTATAATAAAAGGTATTTTTATGTGTATGAGTTTTTATCAACAACTTTTAGAAAAAAAAAATCCCTACCTAGAAATTCTAGCCTTCCCTAGCACAACTTGGAAGTTAGCTCCCAAGTAACCCATGAGTTACTGTTTTAGATTTATACATTTTATATACATTACCTAGAAAAAAGAATTTACTTCCTTTTTGACACTGATCAACAGATAAAGACTCTTTAATATCAATGTGAAAATAAATCTATGCAAAGTCATCACAATTAATTGCAAATATAAAACACAAAACGACTGAACAGATATATATTTATGTCCTTTAATATGACACACCTGAATGATCAATGGAGAAGCCAATTGGTTTTAGAAGTCACATAATTAGTGCAATGGAGGTCATCTGGGGTTTCAACTATCTGTAATATAAATGAGCCTTATCTGGAAGGCCCATCTTCTGGGCAGGCAGTATCATAGCCTCACCTACACAATGAAATCAAAAGAACACTCCCAGCAAATCCATGAACAGGAGATTGAAAAGCACAAGTCTGGGGACAGATACAAGAAAATATCCTAGTCACTGAATACCCAGTCCTGTTAAATCACTTATTAAGAAATGGAAAGATTATGGCACAGCTGTAAATCTAGGGTGGACACTGTAACTTCTCCCCATTCCTCTTTGAAAAACTGCTCAAGCCCTGTCAGGTTGCATTGCAATCGTGAGTAAACAGTCTTTATCAAGCCCTAGAGTAGGTCGGCTACAAAAACTGAGTGAGGGTGCAATGAGAAGACTAGCGAGGGAGGCCACCAAGGGACCTTTTATATTTCTGAAGAAGTTACATGCTACAGTGGCTGAGATTGGACACATACAACAAATATTGCCTCGGTGCTTCATCAGTCACAGCTTTCTGGGAGAAAGGCAAAGAGAAACCCACTGTAAGAAAAAAAAAAAGCACATGACACCTCAGCTAAAGTTTCCCAGAAGGCCCATGTGAGATTCTGAAATCAGTTGAAAGAAGGTTTTATGGTCTGATAAAACCAAATATTAAGCTTTTTGGCCATAAGACTAAGCACCATGTATGGTACAAGCCAGACAGTACACATGATCAAAAACACATTATCACCATTGTGAAGCATGGTGGCAGCAGCATCATGCTATGGGGATGCTTCTCTGTAGCAGACCCTAGAAGGATTGTGAGGACTTAGGGTAAAATGGATGCAACTAAATGCATTAAAATCTATGAGAAAATTCCAATGAACTCTGCAAAAAATCTGTGCCTTGGAAGATTTTCAGTAAGACAATGATCCCAAAAATAAAGCAAAAGCTACATAGGAAAGGCTTATAAATAACAATGTTAATGTCCTGGGACCTTATTTATACAACTTTGCGTGGATGAAAATAATATGAAAATATGCACCCACCAAATAAAAATTTGATTTATGAAACCCAGACACCAAGACCAGGCTGTGTCTAATGAGTTTGCACTCAGTTTGTGTGAGAAACTTGCAGATTTGGGTATGACTGTCGATCCTAATATGATGTGGGAGACCTTCCGTGACAAGACCCTGAAGGTTGCAGAGGGTTGTATTGGTGTTACCGGTGTTGCCAAAAGGAGATGTTTCATCTCGCAGGGTACCCTGGATATCATCGAGAGGAGCCGCAGCGCATGGCTCAATGGCAACTCTGGTGTGTACTGGGAACTGAGAAGGGCGGCTGCAAGGGCTCTGAGGGCAGATAAAGAGGCATTTGTTAGAGGAATCTATGAGCAAGTGACATACGTACTGCTTACAGAAGATTCAAAGCATTACGCACATCTGAATCTGTTCCTCGGAGAGTCACAGTCAGGGCAGCTGATAGAACGGTCCTAATGGATGACACTGCAGTTGTGACCCGCTGGGCTGGCTACTTTGAGCAGTTGTTCAAAGCTGATCCTCCAGCTAGGACGTTGGATATCTCTGGGTCCACGGTCCTTGAGGCTGATCCTCCAATTAGCTATAAACCACCCAGTCTTACTAATGGCGCTTTTCCACTGCATAGTACGGCACAGCACGGTTCAGTACAGCTCACCTTGGTTCGTCTCAGTTCGGCTCGGTTTGCATTTCGACTGCAGTTTAGTACCGCTTTAGAGTGGGCGGGATTATTCACGTGTCGTTATAGTTGCGCCGCCTCTACTGCCGTGACATCATCGTAAACGCGCCACAAACAAACACACAACAATGGAGCATATCGACGGAATGGTGTTCTTCATTCTCGGCATGTGGATGTTTTTAACAGCAAGACGAAGGAGTTTGTTTCAAAAGAGGCTGATGGCAGCCAAAGAAAACACAGCTAAAAAAAACAAGAGAGTTTTGGAACTTTTACAACAACACGCAGACAACGACAACACTTTAGCTCGACGACGCGCAAAGGTAAGCATCTTTATACTCCTGTAGTCGCTCTTCATTTTTTTTAACTTGTCCCTACACTGTTTGTAAGTCCGATGGTAGCCGTGTGCACCCAAGAGCTTAGCGACCTCCTGAAAAACTTTTTCATTCCGCGTCGCCCCATCCAGCTCTCGCTGGATCCGCTCCTCAGCTATCAACGAGAGGAACGTCTGTACTTCCTCAATAGACCACGAAACAGCCATTTTTGGTTAAAACAAAATGGTGCGTCCGAACCTTCGCTGGCTGTGCTAAAAATCTAGCGGGTCTGTTGTGTCTCGTGTCGCAAGTTCAGTGACGCAGTAATGACGATTTTCTCCGGCCAATCAGTGACACGCATAGTTTACACATCACGTTTTGGTAACGGTTCGGCGCGCTTGGAACCTCGGCTGAGGTGGTACTAAAAAAAGGACCAGGTACCAGGTACTGTTCCCAGTGGAAAACCCCCCAAAAGTGAGCTGAACTGAACCGTGTCGTGCCGTACTATGCAGTGGAAAAGCGCCAAAAGATTGCACAGGCGGTGAACCAGCTGAGGGAAGGAAAGGATCTGTGGTATCCGGGTTGAACTTCTCCGGGCTGGTGGTAAGACTGTCCTCCTGGCATCACAAGCAATCTTTGCTTCCATTTGGGAGACTGGCATCATCCCAACTGACTGGAAAATGGGACTTGTCATTCCTATCTGGAAAGGGAAGGGTGATTGCCTGGATTGTAACAACTACAGGGGGATAACACTGCTCTCAGTGCCAGGTAAGGTCCTTGCTAGGGTTGTCCTCAATAGGATCCGTGATTACTTGCTCACCTACCAGTGACCGGAACAGTCTAATTTTATGCCTAAGAAGTCCACCATTGACCGCATCCTGGCACTAATGGTTCTCATGGAGGCCAAACGCGAATATCGGCAGAGTTTCTTTACAGCCTTTGTCGATTTTCATAAAGCGTTCGATTCAGTTGATCGAGCTGCCCTGTGGGACATCCTGAGGGTTCATGGGATCTCCTCGAGGTTGCTGGATATCATGGCCAGCCTGTACACTGGTACTGTGAGTGCTGTGCAGAATGGAGGCAGGACCTCTGCGTTTTTCCCAGTTGATTCTGGGGTTCATCAGGGGTGTGTTCTTGCTCCTACTCTGTTCAATGCTTGTATGGACTGGGTGTTGGTCAAGGTTGTGGGGTCCAGCGGCTGTGGGGCATCTGTTGGTGAAGAAAGATTCACGGATCTTGACTTTGCTGACGATGCTGTGATCTTCACGGAGTCAATGGAGGCTCTGACTGAGCGAGGAGTCTGAGTGTCTAGGCTTGCGAGTGTCCTGGATAAAAACCAAGATCCAGGCCTTTAATGACCTCTTGGGCACAGCCATTGACAGTGTGTCTGTTTGCAGAGAGAGTGTCAACCTTGTCGAGAGGTTTATTTACCTTAGCAGTGACATTCATGCCTCTGGTGACTCCTCCTATGAAGTCAGTTGACAGATTGGGAGAGCATGGAAAGAGGTGTGTGGCGCTCCCGATATCTATGCAAAAGGACGAAGGTCCAAGTCTTTAGAGTCCTGGTGCTTCCTGTCTTACTATATGGTTGCAAGACATGGATGCTAGTGACTGGACTGGACTCCTTCGGTACTATGTCTTTTCAGAGAATCCTTGGGTACCGCTGGTTTGACTTTGTGATGAATGAGCAGTTACTAATGCAGTCCCGAATGAGGCACATTATCTGCATTGTGAGGGAGCATCAGTTACGGCACTACGGTCATGTGGCGCGTTTCTCAGAGGGTGATCCAGCTTGTAAGATCATCATTGTTGGGTACCCGAGTGGCTGGACCAGGCCAAGGGGTCGCCCACATAACACCTGGCTACAGCAGATAGAGGGTCATTTCCGGAGGGTGCAACTGGACCATGTGTCTGCCTGGGGGGGTTCCTAACTGGGATCCCA
The DNA here is from genome assembly GCA_026402145.1 of Polypterus bichir lapradei. Taxonomy (NCBI): domain Eukaryota; kingdom Metazoa; phylum Chordata; class Cladistia; order Polypteriformes; family Polypteridae; genus Polypterus; species Polypterus bichir. Next base: position 82,932,117 of record JANRMT010062856.1, read on the forward strand.
AGTTGTTTGGTTGTGTAGTGGGTGCGGCAACGCCCTGTACTAGTGCATGCTCCCCGACTTTACTTGACACACATTTCTACACCATTTACCCTTTATAAATTACAATCACCTTGTAAATGTAAATTGAACGCTTCCTTGATACACCAATAAATGTGCATGCTAGGCAACCTCATAAGCAATCACAATGCTATAGAATTTATTTTCTGGCAGAACAGCCTCTCACCTCAAACACATAGACACCACCACCTGCAATCAAGAGTATGTGGTTGTTCTCTGTAACTGAGAGGCATTATAACCGCTGACATTATAGCACCTAAGAGTCAGGGAAAGGAGTAAGGTACCAGTGTCTGAATGGGTAACCACTATCACCTGGTAAAAGTACTAACACAATTGTTGTTATAATAAATATCACAGACCATACGAAAAACTGATGGTTCAGCCAGTTACCTTAAATATAAACCAGCCACCAAATACAACACCATCATGTCTGCCAAAACTACTTTGCCTCAAAATATATAAATCACGGACTGACCAAGGCCATTGCACTACTACATTTGTCATTCTCATCTTGTCATCACAGATGAGTTATGCATTAATGTAATGTCACTGCTTATGGTCAACAAAAGCAGCTTCATTCTTGCTAGGTGCCCTTATTGCAATACATTAGGAGACACAGACACTGCTACAAATTGACTTTTCATGTTGGCAAAAACTTGTTATGTTATATGTGTGTGTACCCATACTATACAAAAACTGGATATAGTGCGTTGCAGGTTGGTTAATGGCTTCCAGCACAGTGGACATGATGGCATGAACCTTGGATGAGATATTCCATGACAGTTGACAACAAGTAGCCAATACAGACTGACAAATTAACAAAAAAATTATTTGGTGCAAATACATGCCATGGCCCTTTTAAAAGAAAATAAAATACAGTCTATACATCGTATTCATCACTTTTGAGATGTAATATGTTTGTCATGTTAACGCACATTATAATAATAGCTCAGTGATATGTATTATTATGGTTGTGAATCGTCATTGAGCTGGCTTGGCTGCATTTCCCTGCTTGAACAAGGGTGCCCTCATTTCCCAGTCCCTAATCTCCTTTTAGGGAAGTCTGCATTCCAAACAACCTGGGTGCTCTTCTAGAGTGCAACTCTTGTGTTTACACACTATTCTTACCTTTATGTTAATGTTCCTAATGTTTTTAATTCTTTGCCTCCCAATTTGTCATTCACAAATGAAAAATTATTTGCACTGTAAGATAATAAGATTAGAACGTGGAATATAAATTCTTGCACTTTACTGCTCTTTAATAAATTGGATAGACCTTACATAAAGGTCAGAAAGTCTGAATGCATCATGGCATTGACTCAACCAGGTGTCCATGTGCTACTCATGGAAGCAGGCCCAAATCACCTCAAGTGTGTCCCATAGGTTTTGAAAATTATCTGGTTGTAGATTGCTACCCCCAATTTGTCTAGTAAATAAGGAGGCCACTACATTCATTTGAATTCACTATCATTTTCTTGAAATAGTTTCTGGAGATTTCTGTCTCTATGGGTCGGGGATGAGGTGCTGCCGAAAGAGGAGGAGTTTAAGTATCTTGACGTCTTGTTCATGAGTTAGAGAAGAAGGGAGTGGGAGATTGACAGGTGGATCACAGCAGTGTCAGCAGTCATGTGGTTGTTGTACCAGTCAGTCAAGGTGAACAGAGAGCTGAGTTAAAGGTAAGCCTTTCATTTAACCAGTCTATCTGCATTTCTACTCTTACTTAAGGACACAAACTGTGGGTAGAGACTGAAAGAACTAGATTGTGGATACAAGAGGCATATAGTCAGATACAAGGAACAAAGACATTTGGGAGTAGCTGAAAGTAGAGCCATTGCCATAGAATTTTAGTTAATATGTAATAATCTTTTCCAGTCAACTACAAGTATTTATACCTGTTGTGAACTTGGCCCCGGACACAGACAGACGGACATCGTTGGCTCCACCACACACCGTTTATTCACAATAATATTTACAGGAATTATGTGCACTCACAACCCCAGTGCCTCCAGCACCGATTCCCCAAAGTCCAGGCCACACAGTTCCAATGCCTTTCTCCTGGCCGCCTCCCGTCCTCTCTCCAGCTCTGTCCTCTTCCACCCGACATCCACTGATGACTGGAGGGAGGCGGCCCCTCTTATGGGAACCCGGATGGGCTCCAGCTGCTCCCCGGCAATTAATGTTAGCCACACCCCTGTGTGGCAGAAGTGCCGGCTGCGCACCCGGAAGCCGTCCGTGTAGCCCCTGTCGTCTTCCCCCCGGCACTTCCTGGTGTGGCGGAAGTGCCGGGCTCCCGGGATAAATGGGCACTGGGGCGCTGCCTGGCGGTGGCCACGGGTCCCTACAGGGCTGGGCTTCCAAGCCCTTCACCCGCGGCCCCCAACAGAACCAGGATGGACGCCCCCTCGCGGTCTGGAGGAGGCACAAGCCCTCCTCACGTCCTCCTGGGCGTCCCGGCCGGGTTCCAGCCCCGGCCGGGGACCACACTGTATATATGTAACTTAAAGCATAAGTGCATGTAACTTACCTTAAAGCTTAAGCACATGAAGTCTCTGCTTCACCTTATTGAAGATACTATCATAATTTTCGTACATTAGAATGAGATAAATGAGTAATGAACACCCCTCCAGAAACCGTGGATAAACTGATGGGAAAGCCCATACACCCCTCCTATGAAGTGATGACAAAACCAATGAGAACATCCATTAAACACCCCTCTTAACAATGAGGTGTTCAGAAAACTAGAAAAATTGATATGACTCAGAAATTACTGGTAATGCAGTTGATTTCAAAAGATAATGAGGCTCTCCATAATAAAAATCAGATGATATGATTGTATTAGGTGATAACGCGATATAATTTAAAAAAAGTATAAAATTAGGTGACTTGTGGACTGAGATATTTATGCATAATTCTGTGCAAAAAATGAAATGTTCTGCATTCTCATCAAGACCCTGTAACTGCCTTCTTTGAAGATAGAGGAAAGTCTTTACCATGACAGTTCTCCTCTGCATCGAAAAGAGCCAGTTGAGGGTGTTTGGGCATCTAATTAGGATACCTCATGGACGCCTTCCTGGGAATGTGTTTCAGGCATGTCCGACCAGGAGGAGACCTGAGGGTTAGATTCAGGACATGCTGGGGACATTATATCTCTCTGCTTTCCTTAGGAACACCTCTGTATCCTCCCAAAGTAATTAGAGGAGGTGGCAGGGAAAAGGGATGCCCTGAATGTCGCTTCTGGTCTTGATGACATCACTTCCAGTTCCGGTATAGATGACATCACTTCTGGTCACGGCCTTTAAAGCCGCCATTTTACCTAACTCATTTCAGTTCTGTTTTGGACTCCAACCTGTAAACAACTCAACAAAAATAACCATTTTTGCAGCCAAGGCATAATATATGGGTGGCTGCCCCAAACCTTTTTGATGTCTGTGGACTGTTATTGTGACAAGCCATGATGTGTGCGCGTAAGCGTTCCAGTAGTGAAGTATAAACCGGCCCTTAGTTGACTGACTGTAGCCAGTGCATTACTTTTCCATTAAGAATGCGTTTCCAAACACAGTACTTATGTTAGATTCTTGAAACACCCATAACACTGTTGTGCATGAAAACCCCAGGAGGTTTGTTTTTCCTGAAATATAAATATGCCAGTGTATATTGTGGCTACTATCATTCCCTCATTTTGCCATTGCCCATTGATTCTCTTTCTCTTTGTGTGTGCAGAATACACAAAACACACACACACACGATCCACTGGCACCTGTTTGTCTGCTAGCATGTACTCAATGCTGTAACTAAGTAAGCACACAATTATGTGAGAATGGCAGATGTTTCTAATGAAGTATCCACTAGGTTTTGACAATAAAAACATGGAAAAATAAACATTATTTTATATTCCAGTAAACAACCAGAGCATGTTTTGAAATGGAAAAAAAATTAAAGTAAAAGCCATAGCTGTCCATTTCATTTGTGAATACAAATCCCAGGACAAAAGATGAATAAATTATTCAGATAAAATAAATTCTCTTTATGAGTCAGAAAGAGTTTTTGCACCAACGCCTAGTATAACAAATAGCCAAGATCAAAATATGCATGACCATTTTTAGCCCTCCAATTATTTTTAAAACTGCTATTGTTGTTTTAAAAGGCTACTTTTAGACTTGACTGACAGCTTACGTCAACCTGTGTTATTATCAACATTGTTCTATATTGCCTTCCACTTCTTGAACATTAATGAAATACTTTATATATTTCTGTAATTTACTTCGGAAAAGATATTTTGATAGTACTCATTATGAAATGTGCTATACGAAATAAACATTGATTTATTGAGCATAATAAGCTATTCATCTGATTTTGGCTTAAAATTACCTTAAGCTTCCAGGTAAGAACTTAGATTTACATTATTAATTCTGACTTGGATTAAATGCAATTAGGGTAAAAGGGTACTCACAGCAAACAATCCCCTCTTCCTCAGTGGGAAATAACCCACTTATCAAATCAAGCCAAAGGAGAACACTTTGTGTTCAAGTGGTTCTTTCAGCTTTGACTGAGACTGAGTCCTCTCCTGTTAACACATTTGCTTCAACTAAGGACAATTACTCTAACATGGCCGATTTTACAAATTTGGGTCATGGTAGTAATGTGTTGGGGTTTATTCATCTAATAAGTACAAGCAAACCATGTTGTTTTCTTGACCTACAGGTTGGGGAGCAGGCATTGGTACAGCGTGTTGCTGCATCCACCACAAGACGAAATAGCTTGGGATCCTGGCTGGCAACCCCCCAGGCAGACACACAGTCCAGTCCCACATTCCGGAAATGTTCTACTATCTACCGCATCCAGGCGTTATGTGGGTTTCCCCTTGACCTGGTCCAGCCACTCAGTCCTCAACAATGAGGATCCTGCGAGCCGGATCACCCTCAGGGAATCAAACCACATGGCCGTAGTGTCGTAACTGTCGCTCCCTCACAATGCAGGTAATGCCTCATTCGGGACTGCATTAGCAACTGCTCATTCATCACAAAGTCAAACCAGCGGTACCCAAGGATTCTCTGAAAAGACACAGTACCGAAGGAGTCCAGTCTTCATCTCAGATCACTAGCATCCATGTCTTGCAACCATATAGCAAAACATAAAGAATTAAAATGGATATCTAACTGTTGTAACTTTGCTGAACATCCTGCCCATGATCAAATGGAACCTGGCCCAGGATTTGTTCTCAAACTGAATTTTTCAATATTGACGAAATCACCTCTACTTACCCATGCCCCAAAACTGGATAAGTGTGGTAGACTATCGAAGTACAGGTGAATGTTGAATCTGCAAAATATGATATCCCCTCCTAACCACTTTATCTTCTTTGACTATTTCCTAAATCTTTAGTTAATTCTGCAGCGCTATTCTATGTGGCAAAGCCTGAAGATTTACGAAAACAAGCATGCTTGTAACTACAGAAGTAAGCTGGACGTGATACATTTTATCACAGATTCTTCGTACTATTTTCTTGAGGTAAGGGTACGTTTTGTGCTCACAGTAGGCACCGTGGGTGAAGCTTTGACACAGCCATGGCCCTATCTCTAACCCGGTCTCAGGCTGTGTGTTATGCTACTTTTGTCACTGTAATTATGTTTCTTCAATGGTTATGATCTACCGTGGCTTATAACAACACACAGATGCATGCTAAAAGAGTATTATTTTGTCCTAAATGACACCAAATACTTTTCATCTGTTAGAGTCTGTGTTGTTAGTTTACATAGCAAATGGAGAGAGATTCATGCCAAGTGGCAGCATCGTGGTGAATAGTGCATTAAAGAGTTTCATTGTAATTTATACACATAACAATAAATCTGAGCTGAACTATTTATACTGCATTGCATTTTTATAAAGGCCTTAGATTTTTGAAACAGCCAAGCCATCTACTAAATTCCTAGGACCAATCAACACTCAGTAATACACACTTTCCGTGGCTATTTGTGCACACACACAATGAAAAATTACTGAGAAAATGAAAACAACAGTGTATGACAGAGCCAAACCATGATGAAATAGATTGAAGCGCCAAAACCAGTTATCAAATTTTATACCACATACTGAGTTACTCTTGCTGTAGATATACAAATAAAAGAACTGAAGACAATGTTTTTGAGTGAGTAAATCCACTGAAATTCACTGATACTAATCAATCCATCAATACACAGGAAGAATGTGCAAACTCCATGCAGACTCCAGCACTATGAGGCAGAAATGACAGTTCTGTGCTTCTTACTCTGCCTATGCTAAAACATCTGTGCTAAATGTACCACTCTTCAATCTGATTAAAACTAAATGTATGCTGATAATGTCTGTTCAATTCTTGTCACTGTGTTGCATATCCCACGTTTGCGCAACCTTTCTTTTACCTAGTAATCACAGCACCTATATGCATTATGATACTGGTGACAGCAGGCATTAGCTTTCAAAATAGCATCATTCTTTTTTCTGAGTGGGGGGACAGAGCTTCTGTATAGTGAAAGACTATAAGTGATCATAGGGTTAGGGTTGTAGTGAGACAGCAATTGATATCTGGGCATCAGCACTCAATAGTGTCCATAAAAGCACTTTGGAACGACTCTTCAAGGTAAAGCTGCACCCTTGGATTTGAAGGGTGCCGCAGAGGAAGACAAGCAGCAATCTGAACCACACAGAAATGTTTTGCTGTTTGCCTTTTTTCCTGGATACACTGTTTGGCAAAATATGTTCAATCTCAAGAAGTAGATCAATATTCGAAAACACTTTTGGCTTGAAAAATTGACTTATTTGGCAAGTGTTAATGCTTTTTTTTCATTGGAAACCTCAACACACTTTTTAACTCTATTTTAAAATGTACAGTCATATGAAAAAGTTTGGGAACCCCTCTTAATTCTTTAGATTTTTGTTTATCATTGGCTTAGCTTTCAAAGTAGCAACTTCCCTTTAATATATGAGATGCCTTATGGAAACAGTAGTATTTCAGCAGTGACATTAAGTTCATTGGAGTAACAGAAAATATGCAATATGCATCATAACAAATTAGACAGGTGCATAAATTTGGGCACCCCAAAAGAGATATTACATCAATACTTAGTTGAACCTCCTTTTGCTAATATAACAGCCTCTAGACGCTTCCAATATCCTTTAATGAGTGTCTGGATTCTGGATGGTATTTTTGACCATTCTTCCATACAAAATCTCTCCAGTTCAGTTTAATTTGATGGCTGCCGAGCCCGGACAACCTGCTTCAAATCATCCCATAGATTTTCGATGATATTCAAGTCAGGGGACTGTGATGGCCTTTCCAGAACATTGTTCTTCTCCCTCAGCATGAATGCCTTTGTAGATTTCGAACTGTGTTTTGGGTCATTGTCTTTTTGGAATATCCAACCCCTGCGTAACTTCGACTTTGTGACTAATGCTTGAACATTATCCTGAAGACTTTGTTGATATTGGGATGAATTCATCTGACTCTCGATGAACAAGGGCCCCAGTCCCTGAACTAGCCACACAGCCCCACAGCATGATGGAACCTCCACCAAATTTGACAGTAGGTAGCAGGTGTTTTTCTTGGAATGCGTTGTTCTTCTTATGCCATGCAAAACGCTTTTTGTTATGACCAAAAAACTCAGTTTTTGTCTCATCAGTCCAAAGCACTTTGTTCCAAATTGAATCTGGCTTGTCTAAATGAGCATTTGCATACAACAAGCGAATCTGTTTGTGGCGTTAGTGTAGAAAGTGCTTCTTTCTCATCACCCGGCCATACAGATGTTGTTTGTGCAAATTACGCTGAATTGTAGAACAATGTACAGATACACCATCTGCAGCAAGATGTTCTTGCAGGTCTTTGGAGGTGATCTGTGGGTTGTCTGTAACCATTCTCACAATCCTGCACATATGCCGCTCCTGTATTTTTCTTGGCCTGCCAGACCTGGGTTTAACAGCAACTGTGCCTGTGGCCTTCCATTTCCTGATTACATCCCTTACAGTTGAAACTGACAGTTTAAACCTCTGAGATAGCTTTTTGTAGCCTTCCCCTAAACCAGCAGACTGAACAATCTTTGTTTTCAGATCTTTTGAGAGTTGCTTTGAGGATCCCATGCTGTCAC
>JANRMT010062856.1:82940690-83005863 GCA_026402145.1 Polypterus bichir lapradei
ATATATATATATATATATATATATATATATATATATATATATATAGTCACAATACCGAGTGTCACAATAACGAGACATACTCAAGATAAAGATTTGGGGCAGCCACCCGTATAATCTGGTATCCCGGCTGCAAAGTCGTTCTTTTTATCTGAATATACAGCACTGAAGTGCATACAAACGAGTCCAAAACAAGACTGAGGGAAAAGGGAAAAGGGGCAGGTTTTTAAAGGGGAAGACAGGAAGTGAGGTCATAAGGATCGAGCACATGGTCTTCAACCATTGGATCACAGCCGGACGTGATGTCAGAGGGACCGGAGCTGGTGAGGTCGACTTCCATTGGCTTGGTCCCGGAAGAGATGTCAATAGAGCCAGGTGGACTCCCCGGGAATGGTCTACAGGGAAGGGAGAAAAAGAGTCAGTGTACTCTGCCACATCCCGGCATGCCTCCGAACTGCCTTCACTCAAGCCCTTTAGCTGCCTCCCATGCGCACGTGTGTGACAAGATGCATATATATATATATATAAATATAAATACTGTAACGTGTGAGTCCCTTTCTTGCACCTCAAAATATGAGGCTGGGTCTCAGTGCTTGAGCAAAACTAACTTTATTCAGCTTGAAACAGGAACAGCACGGTTATTTATTGTAGCGGGATCTACCACTCTCTGATGGACAGACACAGCAATCAGGCAGGATTGTGGTCAGGTTAATGGCCAAGCAATACTGTTCCCTGCAGTTATAATGTTCCTTGCATCACCCATTGACGGCAGGTGCTCATAGTGTGACCACGATCTTTTTGGATTTGATTTCGTGGCGACCTGCCACAGTGATGGAAGCCCGCTGTTGCCCCTGCAACAGTCAGGTTATCTTCCATAGACATGGAAGTCCAGCATATCGTTCTGTTGGGGGGAGCCCCAAAAGAGTTTAGAATCGTTACAATATGAATGAGTAAATACCAAACTAATACATAATACATAAATCAATATGCACTCATGCAACTTACATATTGTGACAGTGCAGGGTCAGCCCTACACCACCGGTCCCTTCTGAAGAGCCACTCGAACCTGCTACCGCCAATAATGTACCCAAGGGATGAGCTGGCAGGTGAGGAAACAACACACAAAGCAAGAGGTAGGTGCAAAATTGCCTTGGTGCTTTAATTAAAACAGTCAAAATAAACAGTGTTCAAAAGTGCAGTGCATCAAATAAATAAATAATCCAATAAAATCCAATAAAAATGAGTGTCTGTGGAGGTTAAAAAATCCCAATAAATAAATCCTTCAAAAGCAAGGTTAAAAACACAGGCAGGAAACATTTTCTTTGTAAAACTGGCACCTCTTTATTTTTCCCTGATTGAGTCTTAAAGCATTGAGAGACGTTCATCCAACAGGCCTAGGCAACTTATTTATCCTGGTTCATGTCCTTGTCAGCAATCCAATGTTTTTTCATGGGGAGCCACCGAGCCCTGCTCTGCTTGCACCACTGCTAAAACCTGGATACTCCCAGTGACAGCATGCTGTACTCCCACTGCTGCCAATTGCTAGCTCATCCCGGCAAGAGTATACTGAGCATACTGGCAGCTCCTGCTACATTGTCGCTGATCAGGAGTAACCCTTCAGCACCCTACTGAGTGCCAGCCACACACTCCCTCCTGGGACTCACCTTCCCATCCGCATGCTTCATCCCATCTTGCATTGTCTTCCACCCTTTCCTGCCTTTCCCTCTCCTTCCTTTAACCTCCTTTTTTTCTTCTTCCTTTCCTTTTTCTCTCCTTCTTCCTTGTGCTGGCTCCCCCTTATATATCCATAGGCGCAGCGCCTCACTCACACACCGCAAAAAGCCGATGGAGCATTTGAGAAAGGCCGCACCCTCACATGCAAGTGTGTCTCGCCTCAACCTCCCGCAGCTGTTTGAGCATGCACACCACACGGACATCGAGCTGGCCAATTATTTATTTATTTATTTTAAAAGGAGCTCCTGATTGTTAAGCCGTGGAACCGTTATATAGCATACCTCCCCCTTTAAGCCCCCAATTGCACAGGAAGGGCCCACATCACAATCAACCCAGTGCAACTGGTGATCCAGGTCCATGGCTTGGTCCTGTACCTGAACTAAAACCAAATTAAAGCACTAAACCAACTCTTCTAAAATAAAACCCATGGCTCCTTGTAAGAAACCAGGTCATTAAAAGAATAAGAACTTTAAAAGACAGTAAAACAATCAAGCAATAAATGAAAGTCCATTAAAAAGCTTAGTTCTAAAATGTCCTCCTGGTGCTTGAGTCTGTGGGTTCTTGTTAAAAGTCAGGCACCTGTCCCACTTGCTGTTTCTCTTCCAGTCTTCAGTCCTCACCGCCACAACTCATCCCACCGCTGCCAACAAATGTGATGGTGTACCCGAGGGATGAGCCAGTGAACACAGTACTTTTGTTAAATCCAGAAAAAAAAAGTGTTCAAAAAGTGCAATATTCTTTCCAAAAAATAAACAATTCTTAAACAAAACTGGTGACAATCCATGAAATTAAAAATTAGAATTCAAATCAGATTTAAACCAACAGCAATCAGGTCGTTCATATTCTGTTAGACAAGCCCAGCACCTCTCCAATTCTTTCTCTGTCGGTTGAGCGATGTAAGCTGGGGACACTGTTTTTTTTTTTTTGCTGGTTTTAATAAAAGCACTATGTTTACACCTCTTGCTGTGTTTGTGTGTTTTGCCCTCATCTGCTGAATAAGGTTCATTATCAGTGGTAACGGGTTCAGGCAGCTCCCATATGCAGTACAAGAAATACAAAAATGTAGATTCCTTATACAGTATATAGATTTATTTTAAAATCTCTAAAGGTTAGTCTGATGGCCGGAGAGGACAGAAAAATATAAAATTTTAGAGAAAAAAATAAATGGTGCAAGGGTTCCATAGGCAAAAGACCACCAATCCCCCACTGGGCATTCTACCTAACATAAAAAGTACTTAAACAATTCCTTCTTGCTTTTGAATATTTTTTAAACTTAAAGGAATACTCTACCCATTTGAGAGTGCTTTCTGGAATTAGTTTATTTAACAGTATTTTTCTAAAAATACACAACTTTGGGACATACAATTGGATGACTTAACGTGTGTATTATGCAATACAAGTAACGTGAGATTTCTTAATGGACTTTTTGATACTTTTGTCCGTTGCCCAGCGTTGGATACCATAGACTGCTATTCTATCAGCAAATTCTCCAGCTCCATTTTGTATGAAAACATGTGATGAAATTATTTTTTCAACCATCACTACAAGCTACATGGGGTAAGTAATATATTAAAAAAAATATAATTTCCTTAATACTCCTTATTTAAATGGTATGGAAATGGATGGAGCCCATGATAAGGAAAATAATGTATTAAAAGCACAACAGAGTGTAATTGAGCGTAATTAATCTACATGTATTTATCATTTGCTAAAAACAATGATAAAGTAAAGTAAAAAGAGGAGTCAAAGCTCCAAATCTATAATTGTTAACATGCTAAATCCTTGGCTAATTGCCAACATTTCGGAAGTCAACAGAGAAAAAAAATATCCTTCAAGGCAAAGCCAATCTGTTATTTAGTTTATTTAAAAATTTCAATATATTATAAGAATTAAACAGTTGAGCGAGCACACTGTACCAAAAAACAGAAAGAGTACAGCCACCTAAAGGCATTGTAACCGCAAAGACTTTGCACTGAAGATAAAAATGAGTCATCTTTCTTTAATAATTGGTATTAGAAGCAGCAGGGCCAGCAGGGAGTTATTAAGCTTCATTTCTTCATCTACACAAGCAATAAATTAGCATGAATCCTGTAAAGGGTATAGAAAGCAGATCACCAAGTGTTACCTTTTTAAGAAGGTAAGCGAATTGCTTATAAAGAGAAACATGCACCCAGTGAAATGTCATTGTTTGACCTTTAGTTCACAGCTGAAATGTCCTGTAAAGGCGTAATATAAATGCATTCGGGTGTTCAGTTCACAGCAATTATTTATAAAGCAAATAAAACATTAACTGAGTAATTTAAAATTCATATTGTAAGTGAAGGACTGATTTAATCTCAATAATGACTGATATATATATATGTATGTATATATATATATATATATACATACATACATAAAAAATGTAACTGTACAAGGAATTAAAAATAACAATAAACTTAAGTTGTAAAGCTGTGGTCTTTTGATATACAGAAGATGAAATATGGTAAGCACATCTGTCTAGCTGCAGAAACACATTGCTTTTTTGGGACTATGTGGGCACAGAAAAGCTGCTCATGGCTGTCACTTCAACAATCTCAAACTGATTGGCTGCCTTAAAGACATATGGTCCTGGGTGCAACATGAGTGAAGCAGCCAACTGTTTCTCCTCCTGGATGAAACAGTGTGATTAATATAATCACTGTCAGCAAATAAATGAATTCAATGAAATAAAGACACTTTAAGTCTAGTCAAGATGACAGACAAAATTATGCTTAAGCATGCCTAACAGCACAAATTTTGTATAATTTCTACTTAGAATCTTTCCACTTCAACTCAAAGTACCCTACTAGTTTCTCAAGCTCCCTGTTTAAAGTCAGTAATTTTATTAATTCCCTAATTTAAAAATTCTAATTCTACAGGGCCTTAACTGTACTATACTACTCAAACATTAAATAAAATAATAAATGATACTAATGAAAAAGGCTGAATTAGAAGCTGTAATTTAATTTATATGTATGTAAATTACAAGATGTACATGCCATTCACACTAAAGACCACCACTAGATGGTGGCACATTAAGGACACCACAAATAGCCTTAACTGGACAAGGTTGTTTAATAATGCCCCAGGACATGTAGACTGTTGCTATAGCATATCAGACTATCAAGAGCATGTTTGTCAGAGTTTTGAGAGTTGCTGTTTTGAAAATAAATAAAGGACTGGAGCCCAATCTAGAGTTGGTTCCTTCCTTAACTCCTTTGCCCCTGGGCTAGGCACAAGCATCATATGCCCCCGAACTGTACACATTACAATATGGACAGACAGATGGAGATAATATACTCAAAAACATTTTATTGATATTTTTAGATGGTAGAGGTAAGAGCACTCTTCATTTTTCCAGGCATGTGGTCACACAATCTGAAAGTCAAACCAGATGTTATTTATAACAAAACCCACAGGACTGATCCAGGAAATGCCTAGATGATGTCAGCAACTTCCCTGTCTCTGTTTGGGAAATTCTGGGACACCAAGTATAGTCCACTCAGCTCTTTCTGTGAACCGTTTCCCACTTTGGATAGATGTGCTGCACAGCACCTGTACATTTATCTTGTTCCAGCTGTTTTGGTTTTTCTAACATCTCTTGCAAAGATTTCATTTTTTCCCCAAGTGTCAACCTTTTTTGCCTGCTGGTTTTCATAGAAACTGGATAAATGCTTCTGATGTACTGCAGCACATATGCTTTCCTTTTAATGGTTTATACAAATTGCATACAGTAATTGGGAGGTGTTTACTATGTATCGCACCTTTACATGTATCCTAATCCACATTACATGAAGAGTACAGCACATATATCTGAACTTTAAATACACAGTGAAGAGAACGGGTTTATTCAGTACATCAAGGGTGTGAACAGATGCTAACACCTTGAGGTTGTAAACTCTAGTGATAATCTGAGCAGTCTTTCTTACTGTGTATTCTTACCATGCTATAGATAATCTGTATATATTATTATGCATTGCAGGGCAAATTGTAACATAAATTGAAGTTCTGCATAACTCTTATTAAAAGAGGAAAACTATTTACCAGATCAATATAACATTTTATCAAGGAGTGAGTCATAGATAAGCAAAGAGGCACCCAAAATCACCAGGGCATTCCAGAAAGCTCACATTTCAAGAAGCATATGAAATGCACAAGCATTAAAACTTAATGGTTAAAGCTCTTTGAATTAAGGATGCTGCTTCAGTTCCCACATCCAACACAAATGACTAAACAACAATGATAGATTATTGATAAAAATATGGATAGATTTTTTTTTTTGCCTCTGAAATGTTAATTTTAGAAAAATCTCTTATTGGAAACCCTCTATTTTATAGCAAAGCCACTGTAAGAATTTTCCAGTTAGTGTCACTTTTATTTACCTCCATTAGTACTAGCAGTGTATATGCTCATAAATGTTTTCATCACTCTGAACTGGAAACATTACAGCTGTTTTATGTAAAAGGTAAAGGAAAAATAATTTATTTATAGAGTTCTTCTGGACTAAAAATATAGGAAACTGTAAAACCCACACCATTGAAATATTTGCAGTTTATTGTGTTGGTGAGAGAAGTGATGTTCAGTTAATAAAATAAGTAGTTTGGTTATAACTACCAGTCAGATTCAATTAAAAATAATAATAATTTGGAAATCCTGTACCTTCTGTGGATTAAAGACAGCCAGCCTAAATGAGCTGTTGATTTTGCAGTTTTTAGAAATGTGCACTTTACTTTACAAGAAGGAAATTATGCTCATATGTTTAAAAATTCATTATTGGCATTTTCTACTCGTCCAAATCCACCAGAAAGGGTTGGCGTGCAATTTATATGAGTGCCGCGACCCATTTTTGCATAATCAGAGGTTTCATCAGAATAAAATGTATCCCACCATTTCGGCTATGAACAGTTGGGAAAATAATCCAGATGAGCAACAGCTAATGAATTTCATACTTTGGTATGAAGAAACAACAAAAACATATTCGAAATGCAAGTTAAAGTAAAAGCAGTATGTTAGCAGAGAAAGAACAATTAATCAAATAGTAGTTTAGTCCAATTAGCATTAAGGAAAACTTACTTTTATTAACACTAGACTGAAATTAGGTTTCAAGACTTTTTTTTAATAAACCTGCAAATAAATATTCCTTGTAAAACTAGAATATGAACAAATAAAGAATGCTTCACCATTTAACTGTTAATGAGAATTAGAAGGTAAAACAGACTAATTTAAAATCTCAATGGCAGAATACACCCATAAATCAGGTACGGCATTAATTCTGAGCAATCTAAAAAAAAATTAAACAAAATTCTCTCAAACTACAAGTAACAAGAAGACCTCTGAAATCTAGCTGAACAATGGTATCAAGTATTGCAGTAGTGCTTCATAGTCATAATGTAACATAATAATAATATATAATATATTATACATGATATAATGTAATTATAGCACCCTTGAAAATTAGTAAGGCTAAGAATAAGACGCACATGAAAACCTTAAATTAGGCTAATTAAACTCTGACCCACATAAAGCAGTAGTCCCAAGCAGAGTTCACACCAAATCCTGACAATGATTATGTTACCAATGGAGGAGTACTTGTAAAATTCTAAAGTATTGTTAAGAGCAAACTCACTCAAGTTTCCATCTGACTTTGTCATAAGCTCATTATAGCGCCTTTAGTAAGATCCTGCTTATTAGCTCACAATATCTTGGTATGAACAGAAAGCTGTTTTGTTCTTGTCCAGACAGACTTACTATTTAGTTGTGCGGCAGTGAATAAACATTGTTTTAAAAGGATTATTGGAAAGTATCATTGACAAAAACAGGCAAATATCATAGCACATGAGTCATGAGTCACTAATATGCCAAAATCAAGATAAAAAATAAAACTGATAGTCAAAACCTAATATACAGTCATTGTCAGATAAACCCCAATTGATCTTAGATATATAAAATGCAAACTTCTTGAGGTTAACTCCAAAGTTCATATTGTGGTAAAAATAAGGCAGTAGACAAGAAAAAGGTTTGGGGATGACCACCCTGTATACTGAAAAATCAGCAAAATAAAAGGAGCATGTCTTTACAGATCGGAGTTCACAACTCAACTGAACTAACAGGATGAGTCTGTTTTATAAATATCGTGAAAAGGAGGAAGCAGTGGAGTTAGGGCAGCCGGAACAGGAACTGACATGGCAGGAACATGAATTCTGGATATACCGAAGTGATGTCATCAGGGTTGGCTGGAAATTATGTTAGTGGGTGGTTCGGTAGTGATGTCACTGAGAGGCAGGGCCTTCGACTGCACTGCAGAAAAACAAGAGGACAGAGGATCAGTTGTGAGTGCCAACCGCCGGTCTGGCTGACGAATAACTCTATTTGAGTCTGTAAACTGTCCCCCATGCGCATGTGTGTGACAATATACAGACGACCCCCGAAATTCGCGGGGGTTACATTCCTAGAGCACCCGCGAATTGTGAAAAACCACGACTTTTGGATGTGACCAAAAAATACCTATAAATGCCTATTTTTATAGTTTAAACCCTATATATGCCTCCAAAACACTTTAATTTGATTTCAAACTCAGCTTAATACATTGCCCTAAAAGAAAAGAATATAAAGGTAAACCCATATACTGTACAGTACTGTACTGCTATGTCTCCCGCAGTGTAAAATGTAAAAATACAATGAAATAAAATGTAAAATACCAATGTTACACAATATGTACTGTATTTCATGCAAGTGCTTTTTTTGGTTTAAGTAGGGTAAATACATAATAATTTAATTTAATAAAAATACAGTAAAATGTACAGTTACTCACCAATAATGAATGACATTGATTGAACATGATGATGATGATGATGAATTGATGTGCAGTACGATGAATGTATGTAATGAAGATAATGACTGCACAGCAATGCAGAGGAATTACAGCTCCTCGGGTGGCTACTGTGGCATAACTTTTTAGTTCCTGGAGCAAATCCAGTAGTTCAACCTTTTCCTGGAGTGTTTTAAACTTCTTCTGGCGCTTAGGTTCATTGCCAGAAGCCTTAGAAGGTGCAGGGTGTTTTGGCGGCATCTTAGAGCCTTAAGAAGAACAAAACGATAAACACAAGAACACTCATCAAAACACTCGAGATAGCTACACATGGTAAACTGTTATGATGCAGGAATGCTGGACTGCATCTGCCGGAGATGCGTCTCTAGGCAGCAGTCAATCAGCAGCAAGGAAAAATTAATAACGCCCTCGGATTGGCTACTTTCACCATTCCATGCCTTGTTTACCTCTACAGTTGCTTTGTGTTCTTTCTACAGTATAGTATTGCCACAAAAAAAGTCATAAGAAAATTGCGGAGGATATTTGCAGTTTCTGCTTACAATTATTAGTTAGGTTCTAAGGAAAAATCAGCGAAGACTGAGACCGCAACTTTGTGGGGATCCACAGTATATAAACTTCACTGCTAATTTTATAGTGGCACCCCAATGACTTCACCCACTGCGCATATTAGGAACATGTGACCAGCAACTGAGTTTACTCTCTAATGTAGTATAAATGTAAAAGACTCAAAAAATGATACCATCACACCAAAGAAAGTGATGACTTGATAATGTCACAAGAAACTATCTGTCTGGACTGTATAATGTATAAGCAAGACTGCATCTGAAGTACGTAGTGTGTGCACTTCTGGTCACCACAAACAGCAAAAGACAAAGCAGCACTTGAAGTTGTGCATAAAAGAGCAACTAAGTGTGACCTGGGACTAAAGGGTTTCTTCTGCTCTGACAGACTCTGGGAATCAACCCTTTTTAGTCTGGAGTAGAGAAGACTGTGTGTAGAGCTAATCCAGGTCTTCAGAATTCTTAAAAGATTTAATAAAACTAAACCAACAGCACTCTTACAGATAAACAGTGAATCACACACTCAAAGAAACAAACTGAAATGAAAGGTACTGGAATCCAGGAAGCACCTGTTCACAAAAAGGATTGTGAGAATCTGGAACCAAACACTAAGTCATGAAGTAGAAGAGGACACCTTAACAACTTTAAAGAAGTATTAGGATGAAATGTAAAGACTACTTAGCTATTAACTAACCAAACAACTTTGAAAGACTGGATAATCTCCTCTCATTTAGCAAACCTACCATGTTCTTTAGTTGCTGTATTTGCTAAGTGCCAGCAATGTCCTTGTCTCCAAAACTAATTCACACATTTACTTTTTCTTGTCTTGATGTTTGGTACAACATTCTGTTCAAAAAGCTTATATCTTCAAGTAAGGGATTATTAAGAACTGGTATTATTTTTTGAATAACAGTTAATTCAGATTATGTTTGATCTGATGTTCTAGCTTTTCAAGAGTGTTTGTACTATTTGTAGAAGAAAAATGTAATTTTAATTAAAATATTAATGTGATCTACTATATGTTCTCCCTTTCACAAATGAGACATTTAAATAGTATGCTTCCCTGCCGCTAAACGTACACAACAATCTTTTGATGAAATGACAGTCATATTTTTTTATTAAATTCTGAATAGCTCATTTTTTTAAATAATGGTGTTTATAAAAAGTCAGTGATAGAAAATTGAAAAAGTCACGTTACTAATCACATGCAGTAAACTAAAAACTCAAAAAACAAACAATGAGACTGTATATACAATACATTGTATCCTATACAGCATGACACAGAAGACTATGTATTTTACAGTAAAAATATGACAGGATATACCCTATGTAAGTTGGAAAAAATCTGCATTCTGTAATAAGAAAATGTTTTCATCTCTAAGGTATCTTAGTGAAGAATAAAGTATTGGATGCATAACCAATGTCTGCATTACTGCAAAAATCCAATAACAGCAGCCCCTTCTTATACATTTTTTTTAAAAATATAAAATAGGAATGTCATCTTGAAGTATCGTTTAAGATGATTGCAACAGCCCTTCATGTAGCTGCTGATGTAATGCTAAAGTAACAGTGGAAAAGTACAAGACAAAGATTTCTGTTTTGTGACAGAAACAGTGCAAGTAGCAAAACATTACTTTATAGACTGTTAGGAAATAATATTTGATAACAGCAATAAGGCTCATAACATCTTTCATCCCCAAATGGATTGTAAAGCACTTTACCAAGACCAGGGTGTGAACTATGCATCAGCACAGAGTCACTTATGACAGGATCTTAGTTTTTATGTCTCATTGAAAGATTAGAGCGCAGGGAAGACAAATGATTTCTTCAAGGTCACTTGGAAGCTGAACTGAGAATTTAAATGTGATCTTCCTAGTTTGAAATCCTTGTGCTTAACTTCTTTCTTTGAATTAGCTATGTTTAAACTTACAGTCTGTATAAATGGATCTAGTATGGATCTAAAACTAAAACATAAAATTAAATTATAATTTTGATATGTGCACAACTGAAAAAAGTACAAGATCTTCCAAAAAGTATTAAAAGAGGCCTGTAGTAGGTTTTTCAATCTGTAATTTAAACCATTTCTATACGAACCATACATTTCAGTATGTGCTGAACAGCAGTCATTCAAATACTATATTATTCATCTGTATTTTCTCAATCATTATAAGTAGTGTTCTTATTAATAGACAACATGCCCTTGAGAAATGACTAAGAAATATTGTAGGTTCGCATTGACATCTATTTTGCCTTTCTGCTTCAAATGAACAGACAGGCTCAAAACTGACTTTGCGTTTCATATATTCACATAAAATTTTCAATTATTTATTTTTCTGCTGTTAATGATAACTGCAGGAACAAATGGTTAATTTCACAGACAGGATAAATATATAACCTGTCAAAGCACATGGAGAGATTCTAAATATGATTTACTTACAGTACCCTCTGATTCATACAAAAATAGTTTTCTCACTTTAACTTACATTACAAAAAATCATGATGAAGATTCTTTGGCCTCACACACACACATATATATATAAATCCATCCATCCATCCTCTTCCGCTTATCCAAGGTCGGGTCGCGGGGGCAGCAGCTTGAGGAGAGAGGCCCAGACTTCCCTCTCCCCGGCCACTTCTTCTAGCTCTTCCGGGAGAATCCCAAGACGTTCCCAGGCCAGCCAGGAGACATAGTCCCTCCAGCGTGTTCTGGGTCTTCCCTGGGGCCTCCTCCCGGATAGACGTGCCTGGAACAGATCAGATGCCCGAGCCACCTCATCTGACTCCTCTCGATGCGGAGGAGCAGTGGCTCTACTCTGAGCCCCTCCCGGATGACTGAGCTTCTCACCCTATCTTTAAGGGAAAGCCCAGACACCTTGCGGAGGAAACTCATTTCAGCCGCTTGTATTCGCAATCTCGTTCTTTTGGTAACTACCCATAGCTCATGACCATAGGTGAGGGTAGGAACATAGATCAACTGGTAAATTGAGAGCTTTGCCTTACGGCTCAGCTCCTTTTTCACCATGACAAACCGATGCAGAACCCGATCAACCTGTCAATCTCACGCTCCACTCTTCCCTCACACGTGAACAAGACCCCAAGATACTTGAACTCCTCCACTTGGGGCAGGATCTCGCTTCCAACTATGAGAGGGCACTCCACCCTTTTCCGGCTGAGGACCATAGTCTCGGATTTGGAGGTGCTGATTCCCATCCCAGCCGCTTCACACTCAGCTGCGAACCGATCCAGAGAGAGCTGATGATCACGGCCTGATGAAGCAAACAGGATATCATCATTTGCAAAAAGAAGTGACCCAATCCTGAGTCCACTAAACTGGACCCCCTCAGCACCCTGGCTGCGCCTAGAAATTCTGTCCATAAAAGTTATGAACAGAATCAGTAACAAAGGGCAACCCTGGCGGAGTCCAACTCTCACTGGAAACGGGCTCGACTTACTGCCGGCAATGCGGACCAAGCTCTGACATCGATCATACAGGGACCGAACAGCCCTTATCAGAGGGTCCGGTACCCCATACTCCCAGAGCACCCCCCACAGTATATACAGTATACCTTAATAATAGGATAAGTGTATGTCTGTCTGTGAGCCAGTCTGGTTGCTATGTCTCTTTTGTTCCATTAGATGGAGCATCATAAACATTAACACTGCATTTAATGAATCCCATACCAAATGGCTTATAACAGAGACATATGCATTGCATGGTGTGAACATTAACACTGAGGTCTACTATGATTATTTAAATTTCAATCTGTCTTAGAAGTATAGCACAGCTAGTGCATACATATATACAAACTGCTATAAAAGGACCTTCTACGGCCCTGTCCAGCTCCTCTTTTGATTGTGTTTCTAAAGCCAAACTGAATAATCAGACCAAAGACAGACTGACCAATCAAATGGCTTTGAGGGACCGGACACACACACACGCACATGCACACTCAAATACAGTAGAATTTTATTATGTAATAGATATATAGCAGAAAGACTGGCAGAAACAGGCGCAAAGGTGGGGATTAGTTATTTCAGACTTCCTTGGATTGGCAAAGGTCTTTTTGGTAGGACAGTGAAAGTATTAAACTGTTAAACTGTGTAACTTTCAAATCTATCCCCTGAGTATCCTTCACAGTAGGCACTGGGAGAGACAAATCAAGCTTACAAGTGTGACTATATGCAGTATATGCTGTATGTATGTATGTATTGTATCACACATGTGCACATAGGGGATTTCTTCAAGGTTCTTTAATTATAAGTAATGCCATCCTGAGCAGAGAGCTGGCACTTTAACTAACACCTTCTTGTTTTATATCCACAGTTCAGACACTTCCCAGTCAGAATACGAGTGACCTAGCTTCCACTTCCTACATGAAGCCCTGACCCTTCTGACCCTTTTGGGTCAGCAATATAAAATCCCCACAACCACTGGAAATCTGCGTTCATTGAAGAGCCATTAATAGAGACAAACAGATCGATCTTGCCTACTGGTTTTCCTTTGTTTAGCTTCATGCAAAGCCTTTTTTTCACCCTAAGGTTCTGTTTATTTTGTCTCATTTTCGCTGCCAGTTAAACAAGGTTACCGGCTAGCACCCCAACCCTTTACTTCTTCTGTCTATTTTCATTACAATAAGAACTATATGTAATATATATATATATATATATATATATATATATATATATATATATATATATGATTATCAACATCACTATGTCTTACTGCAATGACCACCATAAGAGACCATTGAAACAAGTTTTAATAGCTCCAGATGACTCAGAGATTGTCCAGTTCTTTCTGCTGGAAAGCATTGGAAATGCAAATACAGTACAAGAAGGGAAAGCAGAATCCTGTGAAGGTTCCAGTTGGGACTATGTAAATCAAACCTACTGTTACACTAAGGGCAGACAGTAAGTTTGCCTTAACTTATCAAAAGCACAGGAGCTCTGCCCAATACATGGCTGAAGACATCCAAGTAGAAAGGAAAAAGAGGGATTTATTCTGATCAGTAAATTAAACAAGGTAGACTCTCCATGAGGTGAGGTTGAGGGCATACGATGATAGCTCATTGCTGCACTCACCACACAACGAACCACCAGGATTGGGACCAAAGTGTAGCGGGTGACACCTTAGCACCATACTGGTTAGTGTGAGGTTGTTTACAGTGGCTAAAGTGAGAATCCTGCCGCTAGCACTCAAGTTTTCTCTGTAGGTTGGAGGACTTGCTTTCAGGGCTGGATGCAGATTAACATCATACCTAGTGGAAAGCACTTGCAGGTTAAGGGCCTTGCTCAATAGCCCAACAGAGTAGAGTCACTTCTGCCATTTGCGGTATTCAAACCGTCAACGTTCTGATTGCTGGCACAGATCCCTAGCCTCCGAGCCACCACTGTGCCCTGACTATCCACACTCAAAGAAATACTAAACGATTACATCTCATAGTTTACCAAGCACCCACTTATACTGCCTTACTAAAGCAGACCTTTGAGCAGAACTGTAATAAAAGAGACTCATGAAAGCCTTACATCAAAACTAATTAGAGCCACTCAGTGATTGTCAAACTAACTATCAGTATTGGAGTTGACTCCCACGGGAAAAAAAGTGCAAAACCAAACAATGCTGTAACTCTAAGTATTAACTTGCATTAGTAGTAAGGCTAAAGTTGACTGAAGCACATTGTTTATTTTCTAATGTTAATTGTAAAAATATTATTCTTAATTTATTATCATGGGACCCTCACTTGGATCAAGCAGTTTTTAAAATATTTTGTTATTGTATGTGCTATTATTATGAGCAGGATGGTGGCACAGTTATCAGTGCCTTGTGTTTGAATCAAGTATGTCATCATCTGTTTGGTTTGCGCATTTGGCCTGTCTCTGGGTACTCTGCTTTCCCTCCCACATCCCACAGATGTGCAGATTAGGTTAACTGATGACCTAAACTGACCCTGAGTCAAACAATTTGAGCAGCCCACTCAAACAGATCAATCGCAAGCTGTGTTCTAACCTGGCCTGTTTTATAACCATCCAAAATATGAGGAACGACCAGGAAGTACTCATTGTGCTTGGACTGGATAGAAAAAAAAGTACTTGAGAAATGCATCACAAAGGACTGAAACATGAGCTGAAGCTCCAGCGTGTCAGTGTCTAGAATAATACATTGGACAACTGGTTGAGAAATTTAACAGCAGCTTTTAGTAAAAACGTAAAACAACTCAGTACATGAAGGGAAAGCCTTTTCAAGATGAGTTATTAGGGTTTCACTGTGCTTATGACCACCCCAAATTCCAAACAGGTACTGTTAGCTTCTCCTGTTTTTCAGCAGGTGATGATGCCATTAACAATCCTGGAAGGCAGATGGATGAATCACAGCTTTAGAATCAAAGTCTAGACAAAACAAGTGAAAAGGACATGCAGATGTCTACTTTGCTTACAACAGTAATAAGATTAGTCATGTGACAGTAGCACAGCCATAACTAAGCTCCACTCCTTTCCCTGTCTCTGAACCTCTTGTTAGCCGACCCACAGAGGAAGGCTGTCAACTGCATCTTTGTCTGCCCCGTATGGACTGAAATGAGAAGGACCTACAGAACATACTTTTGTACTTAAGTCAAAAGGTTTGTTGCCTGAAGTTGCATTGACAGTAAACAATTCCTCTGATGGTGATATCAACCCACAAAACTCAATATACTTAATTTTTCATAAGCAAATGTTAGAATTCTCACTTTGCTTCTTTGTCTTTGGTTTTCATAGAATCAGATTCCCTGTAGCACACAAAGTTTGGAACTGAGATACAGTAAAGTGCTGTATGGGTAGGTACCCTTCATTTTAAGTTGTAGTCAAAGAAGTGAAAATAAATACAATACAATGCAATACAATTTATTTTTTGTATAGCCCCAAATCACACAGGAAGTGCCACAATGGGCTTTAACAGGCCCTGCCTCTTGACAGCCCCCCAGCCTTGACTCTCTAAGAAGACAAGAAAAAAATCCCCCCAAAAAAAGAGCCTTGTAGGGAAAAAATGGAAGAAACCTTGGGAAAGGCAGTTCAAAGAGAGACCCCTTTCCAGGTAGGTTGGGCGTGCAGTGGGCGTCAAAAAGAATGGGGTCAATACAATACAATACACAGAACAGAACAATCCTCAATACAGTATAAAAATAAAAACTTTAGAAGTACGGAGTAGAATTTAACAGTAGATGATATCACATAATATGATTTGGATTTGATTACTTACCTGTATGTGAAGTGCAAACTTGAATAATCGACTCACTTTCAAAACATAGTATAGTAAAATACTAAAATTTAACATAAAATCAAAGATGTATGCAAAAGTAAGTTAACATTTTAAGCCAAAGAACAAAGGAAACACGGTATCACTTTAGATTAGGCTGTACTTACAATGTAATTACCTGTATAATTGCAGAGTAACTAGGTGTTACTACCTTGTATTTACTGTGTAACACAATTTAATGCTGTGGTTAAGCACTCTGTTGTAATTGTTATTCTACAGTTTATGTACATACATACTTTTAAAAATTGTGGAATAGCATTTTCAATTGAGTAATTAATTATAGCGTTACACTGTATTACACAGTAAGTACAAAGTAATAACACCTAGTTACTCTGTAATTATATAGGTGATTACATGGTAAGTACAGCGTATTAGAGACATCTAATCTAAAGTGATACCAGAAACACATCCTTTAGCAGTAACAACAGCGAACATTTCCTACATTTACTTCACAGCCTCCTTCTCCTTTGAGGATTGTCAGCCTATTCTTTCTAACAAACCTACTTTATGTGCTCTAGGCAGGTTATCTGTCATGCATGAACTGCTAGTTTCAGGTTGTCAACGACTTTTTTATTGGGTTAAGCTTTGGAATTGGACTTGGCTATTCCAAAATTTTTTCATGTTTGGGTAAATTATATGAAACATATGGAGTCATAACCATGCTTGACAACTGATTTTGACCTCTGCTTTGCCTCAAATGCTTATTAGAGGATTTAAAGCAGTTCTAAACCATTACAGTCCCACCATTATGCTTAAGGGTCAAGATGAAGTCATTTTGATAGTTAGGATTTAATTTAATGCCATATCAAGTCGCTAAAAAGGTCAACTTTAGACTTATCCATTTAAAGAACATTCTTTATAAATACCATATATAAGATCACTTTTATGTTTTTTTGAATTTTCTACTGGTTCCTTTGGATAACTTAAGACCTCCACACTGAGGTAGAATCAATTTTGTTTATTTGTGTGTTTTTGCAGATTAAATCTGCTTAATTAGGTTTAGGGTTACATGAACTGGAGTCTATTTTCACAGTGTCAGACACAAGGAACTAACCTTAGGCGGGAAGTCAATCTATTGTAGACGGTCTAACAGCAAGCTAACAAAATATATCACTATGGCTTTACAGCCTTCTTTAGACCCAACACTATTCTGAAATAGTTTGTGGTCTGTTTATGTTAAGGAACATCACATTACACTAACCAGAATGATAATGCCAAATTCACAATATTTTGTTTATTTTTATCTGGTAGAGATGTTCTTAAATTTTTCCTAATTACTGACACTTTCATAGGTTAACCTAACTAACACAATATCTGTCTCACTGGCTTAGTGAGTGAATCTTCTGGGTTGGTTACTTTTGCATAAGATCTCATTTTTATTTGTGACATTCTTTTTCTTCTGTATCCATCAACTGCTCAAATTAAAATAACCCTTGGATACAGGATCTTAATTATTTAAAGAAGTAAGGGCTAGTCTTGACTAAACAAATGTTTCATTAAAAATGTTACTATTTAAGATCGACAGCAAAATATGTGTTCATATTATAGATTAACTCTGTTAGGCCCTTTTTACCACGAGTGTGCAGTAAATTGCTTCAAGGGTTTTTTTATTAAATGATATTTCTGCAATGATGCAAATGACATTAAGAGATTTTAAGTTCAATTTCAGTTTGTTACTCCCATAATGCCTTAGGCGATTTCACACTACACATTGATTTTTATTCAGCTTTCACTAACAGAATCTTAAGAAAGTGATGGTGAGTTGCACCTGCTACCCACCAGTTGTTTAATATGACACCCCTTCGATGAAGAGCTCTAAAATTCTCTGGGACTTGCTACAACAAAAGTTAAACTCATATTGGGATGTGAGGAACATTAGCAGCTCCAAGGAAACAAGGTAAGTAAACATGCAAACGGAGAAGAGGCTTGCCAAACTTTGTTGTACCATAATAGAGGAGGTAAAAGATAAAAGACTGGGCAAAGATTCCAGTGTATTTCATGTTGACTGGTTGCCAAAACAATGAGTCATCACTGTACATTTGGAGCACAATAAGAGATTTGGATCAGTGACAATAAGTCATGCAGTAATTGAGTCTTCACCTGCAATTCTTTAGCTGGTACCACATTACATGACTTCTAGTCGGAGGGGATATCAAACTTGATGACTGTAGTTGCTAATTTCATTGACAGGGGAATCTCAAATTACATGACTAGGAATCATAGGCGATGACAAATTACAGAAATCAATGATAACTTTCCAGCAAAAATTGACATTTCCAACGTACTGTGAGCTCAACCCTTTTTCTGGCTACCTATAATGTGCTGTACAAATGCTTTCTAAGTAAGACAAGTTCAGCCACAAACTTGGCCCATTTTTTTTTTACTTTCCATTCGTTCGTAGGTGGCACAATGGTGTGGTGGTAGTGATGCTGCCTCACAGTATGGAGACTAGAGATCATGTAATTTGCATGTTCTCCCTGTGGCTAATTTTTTATTTTGATTTAATATACTTTATTAAACCCCAAGGGGTCATTGTACAGTAACTCTGGAGCCATTTTCATGTTAAGGGCCTTGCTCAAGGGCCCAATGAAGTAGGATCCCTTCTGGCAGTAATGGGATTTGAACTGGTAACCTTCCAGACACCAGCACAGATCCTTGGCCTCAGAGCCACCACTCCACCCAAACTTGGGTTTCTTCCGGGTGCTCCAGTTTTCTCCAGCTGTCAAAGACATGCAGGTAGATGAATCAGCAACACTAAATTGGCCCTAGTGCATGGTGGGCGTGTGAATGTATGTTTGACCTGCGATGGACTGGCTCCCTCTCCAGGTCTTTTTCTGCCTTGCTCCCTAAGCTAGCTG
The DNA here is from genome assembly GCA_026402145.1 of Polypterus bichir lapradei. NCBI lineage: Eukaryota > Metazoa > Chordata > Cladistia > Polypteriformes > Polypteridae > Polypterus > Polypterus bichir. The sequence goes on from JANRMT010062856.1 coordinate 82,959,981, forward strand.
GAATAGGCTCCAGCCCCCAACACACCCACAACCATGGTCTGGATTAAGTGGGTACGTTAAATTCTTTGGTGGTACATAAAAGATAGAGCTTCAGGTGAAAAAGCCTTTTTTCTGATTCTGAGGTCCAAAGCACACGCAGGTGCATTACAGACATTGTACTTCCAGAGCCCACACCTACAACCTGTTTGATCTTCTTTGCACTGAGTTGCTGTAGATGTGAAACTACACCACTGAAAACTGCAAGAGTATGTGGTACCTGTCCACTACTCGCTAAGATTCTGTAAATGAAGTCCGCAATTGAAAATTGCTGAAAGAAATGAGTAATGAGACAGGGTCTTTAGTTGGATAATTTGATGCCCTCTGAAGCAACACGTTTCAGCAACTGCAGGTGTTAAATTCAACATGCTGTCCAACCAGAGACCATGCTGAGTCCTTTGTTGCTGGCCTAACAGCACAATGCAAAATGCAAGTTCCTACATAGTTACACTGGAACATGCAACAAGTACGTGGAATAATGACACAGCAGAAACAAAGCAGTGACAATAGGAAACAATACCAATAAATTTGGAACAGCATCAAATTATAAATAAAAAAGTGTCAGATGTAAACTTGCCATGTGTATTAGGCATCAATCCCTTGAAATGCACTGAGCTATGGGCAGTTATTAACATTGAATTGACAATTCAGTCTTCTCTGCATTGTAGATGCTTACATAAAGGAGTTTTAGTCACAGGATGAGTGTGCTCCAAAATATTACCTTTTTATTCTCACTAAGATAGTTCATTCTCTCTCATTATAAACTGTGCAGATATTAAAATGAGTAGCTCTAATTTCCAAATGCTGCGATGATTGTTATCCATTAGTAGAGCTGAAATATTCTTACTGCTAAACCTTTCCCACCATCACATCTAGTAAGTCTTGTTTTTGTGTGCATTTCAGATTCCAAATAAGCTAATAGTATCTGCTTACCGGATTGTTTTTTCAGTAACAAATAAAAAATGAAAAGGAAAAGTGTAACCATATAATATACCAACAGACAAAGAGTGCAAAATCAAAACAGCACACAGTTTTAAGTGTAATATACAAATAAGCATTGTTAAAGTATAGTATTCTACAGTCCTAATGTTAAAGGATACCAACCAGACAACCAGGCTGCCCCAGCCATTCATGACATGTGCTGAGTCAGAGTGCCTTTGAACCTGTTCAAGGAAATGAGGCAACTCATTATGTTCAGAATTAAATGCAAGGATTTGCTTATTTTAAAAAATGAGATAATTTAAGAAAAAGATATTTCAATAGCAAGTCTTGATAGAATAAGGTATTTTTCAATGAAATTTAAGTTTCTCACTTGTAATTTTGTTAGCTTTTTTCCTCTAACCTTTTTATTTCATGGTTATCAATCTGCTCTATTTTTTGAACTGCATTTATGTGTTCCTTTGTAATTATTAATAGTATAAAAAGAAAAAGATGAGTGCAGTCGCCATGTTAAATGGAACGGGGGTTTTGGGTGGGGGGGGGTAAGGGAGCACTTTAAAATAGCAAGCATCTGGTTTGAATAGATTGTATATGGAGTAAATTAAAAGTTAAACCTTTCCTGTGCTGTATTCTGAAGTCTGCCATACTGCAATTAATCATTTGTGTCAAAATCTGTAATCCCATTCAATGAAAAACAAACCTGGTGGCAGCAAAGCCCCCCATTCTGTGCAATAATCATGTCTGAATGTGCAGTACAAAAAGGCCAGTGGTGGGGCCAAGTCGAACACTGAAAGGCTCTTTGCTGCCCAGAGGAAACGTCCCTGTTGGCTAACTCATTATACAGCTTTAAGTTTTGTAAGCAGTAAGCAATTAATAATACAGTAATTAACAACAAAAGCACAGTGGAACAATGAGAAATATTTTTAATTGCCCAAAACTGTCTATATAAATAGTACATTGTTAGCCCAGGATCTAAAAATTAAAAAAAAATAAGAAATATTCAAGCCTCTGAGACCAAGGTGTTCCATTTTGTGGTCTCGGATTTTAAAAGCTTATTGAAACTGGAGGAAAAACAGGCTTTTTTTATTGATTGCTTTGCTCAACCGAGCAAGAAGATGTAATGTATATGAACTCTGGGAGCTGTATTTTACTCATCTCCCACTTAATCAGTAAATCACATGAATACATCAGGGGGGTGTCTAAAATAGCACTTGCTTTGGTGTCTCTTTCTTGCTCATCTCTGCAAGGTTACATTGCTCTTAATGGGTGGTGAAAAAGTGATAAGTATCTTGAGGTGAAACATGAATTCAGAAGGAGGAAAGTGAAAGTATTTGTAATATCTATCAAGGGAACGCATTAAATCTTTGTCTAAGGCTGGCAGAGACAACTCTGCAGACTAATTCATAGGAAAATCTGTTTTAAACAGACATGTATCTGATATGAGAATTAACAACTTGCCCAGGGCTTTTTTTTTACAACCTCACTAATATATATGACTTAATGATCCTACTTTGAGGAACAGCAAATGGAAATACTTTCAGCAATTATAGAGGACAAAGCAGTGAACTACCATCCTGTATTGGATGGCCCTGTATTAGATTGTACTAAGACCTTAGGCTGCTCATACACTGATGGATAATCATTGGTTTTACACATCTTCAATGTTAATCTGAGGCAAAAGCTCAAGGAAAAGAATATTTCTGTTAGTACAGCTTCTGGCGTGCTAACCGTTTAGTAGGATATGTACTATTTTATTTTTTCCGAGGTTCTCTTTATGTTCTTGACTGTACAGGTCTTAAACAATCCTTGATGGCATGTCATATTAAATGCCAAATTACATGAATAAGGATGACACAGCTAAATCTTGATAGAGAGATGTTTTTCATCTGTAGGTGTCCCATGAGTTTATTCTTGGATACCAAGTTAGAGTTGCTTTAACAATTATCCCCAACATAATTTCCATTCCTCAAAGCACACACCAGAAAACCCTTTTCTCTATTCTAATGACATAAACTAAGTGTAGGAGGCATCTTTTCTAAACTCACTCTATCCCAAATTAAAATTTCCTTTCTTGGTCCCAGATGCAAATAATTTAGAGCACTTTTTAAAACCTTGAATAATCCTGTTGTGCTTACTGTCCTCAATGGAAGAGATATACTGAGCTATTCCTGAAAAGAAGGATTTGGAGCCTGTGCTAAAAAGTAACAATCTTAAGGCATGTTATGGCATACAGTAAGTATGGTCTGGAAAAAGTGTTGTGATTCTAAAAGAAATTAAATTATGTATGCGATAAGTTTTATTCGATTCAGCCATCCATTTTTTTTTACACATTTCTTTAATCCAATTCTGGGTCAAGGGCTGCTGGAGTGTATTCGGCCAACATCACAGTAAGACAAGAAGCAACCTTGAATAGGAACTGATGCTATTGCAGCCAACTCTCATGTATGCCACAGAGCCAGGAAGAATGTACAAATACCACACCGATCGTGGCAACCCAGTCTCTGGGAAATATATATCAGGCAACTCTGGTAATCATTGTGCCAGCCAATAATAGTTCATGTAAACCCTTAGCTCTAATTCAATATCACTCTGAAGTGCATCTAACAAATCTTACTTTGGTCATTGCATAAGACCTCTTGTGTCACTTGACCACTTCATGTCCAACTGGGAGTAAATGACTTATTGATAAATGCTTAAGGATCACCAGCCACTGGCCTCACTTCAAGGTTCATATGACAAGATAAGATGCACACACAGTCAAGAAACACAGGCAAGAAAACAGCACCCTTGCTGCAAAATAATGTATGTAGTGTGCATTTGAAATATTGCTTTTACGTGGATTGTCTTTATAATTAGGCCTTTGTGAGAAACTCTACTTCATTCTAATCTCTTTTTGCAAAAGCCTGTAGTTATTGCTAGTACATTCTTGGAAAAGGAGACCGACCAATAAGTACTGTTAGACTGCGATTGATGTGTAACTTTTCTACATTTTGAGAATGAATTTTCTACCATATCATCATAGAACCACAGCCCTAGGAAAACTACTTTCACCTATTGCATTACAGTACATTCTTTATTTGAACAGATTAACTGGTCTGGTGACACAGTATATAGCACTGTTGCTTCACAGCTCCAGAGGCTTGAGTTCAGTTCTGGATGTTCAGATGTGTTCCCTACATTGACTCTGGCTTTATTCCAAAAGATATGAAGCTTATACTAACTGGTAATTCCATATTGGACTGTGTGAAGAATGAAAAAAGAAGTGAAAAGAGTTGAGGGTCTAAAGCCACATTTAATACATGGAGAAAAGGTTTAATCGTATGAGGACACTGACATTGTTGTGTTTGTACAAGTTTTAGAAGACGATGACCCTTTTAAATAGTCCCTGGGAGGATTTGCTTGTTAGGAAGTAGACTGAGCTAGACCACTGGTTCTTCTTCTAGGTTGGTAACTTCAGTGCTGAAAGAAGTGAAGTGGGGTACGTGACCTCTCTGGTATCTTCTGAAACTGTTACCTGTACTCCTATTTGATCGGTCTTGACAACTAGTAACGTGAGTTTTAGTGGAATTGTGTGTGAATTTGCCTTTTGATGTCATGAAGAAAAATTAGGAAATAAAACATACTGTAGAAGTGAAGGTTAGAATGATCTTAAAATGTAATATGGTTTAATAAGCATTTCATATCATTTCTTCTGGGACAGAAGTGTTAATGTTATTTGGATGCACACCAAACATTTGGCTTCTGAACATCATTTTTTTTCTGAGTGATTAAATCTGCAATGCACAAGGGAGGAAGGGATTTGTGAAAGAATAACCAGTCACTTTGAGTCACTTCTTATTCTTCTTTTCTGTCTGTTTTTCATCTTTATAGCAGTTAAACAGGTTAGGCTTGCAACCACAAGGTTGTAAGTTCAGATCCCAATGCTGCCTTACTGTGCAATACTGTAAGACATTAACCCTGCCTGTGCTTCCACTGGCAAAATGTGAAAGTTGTGTTTACTGTTTATTTAAGTTGCAGAGAAGGCTGCATTAAAGAAATAAATATCACAATTGACTGCAATCCCTTTTTGAACTGAAGGATTAACATTTAACATGGATTATTATTATTAATTTAGGTGGTGTATGTGCTTGTTTAACAATTCTTATGCTTTAATTCATTTGCAACACTGGATCATCAATTAACTTAATACAATAAATAGTTGTGTCTTAACATAATAAACTTAAATGCCTGATGTTATATGCTACCCTTAACTGCTACTCCTCTTCTAACAGGAGATTTACGTAACAAGGTGTAAACTGTTAATAGGATTCAAACAATAAACACTCAAACAATCCAAGATATTATAACTATGACTAAAACACACTTACAGAGAAAAGATATAATGGTAAATTTTGACCATTAAACTTAGTCTGTAAGACACCTCCATATATCCAGTGAACAAACAAGGAAGAAACCTTACTGGTTCAGGGTTTTTGTCACATGATGTCTCTAAAGACAGATACAGTGGGATGCAAAAGTTTGGGCAACCTTGTTAATAGTAATTATTTTCCTGTATAAATCGTTGGTTGTTACGATAAAAAATGTCAGTTAAATATATCATATAGGAGACTCACACAGTGATATTTGAGAAGTGAAATAAAGTTTATTGGATTTACAGAAAGTGTGCAATAATTGTTCAAACAAAATCAGGTAGGTGCATAAATTTGGGCACCGTTGTCATTTTATTGATTCCAAAACTTTTAGAACTAATTATTGGAACTCAAATTGGCTTGGTAAGCTCAGTGCCCCCTGACCTACATACACAGGTGAATCCTATAATGAGAAAGAGTATTTAAGGGGGTCAATTGTAAGTTTCCCTCCTCCTTTAATTTTCTCTGAAGAGTAGCAACATGGGGGTCACAAAACAACTCTCAAATGACCTGAAGACAAAGATTGTTCACCATCATGGTTTAGAGGAAGGATACAAAAAGCTGTCCCAGAGATTTAAGCTGTCTGTTTCCACAGTTAGAAACATATTGAGGAAATGGAAGACCACAGGCTCAGTTCAAGTTAAGGCTCGAAGTGGCAGACCAAGAAAGATTTCGGATAGACAGAAGCGACGAATGGTGAGAACAGTCAGACTCAAACCCACAGCCCAGCACCAAAAACCTACAACATCATCTTGCAGCAGACGGAGTCACTGTGCATCGTTCAACCATTCGGCGCACTTTACACAAGGAGATGCTGTATGCGAGAGTTATGCAGAGGAAGCCTTTTCTCCACCCACAGCACAAACAGAGCCACTTGAGGTATGCTCAAGCACATTTGGACAAGCCAGCTTCATTTTGGAATAAGGTGCTGTGGACTGATGAAACTAAAATTGAGTTATTTGGGCATAACAAGGGGCGTTATGCATGGAGGAAAAAGAACACAACATTTCAAGAAAAACACCTGCTACCTACAGTAAAATATGGTGGTGGTTCCATCATGCTGTGGGGCTGTGTGGCCAGTGCAGGGACTGGGAATCTTGTCAAAGTTGAGGGACGCATGGATTCCACTCAGTATCAGCAGATTCTGGGGACCAATGTCCAGGAATCAGTGACAAAGCTGAAGCTGTGCCGGGGCCAGATCTTTCAACAAGACAACGACCCGAAACACTGCTCAAAATCCACTAAGGCATTCAAGCAGAGGAACAAGTACAATGTTCTGTAATGGCCATCTCAGTCCCCAGACCTGAATATAATTGAAAATCTGTGGTGTGAGTTAAAGAGAGCTGTCCATACTTGGAAGCCATCAAACCTGAATGAACTAGAGATGTTTTGTAAAGAGGAATGGTCCAAAATACCTTCAACCACAATCCAGACTCTCATTGGAACCTACAGGAAGCGTTTAGAGGCTGTAATTTCTGCAAAAGGCGGATCTACTAAATATTGATTTCATTTCTTTTTTGTGGTGCCCAAATTTATGCACCTGCCTGATTTTGTTTGAACAATTATTGCACACTTTCTGTAAATCCAATAAACTTCATTTCACTTCTCAAATATCACTGTGTGAGTCTCCTATATGATATATTTAACTGACATTTTTTATCATAACAACCAACGATTTATACAGGAAAATAATGACTATTAACAAGGTTGCCCAAACTTTTGCATCCCACTGTAAGGGAATGCAAAAGGTTCAGATGAAATCAGTGAACTGCTTTGGGTTTCTGTTTCTTCTCACTACAAGTAGTGATGACTCTTGGAGAGGAACTGACCCAGAGGTATAATACTCTAGTCAAAGCACTCTCAATAAAGATGAGGTACCCCTGAAACAAACTGAAATCTCAACAATATAAAATATTAATACAATTATAGACATGCAGGTTGAACAAAAAACGTGTTAGTAGTAATGCTGTATATAGTTCCAGTCTGTTAGAGTAATGGATGCCAATCAGCGTATTTCATAACAACAACAACATTTATTTCTATAGCACATTTTCATACACACGGTGTAGCTCAAAGTGCTTTATAATATGTCAAAGAAAAAGTTTCAGGACAAGAAAAACAATTTAAAATTAGATAAGAATTTTAGTAACTAAATAACAAAAAAACATGAAAATGTGCTTGCATAATATATGTGTAAATAATTAGTAGAAAGCTAGAGTCCTTAAAAATAGTATCCTTCTTAAGTTTCTAAACATGAGTCAGATGATAAGGACAGGTGTCTGGTGAGGACAGATAAAATATAATAAAAAAAATCTCTAGACAATTTGGTGAAAAAAGAAACCAAAATCTGCTGGAGTTGTACAACCAAAAAATCACCCAATCTTCCTAACATAAATGTTCTCAAGTCGTTCCTTATTGTTTTTTAGGTTTCGTCCTAAAGCAGGAGTGTCGAACTCTGGTCCTGGAGGGCTGCAGTGGCTGCAGGTTTTCATTCCAACCATCTTCTTTATTAGTGACCAGTTTTTGCTGCTAATTCATTTGACTCAGGCCCCTTAGTTGTTTCTTTTTCCTTAATTAGCAGCCAAACAATAATGAGACAAAAAACAAGCTGCCACATGACCATCACACAATACAGTATGTGAAAATAAAGAAAGGTGAAGGTCTCACTAAGGTTGACCTCCAAGGTCACCAAAATATTTAGACAGTGAGTGTTCTTAGAAAAAACAGAAAATCAACAGTTTTGGAAATGTCTGCTGTAGTTGAATGAGAGCAGCAACAAGCTGTGGAATTAAATAACGAGTTTAATTCACAGCAAGAATTGGCTTCTCATTAAGAAACCGGTTGGAGTTTGAAGTCCCAATTTAGCTGATTATCTGTCAACTCATTTCATTTCTCATTTCTCTTTGGCTACCATTTAACGAAGAAATGAATCAAATCAGAGGACTGAATCCTTAAAAGCAGGGCTATTAAACTGAAGGGTAAAAGAAGTTCATTAGCAGTGAAACCTGGTCACTGATTAGGAAACGCGTTAGAATGAAAACCTGCAGCCACTGCAGCCCTCCAGGCCTGGAGTTCAACATCTGTGTCTTAGATAATTCAATGCAATGGGTCCTGTGAATAAACGGGGTATATGCGTCGATTTGAACAGCACAGTACTTTGATTAGGTGATGGTAGCAAAAAATACCACTATAAAAAAAAACTAAAAAGAAAGTAGAGAAAATTACAGATTAAAAGTGATTACAAGTCCACAAAGAATATAATAATTCTATGCATGTGAAGTCTATTAGGAACAGAACTAAAATGTAGGTTTGAAAAAGACAAATAGAAAATTGGGCTTTTACTTTTTTTATTGTGGTATTAGCCTGGTGTATCTCTATTGGCAAAGTATTCCAGATGTTTGGTGCATAACAGCAAAAGGCCTCCTCACCACTTCTGTAGTTAATGTTTAGCTCTTAGAATTGTAAGCCCTCTATTAGAAGATCTAAGATTACGATTTAGAATGTAGAGGGACAAGCACTCCAAAATATAGGAAAGAGCAAGATTATTATGGTTTTATTTACCATTAGCTACATTTTAAAGTCAGTTCTAAAGGACATGAATACCAATGCAAGAATGCTAAAACTGGCGAGATGTGCATAAAGTCAACTTTAACCACATTACCAGTCTCTTCTAACCATTTCATCTTTCCAAAATCTAGGATCAGACATTTTCACTGGAGTGATGAGGAGTGTGGCATAGTGTGTTGTAGTGATCAAGGATTTGAATTTTGGACTTCATTTTGGTTCAAATTCTAATTCTGTCACTGTGCTCCAAGTAGAAAAACAAAAGAAATGTAACTAATTCTATATATCTCAAATAATGTAAGCCACCTTTAAATAAAGAGGCCAGCAATATAATAATGTGGATATGTTTTCGGTTTTTTTTTAAACTTCTAAGGTATGATTTTTTTGTATTTCTTTTTCATTTATACTTCACTGTTCTGAGTTTTGAGTTTCTGTTTAAGATTTTTAAGTAGTCAAATTATTTTAGCCTCTTTTCAGAGCCTGTTTTGTTTATCAGAGATGCGCCATTTTTTGCCTTTGTTGCCATGATGTTATTATGGTGTGTGATTTCAAAAGTGAAGACCTGTGACTCACTACTGTAATTATTCTTGGTTAGCATTTCCTTGTAGCTTCGACTTTTGACTTTGATTTTAGATCTTGCCTTGATGACAATATGTGTTGACTTTCTGGTTTCACCCTCTGCCTGTTTATTTTGACTACATCTCATCATCTTGTCTTTTACCATTATAATAAAATTGCCATCTCCATGTATGACAGTATAAGCAGACATTTTAGGGCTAAAATGGATGAACTGCCAAATCAAAACACTAAAGAACTAAATAGTCAGATATCAAATCAAACTAACTGTCTCTGGATATCAAAAGGAGTTTTCTTTAATAAATAAAGTTCAGACATTCATAGAGCAGCTTTAATGTAGGGCCTGTCACCTAGCGGCACATGTCAAAAAGGCAATTCAAAATCCAAAATGGCAGCGCAATGATGTTATCCTGTACTCAACACAAGAGAGGTACAAAGTAATAAATAGAAGTTAAAAAATAAAAACTAAACATTAAAACCAGAAGACATTACAATGTCCTATAGCTGTTATTCTTCTCGCTTAATCACATTCAGAGTCAAACCTTCTACTGTCAATCACTTGTGCTGTTGCCAGACACTATAATTGATGTCAAAATTTTAATTTACTCAATTCATGAAACTCAAATTAGAAAAAAATTAACTTATGTTTTATGAGATTTAAAAAATTGGCTTACAGCTAGTGTAGAGATAATATGTTTTTTGGCACTGTTTTACAGTATAAGTAATAGAATTATTCCAAAAACAGATAACTGGCGTCATCAGAAAAAAATGGCCAAAAATAGAATGAGTGAATTATGGAAATTTTGTCTTTATTTCACCACAGTCACCTAAGGCCATTTTTAAATATTCATAATATATGTATCCTGGCTACACTCATTTCATAGCATTTATCATTTCTGCACCCTACAACTGTGCAAGACCTTTTTTATGCAAATCTCAGGATTTGCCATCCTTCATTATATGAGAAGCAGACCACACATATATAAAAATGGCTTATAATAATGTTACTTTATGCTGATTGAAAAGCAAAGTCAAATGCTTCTAGATTTGTAATATTTAGGAACACTCAATTTACACATATGGATATGATTGAATTTAATTTCTGTGCAACTTTAACAATCCTGATGTTAATTGTGTGCAGGCCTATGATGTGGGAATAAATATGTTTGCCCAGTATGTCAATGAAATTTTACATAAGGACCATTGATTTGTTACTGTATTGTTCAGGAAAATCCACCTGTAGTCTTGTAAGCTTTGTTATGTTTTTGTGGTCCTTGAACAACACATTTCTATTGTTTTTAACTCAGTATTGGCTGTTTCCAGCCTTTCTCCCAAAGCTGGCAAGTTAGGCACTGATTCTCTGCCACCCTGTATTGGAGTAAGCAGGTTTAACGTCGACATTTTTTACTCCAACCTTTTCTCTAACCATTTTGGATTGTTTGTCCTTGCTTCTGATTTGGTCATATAATGGGTTAATCTACTGCTGGGTTCATATATATGAAGAGGTAGAGAATTTACAATGCTACATTGTAGCAGAGGTTGTATTACTTGTAACAGTAGTAGTATTGGTAGTATTATTATCTAGAAGAATACATTGAAATTCTTACTTGCATGTCAGACCAACAAAGAGAATATATTATAATGCATTCCTTCATTTTATTCTGTAGAATACACAAATTACCTAACTGATAAATTCCTTACCCAAACTGGGTAGATAAGTTAAACATCAGATTTTAACTTCATGATGTCATTGTTGTTTTTTGTCATTCTGTTGAATAATTTTCAGGTAGAGGCAGACGTACATAGATAGATAGATAGATAGATAGATAGATAGATAGATAGATAGATAGATAGATAGATAGATAAAACATTATTTGTCCCTGGAGGAAATTTGGCTTTTTACAGAAACTCATATATAAATAGATAGATAAGTAAATATATTGTCATGCATACGCATCTGAGGTTTGCCTTCCAGGCAAATCAGAGGTAAGCACTACCACTCCTGGACACATGGGGGTGCCATCACTGATGGTATCATCTCCTTTTTCATCTACAGCCTTGAGAAACTTCCCACTGAGGGAAACTGACTCCACCCCTTCTGGTCCGTATGCTATAAAGCCAAGGCACTCCTGGCACTGGTCATCTCATTCTGGAGAGATCAGACCACAGAATGGAGCTCCCATCCGAGTACAGAACACACTACAGAGCCTTGAACCTGGCTGATTGCTTTACTTTACTATTTTATGTTTTGTTAGTATTCTGTGTGCCATTGATTGCCTGTTTAAGTTGTGTGGAAATGGCAAAAGATTAAAAGGGGCGACCTGGTTGGTGGCCCAACATTTCCTCTCTGACCAGTGTGTTGCCTTGGTGGACTACAATATATGCTACTGTACACACGGTCTGAACAGATCTCAGATTGATTAAAAAGAAGGAATATCTGAAAAGAAAGAAAACTTCTCATTTGGATGTCACAGTCACAGTAAGGCATAAAGACACACTGTGTCTATGATCTTGAAAATTGAATAATCAATTACGGATAAAAAGGCAAAACACTTTGAAAAGAGATCCAGTTTGAGATGCTGAAATTTTTACAAAGGAAAAATGGGTGTCAAATACATTGCTGTTCCTTTTAAAGAAAGTTCAGATAAGCTCTGAATGTTATAAACCAGCCACAATAATGTTGTATGACAGATGCAAAAGGCCACAACGTCTCTGGGAACCACTCTGATTGCAAGAGCTATGTTAACATAGAAACTCAATATCCCCAAGCCATTAACTAAGACAATAAACAATACTATGGTAGTCTTAAGAAGCAGTAAATTCAAATTCATATAGCGGGTTGAATAATGGATGGATGGAAAATTCATAATAACAAAGCAAAACACCACTGCAGAATCTGGCAGTCTTGCACTGAGATCACATTTTATTTATACATGATTTTAGTGTTCTTCAAATGTATTTACACTGTACCTGCAATAATTACTATAAAGTTATGTGCTGTTGCATAGTGTGTACACAACAACAATGGAGGGAATCACAATGTTACTTTAGCTGCCTTTTGAGTTCTTGTTAATAATACGTAATTATGACTTAACTTAAGAATCACATTATTTTGGAGGAAGTCAGTTTTCAACATTTCAGACATTGAAAGAATGTAAGATAGACAATGGCTTGTGGGAAATGAAGTTATTGCCACTATACACATCACAATCATGCTTTACACATAGAAGATAACTTGATAGATTTATTCTCTTAAATGTTCACAGCACAATTTTGTTTAAAGCAGGTTTATATTAGAAGAAACCAGGCAATCCAGCATGCAAAATAATGGTGGGATTTCATGGCTAATACTTGAAGCAATATTTGAGCAATCATAAAAATAACACAAGATATTTTGGCAGGAGGATGTAATGGGTCCATACATGCTTGCCCAGTATTGTTACGGTTATTACAAGAAAAGCAAGCACAACCAAGAAATGGGAAACAGATGTTTGTTCAAAGTGCTCAGTTTTTAAACACGAAACTCCGTGAACCTTCAGCACCAATACTTTGGCTCACGCTTTAAATATTGTTGCAGCTGCTTTAATGGGATGAGGTGAAGAAATTATTATATATTACCAAATCAGTTCATTATGTTTGAATTATTACCTTCAGTAACCTTCATTGCCAGTGATTATATTATTATAAAAGTGCAACTGTGTATTTATTTTTTTTTTTTACAATTAGTTTTCATGACTTTTGTATTGTGCAGTTTTTTGGAGCCTGGCCATATGTGCTATATTTGCCTTTCATTTTGGAGTCAAAACTGCTTAAGTCTCATAATTACGTCACTTAATATTGCTATTAATCCAGGTATGTTTTTGCTTGGCTCCAATATATTCATTTATTTATTTGTAGTCCTTTTATCCTTCCATGTTTAAAAATATCTTGCTTTGCATAGTTCATGACTTTACGGCATCAGCTCACCTCTGCGGCCTGATGGCATTCATATAGATATTTACGTGTGTATTTTATAATATTAAAGGTGTTCTGTTCTTTTTAAAAATAATTTAGGTTCACTTTTCTATCATATTTCATGCAAATTGTTACAGACCACCTTGCATTTTGGGCCAGTGTTGTCCACTGTAACGTGTCTGGGAAACAGACTGTTGCAGACAGGCTAAAAGTTGGAGTGCCAGCCAGGTCACCCTGTTAAATTATAAGAAAGATACAGCCATGCAGGGTCCAGAATGACACAAAACAGGGCTCTTAATAGTCTTATATCCACTTCATTTAGCTGTGGATTTGCACCTCAGTCCTCGTCTCTTGCAGGTCAAAGTCTACTGATGCATTCCTTGAACCACTTGGTACAAGTGGCCTTTCAATGCTATGGGAAAAGGTGAAGATACTGTTAGCATCAGCACCCTCTCTCGTCCTGGAGTGGAACTGTTTACCTCATCAAAACTAGGAAAGTGGTCCCCAGGCACACATGCATGACACCACTTTAACATCTACCTTCACAAAACATATCCATAGTTGAACAAATTATAAGGAATTTTAAAAATACAGGATCTTCAAAAAACAATTATCACGGTTTTAAAATAAAATATCAAACATTTAAATGCAAAACAAAATTTGTGTGACAAAAGTGCCAATAATATCCATCCATTATCCAACTAGCTATATCCTAACTATAGGGTCATTGGGGTCTGCTGGAGCCAATCTCAGCCAAAACAGGGCGCAAGGCAGGAAACAAACCCTGGGCAGGGCACACACACACACCAAGCGACAATGTGGAATCGCCAATGCTCCTAACCTGCATGTCTTTGGACTGTGGGAGGAAACCAGAGCACCTGGAGGAAACCCATGCAGACATGGGGAGAACATGCAAACTCTATGCAGGGAGGACCCACAAAGCGAACCCAGGTCTCCTAACTGCGAGGCAGCAGCGCTACCCACTGCGCCACCGTGCTGTCCACCATTGATATACATAAATTATAATTCTATTCCAATATTTTCCAATCTGAAAATGTTTTCTAAGTCTGCAAGCTTTGGTGCTTTGATATGAATTGCTCCTTTGTCTTTACTCTGTTGCAGAACAACTCATTTAAGCTGTTCAGAATGTTTAATGCAGATTAATAAATGCCAGTCTTACACCATTTGAGGGCAGTTTTAGTCTCTTATGCCCCTTTAAGGACTTTCTGATTTCACTGCTCTGTAATTATTCAAGTCTGTCTGGAGATATAATTTGATGTTGCATTGATAGTAACTGAACTACAGAACACTTTAGTCTTATGTCATTATCTGTTATTTCTTCAGAACTGGTTTGTCTCAGAGGCAAATTCCCATTTTTGCAGAGTTTAACCACACAGCCACTGGGGCAAAGAAACAGCATGATTTAATATAAAAGAGGCACAAGTACCCAAACCTGAGGAGGGTGCCGATTAATGCTTGCGTGTCAGGCTTTGGTTATGTTTTCTTAACAATCACCAAAATCTTTTTTGAGAAATAAACACCTCTGTAATTACCTTCACTAAAACTTAATTCAAAAGTGAAGGCTCATGGCTCGCAAATGGTCAGCTAATGCTGACACTATTAGTGTGTAGGAAATCTACTGGAGAGAAGCATTTTCATTACAATTACTCTATGTACTTTCATTTTTGTATACATTTTTTTTGTGATCAAATTTGTATTGAAAAAATTAAGAGGGATAGAGACATTAAAACTGCAACACTCAAAATTAGGTATTTGTAAAAAGTGCAATGTGAAACACATGAAAAATGAATTTCCTTCATCAGCTACTACCATTGTATCCTGTGACAGTAGAGAATATAAGGCGACGTGGGGAAAATGATGAGAACCTTACAATGATCAGAAAGGAAACAGGAAAGGACCCCAATTTTTTGTATACAATTAAAATGATCCAAGGGTAAAATCTGGTGATATGCATCCTAGTATTCATATTTACAGTAATTTAACAATGACAACATATTTGCATGAAACTCTTCATCATTTGGACATTAGGCGAGGTATTATAAGCAAAATATAACCATTAGCCAATTGAAAAAAGGTTTCAACTCCTTGGAATTTTAACTGGGTTTAATAAAAGATTGGATGGATTGATAAAATGATAGGATTTTGATAAAAGTCATTCAGCTTCTAAAATGCAATGACCCTCATTTTCCCACTAGCAGGTAAATGTTAAATGTGCATCTCAAATATGAATGGTCCTGGGTAGCATGGTGGAGTAGCAAGTAGTTTTAACACATTAGAGGAACTGGTCTTGTGGTTGTGCAAGGTATTACTCTGGATCCAGATAAATGTTGGGACACCAGCTGGGTTATCCCCTTTGAACAACCAAAGAAAAACAAAGTTATACGCTGCTTGGTGCAGCACATAAATCAAAGAAAAGGGTGATTGTAACAATTCTGCAATGCTTTTTAGATCTGGATTGGAGCTCCATCTCTATTGAGTGTTAATTCACAATGAGACACCACCATCTGTGGGTGTCTTGAATATAGTCCTCTGGCTGGAAAGGGTGGAGTCAGATGCCCTCAGAAAGAGATGATACTCTTAGCAACAGTACCCCCCTCTTGTCCCGGGATGAGCCAGGAGGGTAATCCTCGGACTCTAATTCAATTCACAGCTTCTGCATAGAGTTTCCATATTTTGCCCATTTGTATGTGAGCACCCATTATAATATGAGGGATAATCAAAAAGTAATGGCAGTTTGAAAAATTCACAGTAACTGTAACAGACAGAAGCTAATGCAATACAATACATTCTCGATGGCTTATGGGTGGTTCACAGACACACAGTGCAGTGCTCTGCTGTTAGTCTCATTGAAGGCCAAATGAATGTGGATGTTCCACTTTAGTGTGAAATTATGTGCAATAGTGATATTCCTTTGGGCAGAGGGAGTGAAACCTGCCAAAATTCATTGAAGGCTGTTGGGTCAGTATGGGAGCAAAAACCACATGACTCAACAAAAATTTTATGAATGGGTGCAAAGGTTTAAAGCAGGAAGAACATGTGTAACTGACAAAGCTTAATCTCTTTGACCATCAACATCACACACACAAAGCCCGTTTGCAAATGCCTACACCAGAGAAGACCAGAGGATTACATTGTCTGCTGTTGCTGGATGTTTGGATATCAGCCAAGGATCTGCACACGCCATAGAGCATGATGACTTTGGGTACTGTAAAGTTTGCACAAGATGAGTACCCAAACAGCTTACTGAGCTGCACAAGCCAGCATCCTTTGGTGAATTTCAGAATGTTTCACTCCCTCAGCCCAAAGAAATTTCCTAACAGTATGTTGTTTAACAATGGTGCAATCCCTCAATGGAGACTCCATGTTCATTTGGCCTTGACTTCAACTAGAATAACGGCAGACTGCTGCGTTGTCTGTGTTCGAATTATCCATAGCCATTGTGAACATGTTGTATTGCATCAGCTCCTATCCATTGTGGTTACCGTGTCATTTTTAAATTGACTTTACTTTTTGATTAACCGTCGTATTTAATTCATCACAGCTCTAATGGTTGCCTGCATGGGATTCTTCCTGCTTCTGTGCGGATTGTTGTCAGGATCCAATAAAGGAAAGCATGAATTGGAATCTGCCTTCAATGTTCTACCATTCTGTAACACTCTGTTCTGTTGGGTGTAATTAACATTCATTACAAGATTAATAATTTTATTTTATTTTGTGAATTGCACCATTATTGAGGTTTATTTCAATGTGAGTTGATTTTTTTTTGTGAAAATTACTATGCTAAAAGACCTCAGTATAAAAATATAAAACAAAAGGCTGGGAGTACTGCACTCTGACAAATAAACATGATTTCAGCAAATGGGTAACTGGAAATTGGAGTCAATAAATAAGTAAACATGAGATATTCAGGCAATTCCACACACACACATCCACAGCTGCTGGCTTTGAAATTTGATAAGGCTTCTTTTCATGACATATGCACATGAGTGAAAAAGAAGACAATAGCCCAGCTAAATGTGTACACTGATGGCGGCTGTTAGTACTTTCAAACATACATAGAATTTCGTCCAAATCTGATTACTATGCAATCAGATTGGGAAATCAGCTCATATGGACTTAATTTGATTGTGAGATTGGATTATTCTTTCTAATGTCCTATAATCTGATTTAATTACCTATCTAACCCATTTTAAATCCATTTTGAATGGAACTGTAAAACCATGTAAACCCAAAATATATATTTTTACTACCAAGGAAGAGAGAGACAGAAAATGCCAAGTGGGTAGAATGTTCCTTTAGCCATTTATTTCTGTTTATTTTTCTGTTCTTTGGGAAAGCCATTCTAATTATGGAAGCAATTAACTAACTGCTGTTGTAAGAACAAATGTTAAAATGGGTAACAGATTAATATTTAATTATTGCCACCTTGCCGCAATGAACAACCCACTTTGTAGTGGTTATAAAAAGAGCAATAGCTACAGATTGCGGAAAATGAATAAAAGAAATACTCGTGTAAATGTTGGATAGGATCCACTTGCAATGTAAATGCCGCATGTGCAATACCTGCCTTGGCTGCATGAAATCGCATTACCAGAAAATTGTATTACTTGAAGCCGTACAAATGTGCGGAGCGATTGCCAAAAGCGTGTCAACTTCATGCATTTAATCAATTAAAAGCTTTCAAGTGACACATGTATAAAAAAATAAATAACACTGTAATTTAATATAGAAAGTGTTTTGTGTTTCATTAATTAGAGAGAAATCTAGGACTGTTAGAGGAAATTCCTGGTGACAAGCCAAACACAAACTCATATCCTTGCAGATGTCATTGATCATTGGCCAATCCACTTGTATGCAGGTTTTTTTTTTTATGATCCTGTGGGTAACAGAGCTATTTTGCAGAATAAGACATGCGAACATTTCACCTTCCATCTGAAAAGGATCAACAAGGTTTAAATTGCTATGTAAGATGGCCTACAGAGACCTCAAAAAGTTTTGCTATTTGTGATTTGACGTTCTTTACTGTAGCTTTTTTGTTTCAATTTTTTTCTACCTTTTAACAAAGGAATAAGCTTTCATACCTTCTAATGTAATTTATGGCCTTTAATCTATTAGGAAAAAAATAATCATTTCCTAAGCCTCTATATGATGGAAACTGTGCAGCTAGCTGAATCCACAAATGATGATGTAGTTTATTTACATATATGGCAAGTCGGAGAGATCTGCTCTGAAAGTACAAATGAGTTCATAGGCTCTCCCAGAAGGAATGCCTGCCCAGCTTATTAAAGAAGAAGTTATCAGAGTCACAAATCAAGCTAATGAGGGAGGCATGCTGAAATCCAAAAGACAGTGTAACTGGTCAAACAAAATGTTGATCATCCAAGAAGTGTTTGATCTTGCTAGAGTGGGAGTAAAAAGGAGATTTTGATTGTTATGTCGCCATCTGATAGTACACTGGAAAAACGATATACAATTTTTAAATGAGAAAAAAGCATCGAATATGATGCAACGGATAAATAACTCTAGGACTTTGGCTTCCCGTTTCTAGTGAAAGGTTTGTGTTATTTGAACCTCAAAATTTGCTTACGCTATTAAGAAAAGTAAAGAAACTAATAACATACTGTATCTCTCCCTTTTAGCATTTAAGCAAAGAAGACTTTTGTGACACATAATTCAGGTTTTTCAAAATTCTCAACAGACGTGAGTCCATCAAGTTTTGAACATATCTGTTCATACTGTAAATGACAACAAATAAACAAATAGAAATTAACCAAAAAAAAATACAAACCTACCAGGAAACAGGAACTGGTGGAGGATCGGGGAAGGGAAAGTAAACTAAACTTTGTAGTCATGTGTTTGAAGTTGACACTCATTTAAGAACCACCTGCAAAAAATACCAAGATGAAGAGGCCATCAGTTCAAAGAACACAACAAGTGTGTTCAGTGATCATCTCTCATTTGTTCACAATAGACATAGGAAGAGTTGCTGTTCTACCTTCAGATTTTAAGTATGTGAATTTCATTATTGGTTTGCACTTCTTTTCTGATCTGTGCTAGAGGGTATTTAATAATGTGCCAAATTAAGTGGAGTAAAAAAGTGAGGCAAATGAAACCACAAGTAAGCCACTTTCCTGTGGTTTAAATGGAATGGCTTTGGATATCTTTCAGTTTATAATCTCTCAATTTTAAAAAAAAATCTTGCGACAATACAAGACTTTTTTCCTGCGACGAGACATGATCTTTTGAGGAGAGATGTTTTGAAGAGAGACAGAGAGACACTTTCACGTCCTGCGAGACGGTCAAGTCATGTCATACTTACAACCTTTGGAAGCAAGTCCCGTAAAACACATACAGAACATGTTACAGATAATGGGAGTAAGAAAATTCGAAAGTCTAAAAAAATGAGAGTAAAGATCGCATTAGCACAAACAAATGGAAAATATTCTTCAGTGAAATAACAGAACAGCAAAAAGAGATCGAATAGTGTTTGAGGATATCTGGGGGAGAAGAGAGACAAGGCCATTTAAACATTTGAAGTGCCACACGAAATGCAGATCACGCGGCACGGCAGCAGCAGCAAGCCAGCAGCTGATCAAGCAAAGAGGAGGTAAAAAAAAAACTATTTGTTTCCCATTGTATCACCGTTTAAGAGGGGTTTGGGAGGAACGGCCATGTCTCCTTGGGGTGCGTTCAGCACCCCTCTTCACAACGGCACGTAGTGCTGGCAGGGGGGGGGGAAGGGGTTGGCAAGCGAATTGAGCAGGGGGCAAAGCCCCCTAGTATGTTTACTAAAATAATGCTTTGGATAAGTAATTACCATGAAAGACACTTTAAGAATGTTAATTCATTAAGAAACGTTTGGTTTGTTTTGCAATCTGTTTAAGAAGTGATAACTGTGTAATGTAGAACTACAATAATTTATGCTATTTGTTTGGCACTGAGCATTCACAGAGCACCTGACATAAAGAACTATGGGAGTGGTACCAGACTGCCCTTCTTCTCAAAGTATTGGCCTATTTGTTATGGACAATTCCATTTACCATTCGGAACAATTTTCAAAGCTGTCATCTTCGAGAGGGGTGACTTCTTAGTCATTCAAGTCCGTAATTTAGACCTCACCAAAAAAAGCATTTACAATTAATACTGTGTAACAACACACAAGTACCAAGTAAGTCAAGGCATCATTCATAAAACTAAACAGGTCCTTATAGGTTTGATCAGAATTCATTACTGTCAAAGCCTATCGTCCTTGGAATGAATTCTGGTGCAGTACACAATGATAAAATATACTACGTCAGTCTCTGAAACGTACAGCCTGCTGTCATTGACAAGATGAGTTATTTTAATTAAGTGCCATTTTCTATCCTCAGCCTTTCATATCCATCCTGCACTTGCAAACTTTTTTATTCCAGCTTTCTGTTCTTCTTTATGACTTGTTATTGCTCTTTTCTTGCTGGATTGTTTTGAATGAATATAAAAATTACTCTGCACCTCCCAAACAGCCCCTCCTCAGACAGTACACACTATTTGGCAAGGACAGTTCTGCAAAACAGTGAGAAAAACACTGAGGAAAAAAGCCTTTAACATTCTTGCAAAAACACAGCATTTAGCACCATCTGAATCTGTTTCTAATAGACATATAATCCTGTGTTCAACTTAGGACTTCCAGGACATCTGTTTGATGCAATTCACCACACAGATCTTTGACAAAGAATCGAGTTTTTCAGATGAAGTTATTTTGAAAATTTGGTAAAGCTCAGCCTGGGGCGATGCGGGGAAAGAATCTCAATCTCTGTCACTCAGCCTCTTGCACCTGTAAAGTTATATTTTTATCAGTTACGCTGATTTCTAATGGAGATATTTTTTAAGCCTTTTTCTATTATGGCTCCACTTTTTGTATTTGTTCATCCAGATCTTCACCACCCATACATCACCACTGCAGGGTGCTCCCTCTGCCTTTATCTAGAGGCTAGACCGGGAGACCCAGTCAGTAGATCATTGTGTTTGATGTTCTTTGTCATTTTTTTCAATTAATATTATTTTTTTTAATGAATATTGCATTTTTTTGGAACTTTTGCAAGCTCTCCATGGTTTGTGCTTGCTAAGCCAGAAGCTGCAGAGAGCTGTTCATGCGAGCAGCAAAATTTGGGGTTACTATCCTTGGAAAGGCCGGCTAGGCAATGGCCCTTTTTTGGTCATTTTAGATGGCCTCACATCTATTTTGTTATGTTTGAGACTCCACATCATAACAGTAATAAAATTGGTTTGACTTTTTTTTTTTACTTTGTCTCATCCTGTGATCCTTTTCATTAAAAAATATTGTCACTGCCTACTTCTCAATCAACACATTTTCCATACGACAGGACTATTGTGGCCAGGCAACAGAGCTAAGTGGGCAAGATCATCCCCATTTGTCAGTTACTCTTCACTCACATGGAGAAAACAAAGTAGTCTTTTTCTAAACAGTTCATGACCTCAGATTTGGTGATATTGATTCTCACTCTTAGTGTGTAACATTGAGTTGTAGACTTCTCCAAGCTGTTCTGGAGATGAGGCTAAGAAGACAACATCCACTACTGCATGTACAGCAGTGATGCAACGCACAGGTTTACAAAATTAATACTCTTTAAATATTGGATAGACCTTGATATCCTATAGAAGAAAATCACAAAAATTAGGAAATACAAATTACATCCCTTAGATAGTCTTTCTTGTACCTTAAAATGTAAAGAATACACAACCTATGCTATTCAATAGACACAACAGAGCTCTATGCTCTCACAGCACCTTCCACAGATTAACTCTGAGTTCCGAAGTTATTAACATGTCTATTTCTAAAACAGGAAGGTATGGAGGACTGGTAAACTCATGCAATCTCCAGGATGTTCATGTAAAGACAAAGATTTGGCTCATAATTCCATTGGTAGAACAAAGCCTGCACTGCTGGTTTAGAATCTGAGATAAACATCAGCCAGAGTCAACATTCTACCACATGGTTTCAAAAATGGGTCTGAAAAGTGTGATCTTTCAGTAAACTAAAGACTTTCCCAGACTCCTCTCATTGCCTGTTAAACAAAACAACTCTAACTCCATGATCTGGTTATTCTGGAACTTCTCAACTTCTCCAGTAACCTTATTGACACAAATTAATTCAGTCATAGGTGATAGCTCTTAATATGCATGTTCAGAGTAGGGCATAGCTGCCAGGTTTAAGAGCATACGTAAGTGTTTCTTACCTTTCAGTACCTTTTTCCCATTGTTTCCAGATTCTTTTTAATAATATACCATCATTGTGGTGTCATCCCATTAACATGATACTCTTTGATGCTATCTGAAAGTCATTCTCCATAACATTGCTAAACTCCTTTGAGATTATGCTTTGGTTATTAGCATCATCTTGTTGACTTTTCCAGCCCTGGTGTACACTAATACATTGCAATGTTAAGACATCACCTTGCACTTACCATCGCTCCCGAGGTCATGAACAGGTTTAAATCACCCATTTGAGCTGGGAGAAAGTGTTCTAAAGGTGAAAATTATACCCATCCCAAGGAGGCAAGTGTGTTTTCTCAGGACACCCCCAACACCTTTGTAGGTTTCCTATGTTTTTTCCATCAGCCATCAAGACCATCTTAGCCAGTTTACCAGCAAGTGATCAGTTTTTAGGTCAACATTTGTTCTTATCTCAGCATCCAAAACATAGATCTTCAAACTGGAGGCTAAATAGAAACTTAGTCATTAACCTTGGGTTCAAGGTAAACAATATCCCTTTAAAACTTGTTCTTCAATACAGTGCTTGTTTTGGACAGGCCATATGACTACCACAGAAATCAAAAAACAATTCCCCTCTCCAGGTTTGAACCTAAAAGGCTAAACCTTCTAATCACACCTTTGGATTTTCTTTGCCCAAATCCACATTTTCTAATAGAACTGCATAGACATTGCTACTTCACTGCAGACTAACAATGACCTACACAAGTTCTTCATGTCATCTTGTACGTCCAAATCGAACTTGTGGTTTGCGTTTCAGCTTTTAGTAAGGTAAAGAGGACTTTTCTGAATGGCAGGTAATGAAAGATGCCAGCTGTATTGTTTTAAGTGTGGATAGAAAGAGTTAAAGAATAAAAAAGTTGGGAGAGGGAAAATTCAGTAAACATTTAAGCAAACACAATGATGAAGGGCAACTTGAAAATCTAAAGCTAGTTGACACAAGAACCACAGATGAAAGCAGTGGAGAATATTATAGGAAAAGACACAACAACAGGAACAGTAAGACTAACAAAGGTGACTTCAACAGGAGACCGAATTGATGGGATTTTAGGTCTGTGGCTGTAAAGAGAAGGATGTGATGAAGCTCACATAATAATAGAGAGTGGATTAGTTAAACAGGCAACATGGACATCACACATATACTAAGAAGGCCAAATAATCCAAACAGCTGTCAATGTCTGCTCAGAAACAACAGCTAAAGCCTTACACACTGCCAACTTCTTATAAAATTGAGGTGACCAATGAGTCCATCTGCTAGTACTTTAACTACAAAGACCACAGCATATTCTGTTCAGGGGACTGTGCCATGAGGAAACTCCAGAATAAAAGTGCAGGCCACTGCAGACTGAGGACTGATGACGACCTGAGTTTCATTGTAGCTAACACTTTAGTTTTTTCAATTTCACTATGCAAGCTTGGGAATCGATGGACTTTAAATAAATGTTATGCTGCTTATTCCAATCCCATCTACTTCATCATTCTGCCAGTTGCACCGTAGCATTTTCTACATTTCTTATGATTATAGACTGCATTATTAAAGAAATAAAATGAATGGCTTAATAATGCTGTCTGCAACGTTAAGTCTATCACACACGAACATGGTATTTTTTCCTATGGTGTGTTATTATATTCTTGATTGCTTGATAAATTTAGCATTCCCCTACTTGTTTATGTGTCTTAAAAGTATTTAAAAAAAGAATTCTTATTTAAGTGCAGTACAAGGTAGTCTTTAATTTTAAAATTTGATTTGATGCGTTGTTAACACTGGATTTATCTGTGTTTGGTTTCAGCTGTTCCAATTCACCCTGTCTAGACTGGTTTAACTAATATCTGTTTTAATGAATATTATACATGTCTCCTTAGTATAAATTCCACATTTCTGAACAGAAAATATGCTTCAGGACATTATGTCAGCTGTTTTCGTTGGATTAACTGCATTTTTTTTTTGAAAGTGGGAAAATGTTTGAGGCATAATAAATCCAAGTTAATTATAAAAGGGACTGGGGAAAGTATTAGCAAATTAGAGAAAATCAAATCCATGCTTTGTCTGTCTATATGATGCATTTTTTTTATTTGTCTCATCCCTCCAGGCACTCTTTACTTAAATTAAATTGCTTCATTCTGAAATTTAACTTTTTGAAAGAAACAATAATTTTTCAAATACTTGAAGAATTTACTTTGACAGCATTCATCAGGAAGAACAGTTTGAGTAACTAGCTGTCCACAACAAAATAAGTCAAACCAAATCTTTTTTAACTTCTCACACATGCAAAGGGAGTGTAGAACAGTTACAATGCAGTATATGAAATAAATAAAATTTAAAAAACACAAAGTGGTCTTTACTGTAGCTGTAGAGCTAAACTGTGAGCCATTGTCTTCTTCCCATCTCCAAGTTCATTACTCCTTGGCAGGGAACATCATGTTATTGTCCTGTTTATGGGGTTTTCATGTTTTTTATTAGTTCCCTGCCATTTAGCATAGTATTTTTTATTCTTGTTTATTGTCTTTTTGGCACAGCCTAGAGCTGCAGTTTTATTTACTTAACAGTTTGCTTGATTTCAAATACTTTTAATATTAGTACACAGTATGATTTATTCATCTCTGGTCTTCGAAATCTGTTTTTCTGTTTTTGACTGTCCTATTTTATTGTCTGTTAACTGCTTTGTGATCTTTATATTAATATTATTTCATGCATGGTCTCCTCAGTATATGTCCTAGTGCAGATTAATAAAAGTTCATACATACATTGTCAAAGTTGCTTGATAAACTTCCAGGCCACAGGAGGAGAGTCTGTAATAGCAGCATTGGGTTTAAGGCAGGAATTAACTCTGAACCTGGTGTCAGTCCATTAAAGTGTCCACTCATTTGCAAATACATTAGAATCACTAATATATTTAACATGCAGGCAGGATGAAACCTGGAGAACCAGAGAAAACCCACACAGACAGAGGAGAACATGGATCCTCCACACAGACAACAAACACAGGATACCGTATCTGTGAGGCAGCAGCACTAGCCACTCTGCAATTGTGTCAGCTGTTAAGATACTTTTATTAATGTAGTACAGATATGAGGAAATGATCAACAGGGGTCTAGTTTATACTTAAGGATTAAAATCAAACACAGATATGGTGTCCCTTTCCACTTAGCAAATTTGAACTAAAGAAAAACAGTTTGTTGAAATAATCTGCAGGCTGATACGTGCATAATAGAATTGTAAAATCCACTGTTATGTATCTGCCACACTGTGTTCCAGACCTCTGTTTACATTTCTTTTTTTGTTATTTTGGTCTGTTTAAAAAGTTTTTTTTATATAAAGTTATTTTATAATTTATTTTATGTTAATAGTGTTCCATATATGTGTTATGTTTTTGTGTGTTATGCTAAGTCTTCTTATTGTCCCTTGTGTTTTGTGGCTGGTACCCCAAGAGGTGGGGCCACCCTGACGTCACCATACCTAAGCCCTCTCCCTGGCCATTTAGGTCAAAGTGGAGGAAGCTCATGTTAGTGAAGTTCATGGGAGTCTTTGTGAGCAATGGGTTTGTTTTTTGCGTATTGATTTTCCATCTTTATGTTATGATTAGTGTTTTTTTTTAAATTATTTATTTATTTCATGTCTCAAGACCATGACATGCACAGAACCGCACAGTTACAGCGGCGCCTTGGTGCTTTGCACTTCCTGACTGGTGGATACTTTTGTGTTTCCTCTAATTTCTTCCGGGTTAAATAGGGCCACAACATCAACATGGATAAAAGCAAACCTTTCTTCATTAGTTAGTGGCAAATTCAGTGCAAAAAAATCAGGCAGTTGGTTCATTTGATTTCTTGACTCTCCTTTTTTTTCAGTTTACAGTACGTCTCTCGGTTACCCCATTTTTATTTCAGTAAGTCAGATATTCATGTCTTTCTAGCTTCTGACTTCTTGCTTGTTCCTTCGGACTATTCTCTGGCATACCATTCTCAATTTCCCAGTGATCTGTAAACTCACAATAATCCAGAGGGATGTTGTCCTTTATCACTTTGTTGAATTTCTTTTCATGGATTATTCTTGTGGATTACATTTTTGGATTTGTTTATGTAGGATTGGCTTACAAGGAACTCCTTTAGGCTTCCTTTGGAGTCATTTTAGCCATTTCTCAATTTACAAAAAATGAATATTTTTATTTATTAAGATTTCCTTGATGGGCTGCCTCTATAACTAATGGTATTTTATGGCTTCCTTTCCTCGTGTCCACTTTTTTGGACATTTAAGATTACCCTCACTTTATTTCACAACATCCACAAACTCCTCCATTTGCCTATTTTTGTTAGCCATGATTTCTTTGTTTTTGTTTGGAAGTATATAATCATTCAACATCAAGTTTAGATTTGTCATTCTTTTACTTTTAAAGGCTTGGACTCACCAGCCATGTGTATGCATTGGTATTGTATGGTGAAGATTATTCCTACATTAGAGATCGTCCATAGCAGATTGTCTATAGCAAATGTCATGTTTTTAATATGCAGCGGTTCATAATGCTGTCTGCTAATCTTTCACACTGGGGCATGTTCAATAACTTGTATTTGTGCCATGTGAGCTATGTGTTCTGAAACGCTTGGGTCAGCAGCTCTCATTTGAATGTTGCTTGCTGTTGAGGATGAGGGAATTGGTTGGAGAGGTTGGGAAGACTGAAATGAGTAGTGAGGCTGTTTTGGAAATGCCTAATTATTCAGAAGAAACTAGAAACTCGTCTTCAGTAGGCCTTCATCCAGATCTCGGTGAAAGTCATAGGGCTACATACACACAGATTAAAGCTGCTAGTTAAGATGTAAATTTAGCACTGTTATGCTTAAAAGAGAACTGAAGAAAAGACAATCAAGATGTCTCATGGTAAAGTTGAAAATGCCGCATTGCAGCCTCCAGATCTCAAGGTAGGACATTAAAAGCATACGAGTTGACTTAATCATCAGGTTGAATATCCTGTTTTCATCTAAACATTTTCTTATATTCTTATAAAGCACACACTTGCTCTATCGCTGGTAAGGGAAGCTCTACTTTATTACTTGCAGATTGCTTTCCCAACCTCACTTTATTAGCAAGACATATAGTTGCTTTTAGAACAGCTTCTGTACCCGCTGCAAACGTCTATTCAGCATAATGTTTGCTTTTTTCATTTTCTGCTGGATTGCAGGAACATTGCTGTGAATAACTATTATTTTTGTATTCAACATTACAGAGTTTTGAATAGGTAATTTGGTCTGTAGTGTTTTATTACTGGTGTGCTTTTAGGAAAGTTCACACCATTTGTTGCACAAGATGAGATTTACTGTGTGAGTAATGCAGGGGAAGCGGTGCAGAAGGATGTGAGATTGTTTGTTATTTAGTCTGGTTTAATTGTGTTAAAGGCTCTCTCTCACTCACACTATGATGCGTCTCCGGACAAAATGTAGCTTACCCATTAACTAGCATGGATCTGAAGGGGGTATTTATTTCAATGTATTCTGAATATATTTACAATCCAGTGCATTATACACCCCAAAATGGATGAATCAATTTTAATTAACACATTCTTCTAAAAATAAATCTTACAGTACAGTGAGGAGAATGTAAAGTATTTCTTATGTTATCATTTAAAAGTCATGTTAAGGTAATTGCTTTCTCTCATGATGGTTTTCTGCGGTCTTTCCACTGATACTATTGGATGAAAGCTTTTTTCACCGCACAAACCACTTCAACAGCATTATAAATCAACAAACTGTTATTGCGAGAGCTTGTTAAAATTTAGCTCCCTTATTTTAGTCTATATAACTCTTAAAGCAGGCAATTTATATTACACAGTCACTGGTGTAGACAGGGCCAAACTAAACACATTTAATGTAACTGGAGTGAAGAACCTTAAATCATTTGCATATAGTGGCCATTTAAACTCAGGCCGTTAAGTAAAACTGTAAAATTACTCTAGAAACACACAGTAGACACAGTTGTAAAATGAATGTTATCTTTGTTCAACAGATTACTGATTTTTGTTTTTTTTTTTTTTAAAAAAGGTTTACAAGACCTGCTTGCGGTGATCCAAATTACAAAATATTTAATATATTTAGCTTTTTTTATATCTTACAAGAACATTACTTTCTTTAATTGGGATTGTGTGTAAAAGATCAAAAACAGAAATGTAAATCAACGATAAATACAAAAGCAAGTGGGAAACAAATGTCTGAATGTGGTTGTAGGTTATCATAATATTAAAGAATATAAAGGGGGCAAACTTAAAACAAGCAGTCTTTGCAAGAAAAATCGGTAAATCTTGTTGATGTAAACCAGAGAAAGGTAAGTAGGGACTCCAGTGCACCTGGGTATGAAGAAATGCTGTAACTCAAAGTGCCCAGGTATCAACCAACAGTATTAAATGAACCAACATCATTAAAAAAATGAGACTGCTACCTGATAAGAGGAGCAGCAACCTAAGGGGCAAAGAACCCTAGAAGGGGTCTAATATGTTATTTAGTCCAAGCCTTATGTTGTCCATTTGTAAAATAACATATGCTCTATTCATAGTACAATTTCTAATCAAAAAAGTAATATTAACATTGGGATCCATCAAAAACCTGTCAACCAGTCATTTTATCACTAACAGCCAGGCTATCGAAACAATCACATTAATAGAAACCAACAAACCATAAGCAAAATAAATTTAATATTGTTTTTTTGTATCAGTATACTGCTGCTGGATTATGTGAATTACCCCTTGGGATTAATAAAGTATCTATCTATCTATCTATCTATCTATCTATCTATCTATCTATCTATCTATCTATCTATCTATCTATCTATCTAAAAGGATGAGATAGCAATTTTACAATGGAGGAGTTTGAATGTAATATTTAAACATACTGTAGTCTATCTTAATCATCCTAATTAAATAAATGATTTGTTTTTGATGTAAATTTATTCTGCATTCATATACGTGTATACATCCATTCACAATTATCTTGAGCATGGTCGCGGTAAAGTTGGAGCCTATCCCAGCAAGCACTGGGTACAAGGCAGAAACAACAATTAGACATTGAAGCCTATCCAAGCATGCGTCAAACACAAGGTAGAGATAACACGTAGACAGTTTTAGACAGGGTGCCAGTCCATTGCAAAGGCAAACACACACACATATTAGGGGCAATTCAGCAACACCAGACTACTCAACCTGCATGTCAATGGACTGTGTAGATACATATATAAATGGGCTATGTATAACGTGAACAGGAGGGGGTGCTCTTGACACTCTTACTTAGAATGAGAGTAAGGAGGCCAGAACATACACAAATAAAGGATTATTTAAAAATACTAATGACATAGAAGAGATAAATTTGGATAGTATAAAGAATTTAAGATAAACAGGGCAAAACAGCAAATCCTTTAATGCATATTGGCCTTACTTTCACATCTTCTAGTCCTATGTATTAGTGTTGAGTAGGTTGTCGCCTAACTCAAAATACTGCAGAAAGCACTCCCATCTATCTCTCTGAAACCTTTTCTTCTCTTTACAAGGACAAACCAGCCCTGAACAGGAAGCCAGTCCTATGCAGAGGTCACTAGTGCACACACCAACACATACCCTGGGACAGTTTTAGACAGTTAACTTAATATGCATGCCTTTGGAGATGCTGGACATTGTCCTCAGAGTAAAAAACACAACGGACTGGAAAGAATGGACAAACCCCAAGTGGACAAGGACCAGGCACGGGATTACTGTTCATAATTCTCTTTTCCAGTCATCTTCTGTCCAAACTCTGTGCTGTGTTTTACTTTTTATTTTGCCAGTTTCATATATGGCCTTTTCTTTGAAACTCTGTGTCTAAGGCCAGCATTCCAGAATCGTTTTTTCTCTATTACAAACAACACTGGTGTTTGGTGAGTTTTTAATGAAGAAGCCAACTAAGGACCTGTAAGGCATTTGCTTCTCAAACTACACACTCTGATGTTCTAATCCTCTTATGCAGTTGTGCACCTGGACCGTCACCTTCTTTTTCTATCCCAGTTTGCCCTCTTCTCTCAAGACAGTATAAAATCTTCAGTTTCTTGGCAATCTGTTTATTCTGATAAACAGAATTTTTTTATTTAATTAATTTTTGTTTTAATTTTTAAACCCAAAGCTGAACTATAGAGATGCCAGTACCTTGTAACCCAAGTGAACAGTGCTGCGAATGCAATTACAAAGTCTTCCCTACTGTCCAATTACATTTATATATGACTAATTAAGGATAAGGTAAGGGAGTTTACCATTAGCACACTGAAAGAATAGCTGCTGAAAATGAGGCTTTGCAGCTATTTGTGAATAATAAATTTTAAAAAATCAATAATTTCAAGTAATAATAGCCATTATACACACTAGTGATACCTTGGTTTTATTTTTAAATAAATTTACTGATATCTTCATAAAAAATTATCAGTTTCTATGAAAAACATGAAAACTTCTAGGTAACTCCAGACATTTCACTCCTTGCTGTCTCACTCGAGGTAGGTAGATACTGCTAGGGCGAGAGGGGACGTTGTCACTAACTGTGTCATCTCTTTTGCTCCCTACAGCTCTGAGAAGCTGCCCAGTGAGGGAAATTAGCCCTGCTCCTGTTATTAGAAGCCCAACTGCTTCCACTCAGCTATCTTTTGTAACTAATACCTGATGGCTTCAGAGCTCTACGGGACACCTGCTATTTTGTTGAAGAGGCTAACCAGAGCCCTAATTCTCTTTTATATGTATGTATTGTGACAGATAGGGGGCGCTATCGCTCCCTTGAACCCTTGTCCAATACGCCAGACAGCAGATAAAAGTCCAAATGTTGACTTTATTAATACAGAACAGTGCACAAAGCACCCTCCTCTCCACAATACTCATTAAACAATCACTAATCACTACAATAAACTCTCCACCACTCCCAAACGTGTTGCCACCCTTCCACCCAGCTCAGCTCCCCGTCTGGGAGCTGTCACAGTCCTTTTATAGTCCCTGACCCGGAAGTGTTCCAATCCCCAGTTCATGTGACCCTTATCACTTCCGTGTCAGATAAAAAGTCCTTTTCTTCATCCCGGAAGTACGTCACTTCTGCTGTCGCTTTGCCTATGACGCACTTCCAGGTTATAGGGCACATATGACTCTTTGCTCCTCCCTGCAGCTCCCTCTAGCGGCCCCTGTGGTATCCAGCAGGGCTGTGGATGAAAACTCCATTGTCCATGATTCCCTGCTGGTCTTCGGGGCACCTCCATGCTGCAGGGAGGGCTCCATCTGGCGGCCTGGGGGTATTGGCCAGGATGACAAGCCGGCCATAGACCACAGTATGTATATATATATACAGTGCTCAGCATAAATGAGTACACCCCAATTATAGTCTTAGAAGAAAAGCCACACTTAAGACTACAAAATTCTAATTAACAGGCATTCAACCACAGGTGAGTCTAATGATTCATTTAAGAGGTGTCCAGCAGACAGGTGACTATAAAAGGGCATTACTTAACAAAGAAAAGCCCTTCCCATTTCATGCTATCAGCAATGGCTCCACATGGAAGAGAAATGTCAAAAAATCTGAGAAAGGAAATCGTTACTTTACACAAAAAAGGTGAGGGCTACAAGAAGATCAGCAAAGCTTTACATATCAGTCAAAATACTGTAGCAAAAGTGATCCAAAAATTTAAGAAAGATGGAAGTGCAACTATCTTACAGAGACGTCCAAGCCATCCACGGAAGTTAACATCTCGACAGGAGCGTCTTCTGATGAGAAGGGTTGAAGGAAATCGCCATGCAAGTTCACTGCAGTTAGCTAAAGCAGTAGGAAGCCAAACTGGAGTGACCGTTTCCTGTGACACCATACGGCACACACTGCAGAGGAATGGCATGCATGGGTATCGTCCACGAAGGAAGCCTCTCCTAAAGCCCATGCACAAAAAAGCACGCCTAGAATTTGCTAGGGCCCATGCTGAAAAAGATGAAGACTACTGGGACTCTATACTCAAAGATCACTGTTTTTGGAACTAATGGTTTCAAAACTGTATGGCGTCGTAAAGGTGAGGATTTCAAAGAAAAATGCATGGTGCCTACAGTGAAACATGGTGGTGGCAGTGTCCTTATGTGGGGCTGCATGAGTGCTGCTGGTGTTGGGGAGCTGCATTTCATTGATGGTATCATGAACTCAACAATGTACTGCTCTATACTGAAGGAGAAGATGCTGCCATCACTCCGTGCACTTGGTCGTCGTGCACTTTTCCAACACAACAATGATCCAAAACACACATCTAAAGCTACTGTTGCATTTCTGAAGAAGAACAGGGTGAAGGTGATTGAATGGCCAAGTATGTCTCCTGATCTGAACCCAATCGAACACCTGTGGGGAATTCTGAAGCGACAAGTTGAGCATCACTCTCCATCCAGCATCCAGGCTCTAAAAGAGGTTATTCTTGAAGAATGGAAAAAGATAGATGTTGCAATATGTCGCCAACTTGTTCATTCCATGCCTAGAAGACTTGGTGCTGTCGTTACAAATCAAGGTGGTCATACAAAATACTAGATGTAGTAGTTTTTGTTGCGGGGTGTATTCATTTTTGCTTCAACCAATTTGAGTAAAACTGAAGATTTTGTAATCTAAGTTATATTATTAACCTTAATTTCATGTTATGGAGTTAAACAAGTGTTCAATAAAACTCAGCCTTGTGAAAATTTTGGAAATTGTTCTTTTGTTCATTGAGCTACGGATTAAATTCGTACTTTTTAAAAGGGGTGTACTCATTTATGCTGAGCACTATATATATAAATATATATATATTTAGTGCCTGGGTGCAGGAATGACTGGTCAAGCAAAAGGAGAAGTTAGGACACCAGCTGGGTTGCCATCTTAGTCCAAACAAAGAGTCACACCTTTAGGCAGTAAAGTAAATAGCCTCACAGTCACAACTACAAAGCAACAAGCTCTTGGCTTTTAGAAAAAAAATAAGGCTTGTTCCTTGGAGCTCCATCTGCCAGCTTGCTGTTAGTGGGAAATGATGTCTCCTTCCGGGCAGCCAGGTTTCTTATAATGCACAAACCGGAAGGTGTGGGGCTACGTACCCTTACTGGGTGGTTCCTGAGTGGTCGCTTTCATATAGTTGGGTGAATCTATTTTTGGTTGACTGCCCTTTTTCTTCTGTGGTGTTCGGACCTTTGGGAACACCCTATTGATTAGAGAGGGATGCTTCACTGTCTGTGTGGCCCTTACACTCTTGGGGTTTTGTTTCCCCCCTCACATCTTCTTGTTTTATGGGAACAAGTGCCACTTGATATCCTTTAAGGTTATTCAGAGTCCCTTTGCACTGCGCCCCTTTTTCTTTACCCTGCCGGATCTCAGTAGTAAGTAATCTGAGTAGACCCATCCAAGACTTCTGGTTCTGATCTAGAAAAATTCTCTAAAGATTCAAACCCAACTGTTGGAACAAGTGCTGTGTGGCTCCCCTCAGTTTTATCAGGGTCCATTTCACATTGTGCACCTGTATGATGTACTGTACAGGCTTGACTTACCTGTATGGCCACATCAGAAGTAGATTGCAGTCCTAATCCTGCTCTCCACAAATATTTTTCCACCGCTTCGATTGGAGCACTTAATGTCTCTTTGATCTCATTCAGTGCGGTGCCTAAGTGATTTATTATAGATTGTAATGTACTTTCCACCTGAAGGAGGAGTTCTTCTTGCTACAGGTCAAGGTGACCTTTGTTGGGTTTTGGCAGACTTTGGGTGGAACTTCAGATTTCTTCGTTAGACTGTCATGTGTCTTTTGGCATGAGTCAGCCTTGCGTATGCTCAGTTGGGCTTTCCACTGCAATATGGGAGCTTGAGTCCAGAAGCCCCCTTGCCGAGGCCGTCTGCTCCGTGCCGAATATTTTACCAACTGGGCTCAAACATGAATTACATCAGTGGATCTCAACCTGTGGGGCGGGCCCCCCTAGGGGGGCGCGAAGTAACAAAAAGGGGGGCACCAAGATGTGAAAAAAAGAAAACAAGAATCAAAAATATGAAAAAAACATCTGTTGAAACCAAAACAAATTAACTTAAACTACTTTCTGATTCTAGAACAATAAATATAGAGTTAGATAAATGTTGGTAAAAGTTAAGTAGGTATAATAAAATATGCATCTACATTTCAAAAAAATGTTAGGGGAGGCGCGATTAAAACTTTTATTAAAACTTGGGTCGCAAATACTTAAAGGTTGAGAAATGCTGAATTACATGACTCAGTATTTAAAAAGCAAGCAAACTGATTTACCCGATTGACATATACTGCGGGGTGTCCAGGCTAAGATATCCAGCCTTTGGGTTCTTGCTTTCATTATAGATGTCAACGACTCTCTGGTCTTTTGCAAACTTTACAGTCTTTGTACTAGGGAGCAGGAAAATACAAAAGAATCCCCATTTTCACAGAGTGAGTTTGCAAGGGTCATATCAACTCTTTTTTGGGACTTTGCCTCTTCGATGGTATGTAACTCATTGTGTTTCCTGCCATATACATTATCCAGTGTCCCTCCCATGAAATTGTCACCCTAACTGTAATGATCACATACTTGATACTGGTATGTTGGCTCCCTGACAGCGACCAGGGATTGGCTGCCCATCCATCAATTTCCCTTCTGATGGCTTTTTTGCTGGATTTTCAGCCCACCGCTGGTGTGAGATGTGTGCAAGTTGTGTGATCTTACCGGACTGGGTTATGGCCACAAAAAATGTGTTTTTTTCACAGGTCCCTGCCAACAGATGACCAGGAAATCCTGCCAACTACACCAATTGTGACCACAAGGGGGCATCAGAGAGCCCCAAACCACAAAGTAATACAGCACACAATATATGAATAAAATAAAGGATTTTTATTTTCTGACAGAACTTCTTCACAATCCTCCAATAGCCAGCCACAGTAACAATACAAATATACAATTCTTACTCCTTACTACCTCTGTTGAGTATTGCCCACTGCCTTCCAAATCTAACTGAACTGAAGTGAGGCGGCTGACTCCTTTATATACGACCCAGGAATGCTTCTGGTTCCATGCACTTCCGGGCCATAGAAAAAGTAGGACGGTCCTCCCCTGTCAATGCCCTCTAACAATACTCGGGGACTCCAACTCCCAAGCATCCCTGTGAGTGTCTCAACTGGGTTAACACCTGAGGACCACTACCACGTGGCGTAGGGAGGATGGAACAATTCCCGACTCTTGACTTTTGCTGGAACATCTGTTGTATCATTCTGGCTGGGCACAAAGTAATTCCTCTGTCCCATTGGCCAATGTATGTGTGTCATCATCCCGGACTCTCATTTGGGTAATTAATTATTTTCCATACCAGATGGGATGCCCATTCTCCCCCTACTATATATATATATGTATCACTGCCACTTAGCATTTTGGGGGAGTAAATAAACCCTGTCTTCCCCTGAACTTTCATTGTACCAGCATCCCAGCCACATAAGGATCCTTTATGAAAACTTTCCTGGATGCCAGAATATAGTTTCCTGTCCATATGCTGGCTGTGGCAGGGGCCACCTGGCCTAATTCCCAGCTAAAGAATGTTGAATTGGCCTGGCCAGGACACCAGCCCATGTCTATGTTTACTTTTGAATTACACTCTTCACTGAGTATATATAACAAGATAACAGCATAATAAACATTTCTATAGCAGTTACTGTATACTGTATTTGTTTTGAAAGAATAAGGTGCTCCCTGCCTGGGATTGGTTCCTGCCTTGTGCCCTGTGTTGGCTGGGATTGGCTCCACCAGACCCTCATGACCCTGTGTTCGGATTCAGCGGGTTAGAAAATGGATGGATGGAAGAATAAGGTGCTGTGCAATAGTTTTCTATGTGAAAAAAATACACAGGAAGTAAAAATATCTATATGAAAGTTTGAATACAAACTGCAAAATAAAACAGAAACCAATGAAACTGCTCCCCTTCTGGGCCTAACCTAACACTAAGCATACCCTCCCAACACCTCACCCCCCCTGTTTCTTTGGACCCAGGTCTCTATTTATTCCATCATTTGAGTGTTTGCCTGTCACCTCCTGGCTCTACAATCATATGTTATCTGAGTGTGACATATCTATAAACATTTTTCTGGGTTCATTTCCAGCCATGCCCCGGAGTCACTTCAAGGATCAACGTTCCTGCACCCCTTGTGCTTGAATTACCCGAACATCAAGGCAGATTCCCAGTTGCCAGGACTATCTGAGAGATACATGCTTCTTTCTGGGCCTGCATGGTCTCTAGGAGTAAGGTTTTTTTTTCCTTGACCTCACTTGTATGAGAGTCGAGCCACCCTGACACTTGCAGTGTTGCCTGCCTTTTAAGTGTCATTGTGGAACATTGCATTCTTTTCTCCAGGCTGGTATTCTCACCCATATTTGCCTGTGCTCCCTCCCTTTTGCCCATCTAGGTAACACAACACATAAGCAGGGCTTATTGTTCACACATTGGCATATGCAGGACTGCTACTGCTACTGGGGTTTTCACTCTCTGACTGTGGGATTTATTCTTGTACACTTCTCAGCTGAAGTGGTGTCCTTGTTTATGACAGTCTGTTGTCAGCCTGGCACGTACCCACAACTTAAACATACTTAATAAGTAAAACACAATTCATTCACATTGACTAAATATAAACAAAGACTTGTTATTATAAAATTTTGTTAGCATAAGAATTAAGATGTGGCCAGTTGTCAGTGAAGGAGAAAAAAACAAAAGCTCTGTTTAGTAGCATTCTTGGCAAAAATGTCCAGCTGGTGTGTGTACTTCTGGTATGTTTTTGTAGATCACTTTATATGTAGCTTCTTCGTGGTGTTACTCAGGCACAGTAAAAATGTTCTGCATAGTGCAAAGAGTTTTTATTTTTTAACTGAATTTTCTTAAAGGGTAAGCAAGCACATGTATAAAGGAAAATTGCATTGTAATATTACAACATTACAAAATCAAATATTTATTACACATTGTCAAAATATCATTGTTAAGTTATGCAATGAGATTATCTCTATTATTTATTGATATTACCCAAAACATTAATTAAAGGAAAACACAGAAGTTACATTAATCAATAATACATTAAACTAAAAAGAGAAAACTCATTATCAACAAAACCATATGTAGTTATAGCAGCAAAAAAATAAAAGATAAACAGCCACACCTTCCCAAATCCACTGAATAAATGTTAAGAGTATAATAACAGAATCTTGCTTAAAAATAACTTTAGCAGGTAACATCCTTATTTAATGTTTGGGCCTTTATACCAGTATAGCCAAGCCTTTTCATATTGAGGGAAGGAGTCATGTTTAATTGCGATCACTTTTTCAAAAGGATGATGGCTGTTTAGATATGTTGCTAATAAGACATTAGCCGAAGCTTTGCTCTTGAAAAATGCACAACCTGGATCAGCTTTGAGGGATACAGAATGAAAACAGCAAAGTGTAAAATAAAGAAAAAAATGAAAACAGGAAAGTTTAACATCTGTAGCATTGCACTAGTATTTTAGATTTGTTTTAAATTATTTTGAAGGTAACTATTCAAAAAATGTATTGTGTTTCTTACAGAAAACTCAGCATCTGTTCTAATTAAAAAATTGATTGCAAAAAAATTCTCAATTAGTTTAGATGAAGCAAACATTTTTCAAGCTGTAAACTGAACTGGAATACACAGTTTGAGCTATATGGAGATTTTGCCAATGGAAACAGTGAATTCACTCAGTTGACTATATACGAGGGACATTCAAAAAGTTTGGGAACTTTTTTTTTAACTCTATTTATTAAGAATTTCAAAAACAAATTACATCACTTTCTACATAGACGCCTTCATTTGTGATGCAATTTTCCCGGCGTCGGAGCAACTTTTTAACACCCAATTACTACTCCTCCCGCCTTCACTGGTTCCAACAAAAATATAAAAGTGTGGAAACTTTTTGAATGTCCCTCATATTAATAACACATTATAAACAAATTTGTCTTTAGAAAACATGTTTAAAGTCTATATTTCTTTAGGGCCTTAGTTTTTAGTACCTTTTGACGCAAATAAATACTCTCTTAAGTTCAATTGTTAAGCATTATGTGTTTATTGCTTAAATAATAATCAAATGAATTCATTTTTAAAATCTCACATAACTTTCAGTAGCACTTCTTTTCTTACTTTAAAGTACTAATTTCAGCCAGAAAATATTTACTCATCTGAATGAGTTTATTTCAATTAATCATAGCACCATTTATCTGGCTAGCCATCAACAGTGCTGTTCACAATTTTTCTGTTTCATTTACAAGCAATTTAACATGATAAAAATGATGCCAAATTACTGATCTTGAGTCTTTTCTCACAGTTTGGAAGGTGTGCACCCACGTGTGGTAGACTTTAATTGTGAAACCTTATGTACAAATACTAGATTTTTGTGGAACTCCCTCCTTCTATGAATATAGATGGATTTTCTGGGGCAAAACCCAGTAGACTTTTAACTCTTCAGTTAAGGAAATGTGAATTGTTTACCTAAACCTAGCCTCCATTTACTAAAAATCCTCAGAAAATGAACAAATTGTTTGTTTAATTATTTTTAGAGATTTTTCAGTACAGCTCTTTCCTGCCTTTTAGAATTAGTTATCATACTTCCTTTTTTTAATCAAACCTCTTCCATCTCCTTCTCCAATATAAATGCATCTATTCTTGCCAAAAACCTGTATTAAGAACCCACTGCCTAAATTTTCGTCCAATATCATTGATGAATGCTGACACCAAGTTTCTAGCCAAATTTCCTTAATGTTGCCAGCAGTCAGTTATCCATAAATTGGATAGAGTCACTCAGGTCAGACTGGTTTTATTTGAACTCAATACAAGAAACAAAATATTTACCATTGTTTATATGTTGCTCGTCCTGTTCTGAACTTCTTTTTCAACCAGATGCTAAAAAAGGTTTCAATCAGGTGAACTGGAATTTTTATGGCATGTTCTGTGTAAGATGGAATTGAGATGCCCATTGTCCCCTTTTATTTAATCTCTCTCCCTTGAACCTTTAGTTACTGTATATCGTTCCATCAAATTAAGTTAATATCTGAAATCTTCTTAAAAGGTGTTCTTCAAACAATCTCTTCAAATGTTTATGACATTCTGATTTTCCATGCTAATGCCCTTTCAGATGTTTCTCAGACTCTTGATTTGTTTAAGTCTTATGAAGCCATCTCAGGTTACAAAATTCCCTTCTCACCTTGAATCACCTTTGTGAAAGCACAATTATTACCTCTTTGATTCCTTAAGCAATTAATATCAGATCCCTTGGAATGGATATCTTCGGCTCAATATAGCATAGTTGAAATCATAGCTGTGATATTTAAAGTAAAAAAAATCCTCACTTTCCAACTGGTGCTAATTGTTACCATCTTTTCACTTCTCTTTAACTGTTACTAAAGTGAATATGAATTCCTGAATAATTTTAATTAGTATCATTATCTTTCATCATCCTTATGACAAATACTGAGCAAGTACTGAATCTCTTCTGTCTCATTTTATGGAAAAGTAGAAGGTCCTGCATTAAATGTCCTACATTACTCCATAATAGACTTAGTAAGGGTCTATCTCTGCCATATTTGAAGATATATATCATGCTTAAGCTCTCTGATGATTATGGAGCTGGATTGTACCCCCTGATATTCTTCTGTCCTGGTTTCCTATTGAATTAAGCCAGGTTGCTTCCCACAAACTCTACTCTTCCTTTTACTTTTCTGAAATTAAAGTTTTCTTTTTTTCTAAGTTAGGCCTACTTATAACATATGTTCTAACATCTGGCATCACATAGAAGAGCTTTTGGCACACTGTGGCACACTCAGGCCCAAATTTTCTGTAATGGGGGGGGGGGGCACTGTATTTCATTTTCTGCAAGACCTGATATCTGTGATAGAACCTTGATAGCATAAGGTTTTGGATAATCAAGTTTTTAAAAATATAGTTTCTCTCATAGTTTTCTCTTTCTCTTTCCTTCTCCCCTTTCAAAAACCCAGTCCCCTTCTTATGCCAAATTACCCATAACCTCCTCAATATCCAGTATGACAACAAGTCCCTCTTTCTAATATCACCATATTTTAGAATACCATTTTTAAAAATATAGCAGCATCATCTTGAACTCTGAGGTATTAACACATCCATTTTCAAATTGTGCATCAACATTATATCACCCCTAAAAAGTTTGCTATGGATCTTTTTCCAGATATTTTGTGTATGTTCTCCCTGTCTAAAATTCTGATATGTTTCTCCTCCTATTTTGGAGGGGTCCTTCTGTCTCTCAATACTTGTCCCCTCTTCTTTTTCATCAGTTCTGATAACCTCTTTTTAATCACATACAGGATTATTATTCTCTCTTTTGTTGGTGCACTATAGCAGCCCATATGGCCTATGCTACCTGCTAGAGAGAGGCTAATCCTTTATCCTTGAACTTTTGGAAATCATACTTTACATGCTATTTCTATCTGAATTTTAAGCTATGAGAATCACTGGATCTTCCAAAACAAATATTTTGAACTGGTCCTTTGTTGTAACTAAAATCAGGAATTGGATGTCCCTTTAGTGTCAATTAATTTGCAGTCTTTTTAAATTACTCACACAGTTTAGGATGGGGCTGGTGGGTGAAGGTGGTATGGGGTTGTTTGTGCAGGTGGGAGTGTTTTTGTTTTTTTTGCTTTACTTTTCCTTTTCCTTTCTTCTGTTTCTCCCAGCATGGTGTTTCATGAATTTTACATTTTTTATATAACAACAGACATATTTTTTGAAATTTGTTGAAAATTTTCTACTTTTCACCTCTGATGAATATTTGATTACAAAAAATCATATGTTCAAATTTTCTTAACAGCGTAAAAACTCTTGCTTAAAATGATGTATGAATTCCATCATTTTTAACAAATAAGGAATTGTCTGTAAAACTATATGTGGCAAGCACTTTAGTTAGAATAATTAAGTAATTTAGCACAACTAATGCATTTGCTGAGTACACAGCTGAGATGCACATTGCTCCAAATCTTTGTCTAAAATGGTCTCACTTTTCTCCAACCTTGGTTTTACAGGTAAAGTTATTGTAAAGTTAATCAATAAACAAAGGCTGTGAAGTTCATGGATCATAATACATTGAAAAAAAATAT
Organism: Polypterus bichir lapradei; assembly: GCA_026402145.1. Classification (NCBI taxonomy): domain Eukaryota; kingdom Metazoa; phylum Chordata; class Cladistia; order Polypteriformes; family Polypteridae; genus Polypterus; species Polypterus bichir. The sequence goes on from JANRMT010062856.1 coordinate 83,001,874, forward strand.
TTTGTTCCACATAGACAAATTCCAGACTCTACAGGCCGATCTGAGTTTTGGACTATCTGAGTTTTACTCTCTGGCTTCTCCAGTTATCAAGCTGCATTTCCTTACAAACTGCTACAGATCACACGATTAATACTATTGTACTGAAGAACTCCCAAAGAGGTGACTCTCCTTTGAATCAATACTACTTATAAAGCTATCAATCATGGCTTTGTCTCTCTGATACAATATAACACTCTATTTTTGCCAAGATAAACAAAGAAACAATATGCTGACAACTTGAGGGTTGGAAAGATTATGTTGTTTAAAACTCTTCTGTTGTCTGGAAAAATGTGTGGATATTGAATTCTTCTAGACAAAACAGACATTGAGTCAAGAACACTAAAAGATGAAAGAGAGATCTCTAAGAGATCTGTCCAATATAACAAAAATCACAGCGGTACAGAAATGTTGCTCTATAAGTATAAGAGAAGATGATCAATTTATCTTGTTTGATGTTTTTGGGATTTTCCTTTTTTGTTGTTTGTTTTTGCAATATCTGTAGTCAAAAACATTTCACTGGCTTCTAGTACTGGTAATTCTTGGAATTTTAAGTGAAAGGATTACCAAACTCCCTCTTCTGCCATTAATGTTTCATTCTGCGTGATTTTAAATCATGATCTGAGAGCTGGCATTACCATTTAAACACATGTGAATTGGGATTTCTTAATGTTTTATGTGTCCTGAAATTCTACTATTGATGTGACTGAACACAATTTAATTCCCAAATAATAACAAAAATTGCATCCAGTGCTGAAAACGTCTTACATAAGGCTAATCATACTTTGTTATTAAAATTATTATGTTGGGTAGCACTGTAGCGAAATAACTTGAACTCAAAAGAAATGACTGTTTTCAACCATCCATAAGGGTGGTGTCTCTGGATTAGAGCTTTGTGAAATTTAAAAAGGTCACAAAAACAACAGTAAACACCTTTTGTTTTGTTCAGAAGCTTTAAAAAAGGGTCGTATGTAGTCCTGTAGAAGATAAGTTAACTCAAAGTACCATACAAAGTTTCACAGCAACACAAAAGCTTATCCTTTGTCCACTAGGTTGGCTCCATATTAAGCTTGTGATTCTTGTCATGAGTAAAAAAAGACAACGGTATAATGGAATAAACATGCACTCGACATTCAGAGTTTACACACATCTTCAAAGCATGTCCATTGATTAAACAGGGAAGCTCAGCTAGCAATGTGAACAGTTATGATTCTCATCCAGAAAGTACCACTTTAGTTTTAAACACAATTTGCATCTTTGCATCGGTCAGTAAGATTTGTTAGAGGAAAAAAATGCAAAGGTTTTAAAGTTTTTGCACTTTTTTAACTCTATTAATTAAGAATTTCAAAAACAAATGATACCACTTTTCTACATAGTCAACTTCCTTCGCGATGCAAATTTCCCAGCGTCATACCAACTTTTTAATGCCCAATTACTACTCCTCCCTCCTTCACCGTTTCAAACAAACATACAAAAGGGCAGAAACTTTTTGAACGTCCCTCGTATAACAGCAGTAGCACACTGTATTTGTTTAGACTTGAGCTCTATACTGTGGTTGACCAAAATACTTTGACAAACTGAGACACAATATTTGTATAATTTATAAAATAAGTTAAATGTAATGCCAACAGGTGAGTGCTATGTTTTTGATCTTTTTCTCTTTTTTCACTTTTTAAAAACGCTCAATCAATGCTTCATTACCAATGGTTGTCATTTCACAAAGATGTTTTTGACTCTGTGGCACATAAAAAAAACCAAAAATATTTGTTTTTTTCTTATTGCATATTCTGCCTGTTTTATGTGATACAAAAAATGTTATTCTGTTTTAAATAATGGAAGAATATTTCTGCCAACATCTAAATTGGCAACATAATACTGTTTTATGACTTATTAACTGTGGTGGGATGGCGCCCTGCCCAGGGTTTGTTTCCTGCCTTGCGCCCTGTGTTTGCTGGGATTGGCTCCAGCAGACCCCCGTGACCCTGTAGTTAGGATATAGCGGGTTGGATAATGGATGGATGGATGGATGACTTATTAAACATTCATAATTACAAAAAATAGCATTCTAACATTAACTTGAACAACAGAAGACTTTCCTCTTTACACTTCTTTCTTTCCTGTGTATAATTCCTTTTTTACTTGCAAAGAACAAAGCCACTTTTTAAAAATATTCACCATACATTTTTATTTTTATTACTTTCGAATGTATTCCTTTCCACATATTTTACATATGCAGGTGTGTATTCACCAACAAAATCACAGAAAAATTAATATTTACCTTAAAGCTATTCACAGAAATCGGCATTAAGTAAGAATTGAGCTGCTTTGCTCAGATGTGGAGTTACACTGTACTTGGGTTATTACTAGCTAAACCGTTAAAAACACACTATAATAAGAGACTCTTTAGGTAACCGTTTGCCAACAATGATACTGTTTCAGTTTAAATAAGAACATTTTACTTTTTAATGGTAGCCATTCATTCACACTCTGAATTTACATCATTCACTACAGATTCATGGAGCACCTGAGTCTACCTCAGCAACTTCACATACAAAAGAGAAACTAAATATGAGATGGAACATCTCATCAGCTGCTTCACAAGAGCCTGTTAGGAGTTACAAATATGGCTAACATGCATGAACATCATCTAAGCAGCACTGGGATTGGAGCAAAGTAGGCACAAATTACTGAAGTTACACTAGTCCATTACAGGATATACTCAGTAAAGCACCCAACCATTCAGTCTCCTAGCCATCTACTTTTGCACTCTCCTGTTCCATTACAAAAACAAAACAGGGTACCATCAAATGTATTGAAGGAGCCAAAAAGTGTTAGGATGCCACACCCAGTAAATTAAAAAAACTTAATACTAAGAAAAACACATACCTGTATACTTAACAAAAGAAAACCCATGTGGACATGGTGAGAACGTGTAAACTACAGACCAACAGTGCTTCTTCCCTGGGTTGCCAAACTTATTAGTCAAAAGTATTAACCACTGCACTTCTTTGCTAACCCCTGCCTTGACATTATTTCTGAAAATAAAATCATCTGTTTAGTATCCAGCAATGCATTTTCACAACCCACTAAGTTCTGGGAGAGCTGGAGTGTGCCTCCACAGTCTAGGGCCAACTTCAATCCTGAATGGGATTCTTGTCTCTCATAGTGTGCATTAATGCACAGCTTTTCTTTAAGCTATACCAATTATTCTAATTTAGAATCACTGAAACCATAGCATATATATGGATGGGGAACAAGAGGATCCCAGAATACTGAACATTTTCCTGTTGCATGGTATTCAGTCACATTACAGATACAATCGAAAGTCCATACACCTTAAATTTCTGATATTTTTAAATAAATAAAAACATAACTTGATGTTTACTTCATTGTGAAGCTGCTTTTTAAATGAAACAGGACATACAGTAATAGCAATTCAGAAGCAGTAATGCTGACATGGTAAAAATCATCAAAAAGAATCTTTGTAAATGTAGAAATGAAGAAAAATTGAAAATATGGCATAGAAGTATGAGAAAATAAATGAGAACTAGATAGAGTTAAAGATTCTGGAAAAGGAAAGAGCCCTTTTGTAAGGAACAGGCTGTGAAATAATCTCTGAATGGTGGAGTGGAAGGGTCTAGTATGTTACAAAATCTAATCTCAATGAAGTTGTGTGAGCCCAGTGAATCCACATAAACAACAAATTAGACATCCATGGAAAGTGGGCTGGCATTTAAAATAAGAAATTAAGGGAAATGAATGAAAGAAACGACTGTTTATTTGAGTTTTGATCATTGCTAGGCTTCTATTCTTCTACAAAAATTCACTGGAATGGGATACATGCATTAGTTAGCTACTGAAATAATTAAGACTTAGTGGTTTGAACATTTCCAAGATAGATAGATAGATAGATAGATAGATAGATAGATAGATAGATAGATAGATAGATAGATA
>JANRMT010062856.1:83005873-83021697 GCA_026402145.1 Polypterus bichir lapradei
ATAGATAGATAGATAGATAGATAGATAGATAGATAGATAGATAGATATGCAAAACAATCAAAAAGCCGTAACACTTGAAACATCAAAAATACTGGAAAAAGCATGACTTGTTTTGCATGTGCGAATAAAATAGATAGAAGATAGATATCAACCTTTCTAGTTATTTGCTCTGAACAATATCCAATATTGTATATCTGCAGGCTTCAAATGCAGCGCCAAGGACTCGTTAAAGAAGAAACTTTCTCAGGAAAGGTTTGCTTCATTTGATAAATGCTTTCCTCTGTTCCTTAAGATCATATGCAGAAAAGTTAATAAAGAATTTTAAACTCTAAATTGCATAGCTGTTCAAACTGACATTTTACAGAACCCAAAGTAGTCATGTTTTCACTCCAGCAGCATAAATTGTGTGCAACATAACTAATAATTTATATCACACCAAGGAAAACAAAGCTGAATGATTTACGTCTGACTTCTGCTACACACTATATTTCATTTGCTGTCAGGGAAAGGAAGAAAACCTAATACTAAGCAGCCCAGCATCTTGGGTATCAGAGCGTTTTCAAAAATTCATTGTAAAATGCTTGATGTTTTACAGAATAATTTTAATGCACTTAAATGCATTATATTTATTTATACTGATTCACTGAACTTCTTTAAGTTTAATTTCTCTGTGACATAACTTAATAATGAAGTTAAATGTATTTAGACACTAAACCAAAAAAGTTTTTAATTTACTTAAACTACTAAATCCAGTAAGCGATGGCTGCAAACACATTAAATGAATTAAATTAGGAAACAAACTTTAACATATGTACTAGGTTTTGAATTTAGTTACAATGAATAAATTATTGTTTTCAGGAATTCCTCCATAATACTGTATAATTGCTAATAACACTGAGCATATGAAAAAAGTAGTTATGTGCTGATAAACAAAGAATAGAAAGACACATTTGGAAAGAAGATCAGAGGATTTAGTATACCTGACTCCACAGGAATCTGCCTTTCTGTCTATGACAGAATAAACACAAATGCATAAGACCAACCAGGAAAGGCTCACAAAAGAAATTTTACCCAATTAACATCATAAAAATAGAAGCATAAATTAGTCTTTTCCTAAACTGCTAAGCTGCTGGTTGACTGATGATCATAAGATATTTGAATGTATTTTGTGATTTTCCGTGTGTTTTAGTGGAGCCTGTCAACATAGTTCATTTTTAAAACAGCAGTTCTAATTGTGAGCATTTGGTAAGTAATATCTTTTACATCAATACCATAAGCTATTTGCAGCAAGATATTCTGACATCTTGTGTTTGCCATACTCACAAGCTACTAGACTATAAAGTAAAATATATATTATGATAAATAGAAAAGCACAGGTTAGTTGTATATAATAAAGCAGTGAATGCTTGATGGGGCCCATAACTACTAGTAGATGGTTTCACTGCAAGCCTGCAAATGTGTCTATGTGACGCACTTACAGTAAAGGGAAAGACTATGACACTTGAATCAAGGAAAAGCAGGCATGTCAGAGGTCTGGCAGAATGGCCAAGAAGTTCCAAATTCTAAGAGTGAATACAGACCATATTAGGAAAGATCTGTTTTATCCATTTAAAATAATGAACATGCAAAATGCTACTATTTAGATCTTTAAGGGTTATTAAGGGATCACAGCTATAGGAACACCATGAGCTGCTTTCAAGAAATTCATATGCCCCTATAGCCAAAAATATGTCTCTTCTCTCCTGACAAATGACAATGGAAAGGTTTTCAAAACCATCCAGTGGAAAGGATTTATATGAGTTTAGCATCAGGAGGATAATTGGTGCAAAAGCTCAGTAATGGAAGGAGCAGGCTTGGGTCTTGACAGGGAAAAAGACAAGTAAGTGTGTGTGTGTGTGTGTGTGTGTGTGTGTGCGTGTGTGTGCGAGACGGGAGTGTAATGTATTTTGGATGGTACTTTAAAGTGAATCATTGGGCAAGCAAAACTCACCAAAAAGGCAGAGATTCAAGCTAGTGTAGCTATGTCCAGTGAAACTAATAAATAATTTGTCTTTTACTTTGCTCTTTGTATCCACATTGTGTATTTAAAGTAATAAGAATACAATTTTTGACAGACAGATATTAAACTAATTAGATTTTAAAAATACTTCTTTGCAAAGAAGATGGATTTGCATTAAAGTTTTTATTTGAAAGAAATTATTAATAAAGAAGCCCAGGGTAAAGTTCTGACTTTAATTTGAAGTTTAATTGTGGCCTGTATAGCTACAGTTTTTTAATTGTAAGTGTTTCAGAGTCTGTCATTCAAGGTAGTTTCTGAGATGTTCAACACAAGGAGCAATCAGAGAAAATCGTTCAGTCTGGTAAAATACAGCCAGCCAGTTAAGATCACAAACTGCAGCCAGCATGGTGTCAGGATTTGTCTTCTACAGATACACCCATTAAGGTTTCAAAACACCTGCAAAGATTAAAATTCCTCACAAGAGGCAGTCCTCACCGGAATCCTTTGAAAGTACCTAACAAGGAATTATGATTACATTAATTATGACATTTATGATCAAAAATGAGCAATTAACAAGACAAAAATAATTACGATACATATTCAGATAAACACCAAAATTAATCAAAAGTCTTAAATACAATGATTGAAGTAACAGATAACTATAAACAAAATGATAACTAAATAATTCTAAAGGGAGAACTAGATGGAACAAAAACTGACTCAAATCCAAAGTGTCAAATCTTAACTTCTAAAGATAGATAGATAGATAGATAGATAGATAGATAGATAGATAGATAGATAGATAGATAGATAGTGTGGCCAGTAGGGGGCAGCACCCCTACCTCGTATCCCAAACAAAACCATATTACACAAGTCCCAGGTTAAAATAAAACAGGTTTATTAACCAAAGTACCTTATATCAGATTGTAATACATAGGCTCTCCAGAAATATTCTCTTCTCCTCTCTCTCACTCTCTCTCTCTCTTATTCCTCCCCTCCTTCCATGCAAGTGTTGTCCAGCACCTCACCTAACTCTGAATCACTTGGATGAGGTTCAGCTGCTTCCTTTATCTTAGGCCCAGAAGTACTTCTAGGTCGAACAGAAGTCCTCAAGAGTAGGGATCACAAGCCCTCACAGCACCCTCTTATGGCACTCCTGGAACCCAACAAGGCTGCCTCATGGACTACAATTGCTAGCATGCCTTGTGGGTGTCTGTACAGATTACGGCACCTGGGGATGCTGGCACCTAACTTATTGGGGGAGCATGTAGCTCTGACCAGTTGTCTCCCCTGGTCCTTCTATCATGCTGGCTTCCCGGCCAGGTATTATTCCTCAATCTGATACTGTGGGGATGCCGGTGTACCCAATTCCAAACTAGTATTTTCTGCCATCTTCCTGGCTAAGGCAGGAAACACCCTGTCTTTCTTCTTGAGCTTCTGATGGGTTGGTCTAATGTCCAGATAAAGAACCTAGTTCATCCTGACCAAGATGCCCACACAGGTTTTTTTTGGATTACTTTTGCTTCACCCTTCAGTGATCGAACCTCAGATGTCAGCGCCTCAGGCAGGGCCTCAGTTGTTGCACCACGGCGGCTGGTTCACTTATTTGATGGAGGATAGATTGGAGTATTATATCCATAGGTATGAATTACAATTTGATTATTTGGGTGGTCACCTACCAGGTAAAGCTTGTGGTTAGTTGGCCAGTCGGTGAAAATACACCACACCCTCTCAGGTGTGAGAAGCAAATCATAGATGTGCTTCTCAAAAACAAAAGTGTGTACACCTGACGAGACCCAAGTAGGGCGAAATATGTGTTATGTACTCTTTGTATTATTTGGCAGGCACTATATATGATGGGCACTATTTTTTCAGCATCAACAGACCTGTAACTGGGTACACATTAGGCATTCTGGGTTCAAATTGGTGACCTGCGTGTTGAGAATATAATCAGTGACTGGTTAGATCTTCTTAGTCTGTAACCCTACAACTCCATGGGTGAATTGGTTCTGTTAGTTGAGGCCTCTCAGTCATAATTGAAGGCTGTGTTCTGCCTCCATCTGTACATGAGTATGGGCATTACAGGTAGAAGCTCTGACTTAGAGTTACTGTGCTATCTGGTGGCCTGGCTTGTAAATTATTCAATGGTCTGCAGTGGAACCGAGTTTAGTAAATATTGCCGACTGGCATTTCCATTCATCTATGCTACTCTTGCACCTTGTTGCTCATGGAAATCCTCATAACTAAACATATATCTGTAGTTCTTGTTATATGCTAAGTTATCTAAATAAACATAAAATCAGTAGGTCAAGTAATTATGGATTTAGTTGTATGCCTAATTTATAGGCACAACTGACACAAATAACAACAATTGAGATTATTAACGAGAGGTTTTATCATTTACACTAAGACCACAATGATACTGTGTGTTCCAGTGCTTAGAGATGTCCTGATGAATTCCACAGTGACAAAAACAATAGCATTATCACATCTTATAAAACTATAGTAATGAATGCTGTCAGAAAGTAACATGATAAAAGGCAGTTAATCTAAACTACATAAGCAATGAACACTGCTTTCAGACTTACCTGATGTATTTCCTCGGCATACTCTAATAGAAAAGCTATCTGTAAGTATTGCTAAGGCTTTAAAACCTAGCTATATCAGAGGCATGCTACACTTGCTAACATCTCACATTGATTAGTGACTTTCTCTATATGCATTCATTATGAGAGAAACTGACATACACAACCTTTGGCTATGCAACTTCTTAATGGAAGGTTTGACCCTTAACGACCTCCCACACTTCATTTCAAAAGCACTATCAAACACATTTCATAATGAATACCAATTGAAAAATAACATGCTAATTAAAGTACCATTATAGGTCGGGAACGTGTGGCTCGTATTCTCCCTGCAGCATCCAGCTGACTTTTTATTCAGCAAATGACATACCATGTACAGTACTGAATAATATTAAGTGGGATATCAGTTAGAAACAAATGCAGTGAATGTTATGGAAAGTTGAAAGTTATTCTTCTAACATTTTTCCTTTGTAATTAATTTGCACCTTTTTTTTTTAATTTTTAATGTATTAGGTTTGTGATAAATAGGAACTCTTGGAAAGAGACACTTACTTAGAATAATCTCTGGGCGTGACCTGATTCCTAATAAAAAGGGGTTTATTGAGGAAATAAAGATAACACAGGAGGTTTATAACAAGATGATCACAGACAGAATTTCTACAAAAGGAAGGGAATTAAACACTGTGCTCCTTCTGTAGCCTCCACCACTTCCACTCCAAATGAGTTCTTGGTTCGGACTTCCTCCCTTGCTTGTGGACAGAAGGTCATTTTAAAGTCAGACCCAGAAGTACATCCTGTATCATATTTGTATAGATGAAACCCATTACTGGGTCAGCCAGAATCATCTTCTGGTATATCCCTTAAATTCCCTCTAAGAGCCCCAAGACGTGCTGCCACTGAGGTTCCCTCCCAGGATTACAACTTCCAAACAACTCCATGGTAGTCAGTAGTATGGACTCACCATCTTAGTGTTGTCTTCTGTCCATCACTTCAAGGGAGGGCCACCGAATCAACAAGCTAACTAAAAGTGCAGGCTCAGTTATAGAACACACTTTGGACCCCCCCAGAGATCATAGCAAAAGACAGAATTAAAGCAATACTGAGTGCCATTATAAACAATGCTGCACATCCTCTCTCCAACACACTAACACGGAGTACTTTGAACATATCAGGAAATGCTATAGACGCTCCTTTATACCAACATCTGATAAAATGCCTCACTGTGACTGTGACAGCCAAGTCAGAAGTTTTCTTTGTTTTAAATTTTCTTCTTTGTTCAAACCAAAGTGTGTATGTATATTTATTTATTTGTTTATGTATTTATTTACATACGTATCTACCAATTTATGTATGTATTTATTTATTTATAGAACTTCTGTGTAAAGCCAAATTTCCCCCTGGGGACAAATAAAGTTCTATCTATCCATAACATGACATTCTAAAACCTGCTTAATTAAATTCATGGTTACGAGGGGGATCTCATCACGGCAGCGCTGGATTCAATACACGAAATAGCCATAGACAGGGTGCCAGCCGATCATTGGACTCACCCACACAAACATTCACACTTAAACAGGGAAAATCTGGATTTGTCAATGAATTTAAAACAATTCAGTATGTCGGAATGACTAATCAGTTTGTCCAGTTCTTAAAACATCAGAACACACTCTTGGTGTAACTTACTGGCTGCCTCTGCATGTCTTCCACAACAGCTAGTTTTAATCTCATGTGGTTCAGTGAAATACAGTACACTTATGATATTTTACAGTCTTCTTCTTTTGGCTGCTCCCATTAGGGTTTGCCACAGCGGATCATCTTCTTCCATATCTTTCTGTCCTCTGCATCTTTCTCTGTTACACCCATCACCTGCATGTCCTCTCTCACCACATCCATAAACCTTTTCTTAGGCCTTCCTTTTTTCCTCTTCCCTGGCAGCTCTATCTTTAACATCCTTTTCCCAATATACCCAGCATCTCTCCTCTCCAAACCAACGCAATCTCGTCTCTCTGACTTTGTCTCCAAACCATCCACCCAACCTGAGCTGACCCTCTAATGTACTTGTTCCTAATCCTATCCATCCTCATCACACCCAATGCAAATCTTAGTATCTTTAACTTTATTTTACAGCAATGACAAAAATTTGATCTTGCCATATACTGCATTCAGTATGCTACTGTACCCAAACAAATATTCTTTTGTAATGTGATAAACTTCTGCATGCCATGTCAGTGTAATGTTGTGGTGTGAATTTGAATAAACACATATTTAATATTGAAAACCATTTTCTTAAGTATAAATTAATAGCAGAAAGAAAAATGTAATGGCAAGGAAGCGTTTTCTAGACAAATGACCCAGAAACACCTTCATTCATGAGAGAGAGACTGACTGGTAAGTGACCATGCCAGGGCTTCCAATGGGAGACAAGTCTTGTTAATGTCCATCCTAGAGGATAGGTCACTGCCAGTGGATTTTATGCCAAGGCATCTGTATTGTTTATAGTGTGCATAGGATAGATTAAACCTGAATTAGTCTACCGGTATACAATGCAATGTACTGTACGTATACAGTCTACAGTTGTGTGAAAAACTATTTGCCCCCTTCCTGATTTCTTATTCTTTTGCATGTTTGTCACACAAAATGTTTCTGATCATCAAACACATGTAACCATTAGTCAAATATAACACAAGTAAACACAAAATGCAGTTTTTAAATGATGGTTTTTATTATTTAGGAAGAAAAAAAAATCATTGGATTTGTGTGAAAAAGTAATTGCCCCCAGAACCTAATAACTGGTTGGGCCACCCTTAGCAGCAATAACTGCAATCAAGCGTTTGCGATAACTTGCAATGAGTCTTTTACAGCGCTCTGGAGGAATTTTGGCCCACTCATCTTTGCAGAATTGTTGTAATTCAGCTTTATTTGAGGGTTTTCTAGCATGAACCGCCTTTTTAAGGTCATGCCATAGCATCTCAATTAGATTCAGGTCAGGACTTTGACTAGGCCACTCCAAAGTCTTCATTTTGTTTTTCTTCAGCCATTCAGAGGTGGATTTGCTGGTGTGTTTTGGGTCATTGTCCTGTTGCAGCACCCAAGATCGCTTCAGCTTGAGTTGATGAACAGATGGCCGGACATTCTCCCTCAGGATTTTTTGGTAGACAGTAGAATTCATGGTTCCATCTATCACAGCAAGCCTTCCAGGTCCTGAAGCAGCAAAACAACCCCAGACCATCACACTACCACCACCATATTTTACTGTTGGTATGATGTTCTTTTTCTGAAATGCTGTGTTCCTTTTACGCCAGATGTAACGGGACATTTGCCTTCCAAAAAGTTCAACTTTTGTCTCATCAGTCCACAAGGTATTTTCCCAAAAGTCTTGGCAATCATTGAGATGTTTCTTAGCAAAATTGAGACGAGCCCTAATGTTCTTTTTGCTTAACAGTGGTTTGCGTCTTGGAAATCTGCCATGCAGGCCGTTTTTGCCCAGTCTCTTTCTTATGGTGGAGTCGTGAACACTGACCTTAATTGAGGCAAGTGAGGCCTGCAGTTCTTTAGACGTTGTCCTGGGGTCTTTTGTGACCTCTCGGATGAGTCGTCTCTGCGCTCTTGGGGTAATTTTGGTCGGCCGGCCACTCCTGGGAAGGTTCACCACTGTTCCATGTTTTTGCCATTTGTGGATAATGGCTCTCACTGTGGTTCGCTGGAGTCCTAAAGCTTTAGAAATGGCTTTATAACCTTTACCAGACTGATAGATCTCAATTACTTCTGTTCTCATTTGTTCCTGAATTTCTTTGGATCTTGGCATGATGTCTAGCTTTTGAGGTGCTTTTGGTCTACTTCTCTGTGTCAGGCAGCTCCTATTTAAGTGATTTCTTGATTGAAACAGGTGTGGCAGTAATCATACCTGGGGGTGGCTACGGAAATTGAACTCAGGTGTGATACACCACAGTTAGGTTATTTTTTAACAAGGGGGCAATTACTTTTTCACACAGGTTTGGATGTAGGTTTGGATTTTTTTTCTCCCTAAATAATAAAAACCATCATTTAAAAACTGCATTTTGTGTTTACTTGTGATGATCAGAAACATTTTGTGTGACAAACATGCAAAAGAATAAGAAATCAGGAAGGGGGCAAATAGTTTTTCACACCACTATGCATGTTTTTGGAAGTATAAAAGAATAGCTTTGGAAAACAAGAGGGAGCCGGGGAAGACTAATAAATTCTAAACTTGGATTTTCTAAATGCTTTAATAAGGAAAAGCTTTTAATTCATGTCACATTTATGACAGTGGAAATAGCAACATTTAATTTACAACTCGGGTGTTTTATCATTCTTTTTAGTAGGGAAGAAAAAAGGCAAAACAAAAAAATCATTGAGTCTGGCATATGCGAGGGAGTGCTGGAGTGTCTATGCCACTGCGGACCTCTCACCTGACATGCTTGTGATTCATGATTTGAGTGAACTCTGGCCCAAGGGCTGTGTATGGCTCATGTGGGAAGAGCCAAGGCTGGCTGTTTTAACCCTGCTGTTTATCTAAAAGAAAGAAAGAAAAGAAAAAGTTGACTTCCTGAAACCAATCACTCACTATACCTTAATGAAATGAAACAGATTTTTGTAATCTCAAATTTCAATTAAACAGAAATTATGCTTGAATGCTATAAAAAAATCAAACAGCTGGCTTGTCTTACACTTAGCTAAGAAGCTGGAAAATTAGTGATGTATGAATTTTATTAGCTTTTACAGTGAATTTTGATTAAATTGGTGTAATTTTCTTTTCTTAATCTTTAATATAAAAAAGAATTTTAATGCTCATATAATCTATGACTCATTATTTCCACTTTTATTACCACTCAGTATAGAACTTTGCCTTAGTGAAATTTGTAGAATATGTAATAATAATTAAAAAAAATAAGAAAAAAAATGAAAACTTACAAGTTTCTTGGATTCCTATTATGTACTTTTTGCAGAACTTTGGGATCTCCTAACGAAATACAATTATTCCATAAGGCTTCTGAGGTAGGTGACTGGAGGTGAAACATACCCTGAAGTCACACATGAGCTCATACATTTTTAAAATGAATGCAAAGAAGGAAAATGGTGCACATGTGGTATAATCCTAAATCAAGCCATAAAATGGGTACCTTTTGTTTTTGTTTCTTTTCATGAATACCTGTTTTATTAATAGGATTACTCTTGGGCAAATAATGTTATATAATTAATAAACATTTATGTAAAAATGTGAGTCTTTTTCTTTTCTGATACAGGTCACACACTATGCATTTGCACTTTTATTTCAGAATCTGAGGAAATAGCACTCCGTTGATCTCTTGCTCTTTGGTATCACACTCACACAGTCTGTAGGTGTGTATTTGGTAATCAGATTTTTGCCACATTTTTAACAAATGCATGTCAATTGTTTAAGAAAACATGAACAGTATAAGGCTGTTTGTTTGGATAACAACAACAACAACTACACCATTTATTTCTATATCACATTTTCATACAAATGATGTAGATGAAAGTGCTTTACAAGATGACAATAAAGTACTTGCATGCCAAAAAAAGATTAAAATTACACAAGAAAAGCAGTGCATAAATACACTACAAAAAGATGAAGAAGGAATACATTTCCATGTTCAAAGACATACTGCAACAAATATATATTGTAGCATTTTCAAAACCTCCTTATCCAATTCAATGTGTTTCATATTTGGGTCAGCTGGGAGCCCCCTTAAAGCAGGGTTAGCCCTCCTCTGTCCCACTGACAGCACCCATGGCACCCTGCAGGGCTGCCCATCAGACTACAGTTTCCAAAATACCTTGCAGTTGTATGCATGGGTATACCGGTCCAGAAATACTGCCACCTAGTGTATTGGGGGAGTATACAGTTTTGTGAGGCTGTTTCAAGCGATGCACACATTTTATTGTCCGATCTATTCCGACTGATACATCAGTCCACTACTGCCTACCATTACACCCTGCTAAATATAATTCACATGCTCGCACTGTGCTATTTTGTTTTCCTTATAGGCAGCATCATTCTGGGATAGTTTTGTTGATGGCTGATATGTCATTGCCAGGTCTGATGACAAGGAGTGTGCACCACGTGAAGTCATCACTATGACGGCATACAGTTCAAAGTTTTACACTTCTTGGTCATCCAAGATTTGGATTCATGAATAAAAACTTCATTATTGTTAGTTTCTGAGTTACTGGTTATGGCAACTTTTTCTGCCCTCTGACTGCAAATTACATATTATGTAGTTTTTTGGCTCTGATTACATACAGAGGAATACATATGATAAAATATGATAAATAAATAAATAAAACTTCTGTGAAGTCAATAATACAAGTATAAAATGTGTGCATATATAATTAAATGTGCCACAGAATATATATTTTTTTGTTGGTCGCTTTTTTTATGCATTTATTTAATTACCTCTTCATTTATTTGAGTGACACCACATTCAACATGCAGTAAGCCCTGAAATGAAAACAGTGACTTTCATTCGATAAAGTTGAGAGGGCAGGCTGTAGTGAGTACTGTTTTTGATTGAGAAATCGTCCACAGAGTGGACATACAGTTAGGTCCATAAATATTTGGACAGAGACAACTTTTTTCTAATGTTGGTTCTGTACATTACCATAATGAATTTTAAATGAAACAACTCAGATGCAGTTGAAGTGCAGACTTTCAGCTTTAATTCAGTGGGTTGAACAAAAAGATTGCATAAAAATGTGAGGCAACCAAAGCATTTTTTTGACACAATCCCTTTATTTCAGGGGCTCAAAAGTAATTGGACAAATTAAATAACTAATACTTGGTTAAATTAAATTTCTAATACTTGGTTGAAAACCCTTTGCTGGCAATGACAGCCTGAAGTCTTGAACTCATGGACATCACTAGATACTGGGTTTCCTCCTTTTTAATGCTCTGCCAGGCCTTTACTGCAGCGGCTTTCAGTTGCTGTTTGTTTGTGGGCCTTTCTGTCCGAAGTTTAGTCTTTAACAAGTGAAATGCATGCTCAGTTGGGTTAAGATCAGGTGACTGACTTGACCATTGAAGAGTTTTCCACTTCTTTGCTTTAATAAACTCCTGGGTTGCTTTGGCTGTATGTTTTGGGTCATTGTCCATCTGTATCATGAAACGCTGCCCAATCAATTTGACTGCATTTAGCTGGATTTGAGCAGACAGTATGTCTCTGAACACCTCAGAATTCATTCGGCTGCTTCTGTCCTGTGTCACATCATCAATAAACACTAGTGTCCCAGTGCCACTGGCAGCCATGCACGCCCAAGCCATCACACTGCCTCCACCGTGTTTTACAGATGATGTGGTATGCTGTGGATAATGAGCTGTTCCACGCCTTCTCCATACTTCTTTCTTGCCATCATTCTGGTAGAGGTTGATCTTGGTTTCATCTGTCCAAAGAATGTTTTTCCAGATCTGTGCTGGTTTTTTAGATGTTCTTTAGCAAAGCCCAATCTAGCCTTTCTATTCTTGAGGCTTAGGAGTGGCTTGCACCTTGCAGTGCACCCTCTGTATCTACTTTAATGCAGTCTTCTCTTTATGGTAGATTTGGATATCGACATGCCTACCCCCTGGAGAGTGTTGTTCACTTGGTTGGCTGTTGTGATGGGGTTTCTCTTCACCATGGAAATGTTTCTGCGATCATCCACCACTGTTGTCTTCTGTGGACGTCCAGGTCTTTTTGCGTTGCTGAGTTCACCAGTGCTTGCTTTCTTTCTCAGGATGTACCAAACTGTAGATTTTGCTACTCATAATATTGTAGCAATTTCTCGGATGGGTTTTTTCTGTTTTCGCAGCTTAAGGATGGCTTCTTTCACCTGCATGGAGAGCTCCTTTGACCGCATGTTGTCTGTTCACAGCAAAATCTTCCACATGCAAGCACCACACCTCAAATCAACTCCAGGCCTTTTATCTGCTTAATTGATAATGACATAACGACAGACTTGCCCACACCTGCCCATGAAATAGCCTTTGAGTCAATTGTCCAATTACTTTCGAGCCCCTGAAATGAAGGGATTGCGTTAAAAAAATACTTTAGTTGCCTCACATTTTTATGCAATCTTTTTGTTCAACCCACTGAATTAAAGCTGAAATTCTGCACTTCAACTGCATGTGAGTTGTTTCATTTAAAATTCATTGTGATAATGTACAGAACCAAAATTAGAAAAAAGTTGTCTCTGTCCAAATATTTATGGACATACTGTACGTGCCTTGCTTGACTTGGGAATCCTGTGGCTCATGCGCATGCTCAGAGTTAGAAGTGGGTAAAATGTTGTCTAGAATTACTGTGGCTACTTTAATTTAAGAAACTCCAAATACATGTGTGCTGTGAATGTGGCACTGGATGGGCAAAGGTTTACATCCACTTTATCCAAGATTCACAAATCATAAAACAGTACTCACTAGAATCCACCCTCTCAATTTTGATGAGCGAAAGCGACCGCTTTCATTTAAGGCTTTATTTTCTGTTGCGTAGTGTTACTGAAGGAAGTAAATGAAGAATTATTTAAATAAATATATATTAAAAAAAAGTAACAGAAATATATTTCCTGACACATATCATTATTTGTACTCATATTTCATATTGCTATTATTAATTTATTTTCACATTTCACAGAACTGCTTTTTATATGTTCATTTGTCTATTTATTTAATTTTGACCGAAATATTCCTCAATAGTCACATATTCCCTTTTTTGACTTATAATTTCTTTGACCATATGTCCTGATGTTAGTTTATTTAAATTTTTGTCTTCTTGGGACTTCTGGTTCCTCAAACGTTGCCATTGTTTATTTCTGTTGTTAGGTTTCACTAACAGCCTTACTAGGGGGCATGGCCTCTGATTCAGGGATCCATGCACAATTGACGTGATTGGATAAAAATATACTTATTCGATCTACAGTACACGTATACTTTTGGTTTTGACCCTCTTATTTTTTTGACCATAATTATCGTCTCTTATATTGGGCTTTGTTTTTTTTTTTACGCAGGTTTTGTTCAGAAAGTGTATCTGCCAGTTTACTGACAGAACACTAGTACTACTACTATTAGGCAGGCCATAGCAACTATATCTTGCCATTAAATTCTGAATAAAGTCTTTCCTCATATGAGTTCCTTTATCCCCTATGTTACTGACTATTTTCAACCAGGTGTGTTCCTATTTTTCTGTAATGTCAAAATTTACTGCATCATTTTAAAACTGTTAAGTAATATAATGGGACAAGTTAACCATTAGTTATCCAAATGGAGTAAATTGTGGCCTTTTATTCTAAATCTAGATTTATTCCTATATTTAAACCACTTTTTTCCTGTGTTTATTTAGTGTATTGCACTTTTCATTTAATCTGTTTGTTTTCTTTATATTAAAGGAGTCATTTAAAGAGCAGGCTAATCCTATCAAATTGGATGCTGACCTCCATAGTGCTCCATTGGTGTTTCTGAGGCTTCATCTGTCTTGACATCCAAATAAAGAGCGAAGAGCCTTCAGACCTCTTTAGCTTTGTTACTGGAACCCTTAAATTTATTAGTCTCCGTGGCTGCTACTCTTGTATGATTGCAGTCTCACTGTATGATAAGTATTCATTAAGCCTGTTTTATTCTGTAGCTGTACATGATCTGTATAGTTCATCACATTATCCTGTTGTGCTTCATGTTTTATAGTTTTACTTCAAACTGTCTTAGATTTCTACAACACCTTTTTCACACTTTCTATTGAAAATCTGTCAGGTGTACTTCCAATGGCCCTTTAGCTGTCCTGCCAGTGGTGCATTTTCTGAAAACTCCAAATTTTGTGCTGTTCTTGTATTAGATGATGTGATATTTCATTAAAGCCTATTATCATTTGAAAGTGTCCTCTGATGGTGCACACTGCTAATTGCACAATAAATAAAATAAAGATTTGTTATTTGAAATGATTGATTGGGGTTTATATTTAAACAGACATTGATGGTAATATGCTAAAAATGCTTGTTTAAGATTTGCTGTTTTTGAAATGTTCTGACACAATACGTAATGTTCCCTTTTAGTGGGAATCTAAATATAATTTAATGATTAGGAGCCAGAAGAGCAAAATACAGTGCAGGCAGCCAGTGGCACCCAATACTTGTGGTTCATACCTCTATAACTCTAAGCTTGATGAATACAGCGTTTGAATTTTTGTCATTTCTCTTCAGCCTACCTACTATTTGCAAAGACTGTCACAATATATTTTATTAATTATTATTTAAACCTTTCGTATAAATAGCAAAATACTATATGTCAAATATTTGGAACAGCACAAAATTTGCCTTTCCCTTTTTGAATTCTGGCTTTTTAAAACCTGCAATGACAGTGACAGGTGGTCTGTATTGCCAACAATGTGAGTCCTTCTTCCCATTGTGGTTCCTGCACTACTATCAGGTGTCCCTTAAGGTAACTTGCCAGCTGCAAGGTTTGCTCTTACAAGGCCTCCCCACAGGTTGCTCAAGGGCAATTCAATGCAGCATCTGGAATTCCCATCTCCTAGCAGTTTAGAGAAATGTCTGCATAAGCGACACAGGTCCTAGATGGTATGGCCCATGACCATGTTGCAAGCATTCTTACTTGGTGTACAGTCAGTGAGTCAGTCTCAAATGGTCACTGAGCTTGAAAAATACAATTATAAGCAGCATGGCAGCATAGCGGATAAAACAGCTACATCACAAAGCCAGCATCCTGGGATCAAATCCCATGCCCAGATGCTGCCCATCTGGAGTTTATGATTTCTCCTCATGTACTGTATGTGAGGGCTTTTCTCTGAAAATTTCAGTTTTCTTCTGCATTTGGGCCTTTTTGGAAATGGATACCTCATCCAGGATTGATCCCTGCCTTGTGTCCAGTACTTCCAGTGTAGGCGTCCCCTATGTTATAGTGAATTGGGGGAAACAATATGAGAATGTAATTAAATTATGACAGTTACTGTTTAATGAATGCTGACACATATTCTTCAGATCTAAGTTAATTTTACACATTATGTTGGGGAAGTGTATCAAATGGAAAATGGCACAAATATAAGAGTTGTTCATAACAAACATTAAATCGCAAACACTTAAATTAAGCTTACAGTTAACAATCTTATCTTTAATCATTTATTGATGAAAAGGGCACTAGCAAGTCCACTGCATCATATATTCTTTAAGGAAAACATAGATAGATAGATAGATAGATAGATAGATAGATAGATAGATAGATA
>JANRMT010062856.1:83027913-83046490 GCA_026402145.1 Polypterus bichir lapradei
TTTTTTAAAGAAACACCTTGTTTATTGTATCACAGTTTTTGTTTTTGTTTTTTGTTTTTTACCACAGATTCGGTGTAACTAAGAAGACCTTTAATATGAATAAAAACATTTAACAGTTTTAAAGACTACTGGTATTTCATTACTACTTTCAGAGTAAGGTAAATTAATAATTTTCTGTGTTCTTCTCTACATTTACTTCATACAGCATATAAATTAAGATTTTGAATATGTATATGTTAATGCTTCACTGCTGGAAAAACCTGATCTGAATATTTTCAATATATTTTTATGAACTTGTCCTGTAGAGAAAATCCATTTTCTGAGCATGCCTTTCCATCAGAGTGTCATAAGTAACTGTTGCCTGTCACTGCAGTTTTGGGATTCAGGCAACAGCCAGCTCTGGACAGGATGCCATTACAGGGCACACTAATACCAGACCAATTTAAAATTTCCAGTTAACTTTAAATGCATGTGATTAGGATATTGAGAGCAAGATTCTTTCACAGGTAAAAGAAAACTCTACACAGACCATAAACCAGTTCAACAAAGGTTCCAGGGATATTACGTCACATCATGAAAATCAGACATTCTGAATTTGAGTCTAATTTTAAAATAATTATAGAATTATTGTAAACTTTAAAATGCCAAAAAACATTGTTTATTGAATACAGTTTCTTATTTAGAAATGAAAAAGTGTCCCATAGTGCAACCCGTGTGGCCTTTACACTAAGATTCTACAAATTCAGTTATGATCACTTGTACATATACATGTGATAACCTGAATATTGAATTAATACAAATGGTCATAAACGTCAGCCATGTACAAAACCAATTTTTCTAAGAAAAGGAGGCGCCTTCCTGCAAAGAATACAGCAACAGAAGAAAAAGCTTTATTACAAGGTAATTATTGTTTAAACAATGATTACAAAGTTGTTGATGAACTAAACAGTCTTGTTTCTTTTTGGTGCATTCTCATTTGTGATGTCTGAAGACATTGTCTACTTCACTCCTGTCTTCTGCTAATTAAATCTAAACAGTTTTAACAATATTAAACAGCTGGCACCACAGAAATGAGACGCATTTAATGAAGCATCTCTGTGCATCAATTTCCTTCTCTGCCGCTTTTCAGGTGGATAAGCACTTATGGTACCTAAAATAAAGCTGCCTACAAATGTTGTTAGGAATGTAGACGACAGCCGCGGAACGTGAGGATTTCAGCTTCTGCTGCTGTGCACATTACTAGCAAGCACAAGGCAAGTGAAAAGATAAGGAGGTTGCCAAAACAGTTCCCAGAAGATTCCTCTCATTTCAGGTTCATGCCCCAAGCCATACTCAAGAGCATCATCTTCACAGGTTGTTTATTAGCTTTCTTACACTATGTCTGCACATATAAAACACATAATTTTTACTGTATGTGCTTCTCAGGCTGCGACTTATAGTCCCCTCACTTAAAATTGTTCTATGCAGCTCTGGCACTCTATCCACTAATAAAAAGATCTCAGCTGTTCAGCAGTAAAACAAATGCATGGAGAGAAATGTGTTTAGAGTTCAAAAGAAACCTAAAAATGCAATCCACTCAAGAGCTGAGAGAGCCGAGCAAGGCAAAAACAACAATAAACAACATTTATTTCTATAGTACATTTTCATACAGACGATGCAGATCAAAGTGCTTTACAAGATATCTAAGAAATAGTTACAAGCACAGAAAAAGCAAATTTAAATTAGTTAAGAATAATAAGGAATAATAGCATACACAAGTAAATAACACACACTTACATAATTAAGAGAAGTACAGTCCTTATATATAGACTTTATTTCTAATATCCTATTTTCATTTTAACTAATGACTATGGTTTTAGAGTTTTCTTAAGTTGAGAAAATTACTACTCATCTAAGTAGAAATATGAGACAGACATCGGATTCAAGAGAGCAGTATGTCAGAGTGATATAGATAGGTAAAGCTGTGTGTGATCTGCATAGCTGTGGTAGTTCACCTGGTGTTTGACAGTCATAAGAAAAAATGGAATAAAAAGTCTCTAATAGTCTATAGTCTAATAGTAGTCTACACCAGGGTGTCCAACTCCAGTCCTGGAGAGCCGCAGTGGCCACAGGTTTACATTCTAACCCTTTTCCTAATCAGTGACCAGTTTTCACTGCTAAATAACTCTTTTTCCCTTCATTTTAATAGCCCTGTTTTTAACGATTCAGTCCTCTGAATTGATTCTTTTCTTCACTAAATGGCAGCAAAACAGAAATGAGATGTGAAGCAAGACATCAGATAATCGATTAAATCAGAGCTTCAAACTCCAACCAATTTCTTACTTAGAAGCCGACTCATGTTGTTAATTAAACCGTTATTTAATTCCACGGCTTTTGGGTGCTCTTAATCTGCCACAGTAGACATTTCCAAAATCGTTGATTTTCTATTTTTGTCTAAGAACACCGTCAAAATGTCTTGGTGACCTGAGCAAATCAACCTTACTGAGACTTTCACCTTTCTTTATTTACAGTTTAGCATTGTATTTTGGTTTGTTTTGTGTCTCATTATTGTTTGGCTGCTAATAAAGGAAAAAAGAAAAGACTCAGGTGTCTGAATCAAGTCAATTAAAATTAAGGCAAAAGTAATTAATTAGCAGCAAAAAATGGTCACTAATTAAGAAGAAGGTTAGAATGAAAACCTGCAGCCACTGCGGCCCTCCAGGACTGGAGTTTGACACTCCTGGTCCATAAAGGGCAGCACGGTGGCGCAGTGGGTAGCGCTGCTGCCTCGCAGTTAGGAGACCCGGGTTTCCTTTCAGGGTCCTCCATGCGTGGAGTTTGCATGTTCTCCCCATGTCTGCGAGGGTTTCTTCCGGGTACTCCAGTTTCCTCCCACAGTCCAAAGACATGCAGGTTAGGTGCATTGCTGATCCTAAATTGTCCCTAGTGTGTGCTTGGTGTGTGTGCCCTGTGGTGGGCTGGCGCCCTGCCCGGGGTTTGTTTCCTGCCTTGTGCCCTGTGTTGGCTGGGATTGGCTCCACCAGACCCCCATGACCCTGTAGTTAGGATATAGTGGGTTGGATAATGGATGGATGGATGGTCCATA
This sequence comes from Polypterus bichir lapradei, assembly GCA_026402145.1. Classification (NCBI taxonomy): domain Eukaryota; kingdom Metazoa; phylum Chordata; class Cladistia; order Polypteriformes; family Polypteridae; genus Polypterus; species Polypterus bichir. The sequence goes on from JANRMT010062856.1 coordinate 83,030,999, forward strand.
CAGTCTATAGTCAATAGTAGTTTAGAGTCTAGAAATCTTTCCATCCATCCATTATCCAACCCACTATATCCTAACTATAGGGTCATGCAGGTCTGCTGGAGCCTTAAAGCAGCATTTCTCAACCTTTAAGTATTTGCGACCCGAGTTTTCATAACAGTTTTAATCGTGCCCCCCCTAACATTTTTTTGAAATGTAGATGCATATTTTATTATACCTACTTAACTTTTATCAACATTTATCTAACTCTATATTTATTGTTCTAGTATCAGAATGTAGTTTAAGTTCATTTGTTTTGGTTTCAACAGATGTTTTTTTCATATTTTTGTTTCTTGTTTTCTTTTTCTCACATCTTCGTGCCCCCCTTTTTGTTACTTCGCGCCCCACTAGGGTTGCCCGCCACACAGGTTGAGAACCACTGCCTTAAAGGGTATAAAAATTAATTAATAGGTCATACTGTAATATGCACAGTTAAGGCTTCTATAAGTGAAAAGACAGAACAACAGTTAAATATCAAATGAGCAAGCACTTGCTACAGAGATAGAGCCAAAGATGCATTTTTTGTGTTCTGCTGTACTCACTGGTTAGGATACAATTCAAAGTGAAAGCAAAACATAGCCTAAAATATGAATGTCCCAATTATATCCCGAGCTCCCTTCTTCCACTCCATTGAATAACTACATTGAACTCATTCTCCTCATTTTACATGGTGAGTCCTGATTTGTGAAGTGCATAAAGTGTCCTGCGGATAAGGGGATACTGTCATAGACATTACAAGTAACTGGTCAATTCCAGGGATTGGTCAGTGCTGCTCGAATCCTTTCACTAATTTTGGGACCACCTAGGTGTCAATATATTTTTATATGCATAGGCAACAATTCAAAATTCATCTGTGACCTTTGTTAGGTATGACAGCCCCTGTACTATAACCTGTTTGCCACACTAAAGAAGTCTGAGACTCAAATGTTCTTACCAAATTTCTAGCCACGAGATTATGGTGGATCTGGCTAAAATTGAAACAGTAGATGGTTATCATGTCTTATTTCTCAAACAGGCGAGGAACATTATCCCTCTTGCAACCACTACCATGACTTTCTTCATAACTTCTGTTAGGCTTCACTGCCATTTTCTGCACAGGGGCAGTAGACATAAACTCGGGGAGTTCAGACAGAGCTTTTGCTTAACTGCTGCCTATTCTCACCCTGCCAAAGCCCATCTAAATTTTTCCTTGTTTTGTGGTTGGTTCTTTTTACTAGGGTTAGTGAGTTCAGGCTTTACTATTGTATTTTCCTGTTTCTGACCATCATTTTTATAACAGTTTTTCGATTGATTCTGTCTTACAGTACTTACAACTTTTTGTCATTTGTCATGATTTGGCCTTTCTTTTTAAATTTCGCATAGTGTATCTGCGTTTTCCCAAAATTACCAAAGTTCAGCAGCTCTAGTATGCAAAATGGGATTGATCAAAAGCTTGACACGTCAAAATGATTCCAAAGACAAATTTTTTTTTAAAAAAGCTTTAGTAAAAATTCTAAGTAAAACAGTTCACACAAAAAGGAGAAAATTGATATAGCAAAAATGAGAAAAGTTCTTGTTTAAGAAAAGTTCTGTTTAAATCTTAAAATGCTTGTTTCATTTCTGTAAGTTTGCTTATACAGTTACCCATTTTTATGCAGTAAATGGGTCTTTCAGTCCCAGCTAGCACTGGGACCTATTCTAAACAACAACCCAGTTAACACACTGTGTCTTAGTTATAGCAAGAAAATTCTATCTCTTATTAACTTAGAGGGTGTAAAAGGCTAGACCATTGTCTATGACTATGAAAGAAAATTATATTCTATTCAAATAAAGTAAACACTAATATGAGTTTAACTTAAAGCTTTAACTTTGTAAGATTAGCTCTTATATATAGTCTTTCTTTGGCTTCTAAAACTATATGAGGCATAGTTTTGATGGCATAGAGATCAAGATAACATGCTGTTGCATTTATTTTTGGAACAGATTTTTCATTATATTAAAAACAAATACTGAATGATTCTATTGCAGCACCATTTTGTTTTTGTTATTGGTGATGCCATTTTGTGATCTTTGTTCTCTTCATCGCTGTTAAGATCAATTGGAAGTGTGTGGTGCATGAAATCATGGGGTCAAAGGTATTAGGGTCAGCATTGGACACTTCCTGATTTGGAGATATTCAAAGGAATCTTAGCGTTCTATTTGGGATATTTTTTTAAATCTCTTTGGTTACAAGCTCTCTTCTGTCCCTGATTGCAATTTAGGTGTTTTGTTTTGGCTCCAGTTATGCATACTACTCTTGCTTTTGACCGTTTTGTCTCTGTTGTTTTTCTCTGAATCATTTACTCATTTCTTTTACTATGATTTCTGTTTCATGTTCCATGTTACCTAGATTTCTCACTACCTGGTTTCGACTTGGCACTCAACCTCACTCCGTCTTCTGATTACATCTTCGATTTATAACTGCTGCCTTCCTGTGTAGTCAGTACATGTATAAACATCCATCAAAACAGTGGATCTGATTATTGGATTTTGGACTTGTTTGAATAAACCTTTTTATTTGCCACAAGTAATGTTAATTTCCATTGTGCGTTTTTTGGATCATGAAATTAAATTCAGTTAATTTTAACTATGTACCTTATTTTAAGTTGTGGAAAATACTGGGTTCTTTTTTGTCGCCATTTTATGATTTCTGGGGCACTGTTATTTTGAGCCATGACTTGACCTTGGTTGCTATCGAATGCTGTCATGAAATTATTGTGTTTAACATCACTGGTGCAACTCTTTAAAAACCAGTGTTTTGGATTCATTATCATCTGAGTTTCTAGATAAACAAAGAAAAAACCTTTATGAACTTATATTAATTAGTGTTCTTTAGACTTCCTGGTTTCCTGACTTTAGTTTTGGTATTTAAGATGGCAATGTTGGGTTGCTATTCAGATTTTGACAATAGATACATGGACAGAACTTTATTTGTCCAGGATTAACTCTTGGTGATGGATTGTTCTGTCTAGCATCAATGTTTCTTTTTCCAGTCTCCCCCATTATTTTTTTTTTGCCATTCTCAGTACAAAGCAGAGAAAATATGTGGATTAGACAAAAACAAATTCAGCTTTGCATATTAGATTATGCCTGCTTCATCCGTGCCTCTCCTTGATCTGTAATTTAGCAATGTGCATTGTTGGTACTCTGACCTTAAAGAGGTAACAGATAATTTGTAAATAATGGACCAGAAGAAGAGACATAGGTTAAAAGACAAGCAAAGATTCTTAACCAGGAAATCAATTAAATACTGTCGTCAAGCCTAAACCAAAACCCTAAGTCATTGTCCAAAATACGTAAAACGCAAATCATGTACAAGGAACACTAACTAAATAAACACATGCTAATCTTTTGTTGTTCAATCACAATTTCACTGTGACCTTTATACATCCCCCCGACTCCATGATATCACAGCTGTACACTACCAGGTCAATGCCCTAGCAACACAAAAACAACCATGCCACAAAATGGTAGCACCCATGAAAAGAAAATAACATAATGAAAAAGACAATAAAATAATTCAGCTTTCAAATAACATTTTTCAGGAAGCAAATTAAATTTATATTGACAATCATTGGGTTAAACCCACCAGTTGGATGGCTTTTCTTTCAGAAAATGAACAAAAAATGTATAGAAAAATGCAAAAATGTTGGTTCTGCTTTACAGACAAGTGTGTTATTCAGTATTTTGCTATATAGTTTTTTCTGCATGTTCTGTACGTGCTTCTGTCCCTGTCAGAGCAGCAAGTTAGCACAAACTTGACAACTTTGGTTCACTTGTTTCCTGGCAGACGAATGTTAGGTTTAATCTTTTCGATTTCAAGTTGGTTTTGTTGTTTTGGGTTTAATGACTGATCGTTTTGCTTTTCTGGTTACAAACTTTGGTTTTGTCCACAACTGACATCTAATTTTCTCATCGCTTTACTTTCTGCTAAGCTAGTATCAACTCTCCGGAAGAACAACTCCAGTTTCAGTTGACAAAATGCCCAAATATAACTTAAATCCTTGCAGGATGTGAGCTCGGGTTAATTATTACATTTCTGGTATGAACATTCTCACTCTGTTCTGTTGTTCAGCTGCAATTGACCATTGTGAAAAACTCACAAGATATGGGCACAGAGGTGCAGGGTAATTAACCTACTTCAGCTCAAATGGCAAATACAACTAAAATAAAAACAGTGTTGTAACACTGACAATTCACACATTCCTAACGAGACCTCTGTCTCCTTTGGGCCCAAAAATGATAACCTCTCTTTGAAAGTTGCCTGCTTATATTGGTCTGAGCCCAGAGAGGGTGGGTCACCGGGACAGGGCTTGGTGAAATCTCAAAGTCAAAGTCAAAGTGAACTTTATTGTTATCTCAACCATATACAAGTATACAGATAGACGAAATTGCGAAGCTCAGGGTCCACAGTATAACAACATGATGTGCAAATAATAAATTAAAAACAGAATTAAAATTTAAAAATTAAAACACAAGACAAGACATTGTGCAAAGATAGGACAAAGAAGTAGCAGCAATATTGAAGTGTAAGATATGTGATATAATAAATAAATAAATAAATAATAGATATAGATAATACAGAAATTATCAGTGTATGATAATAGTTGTTTAAGACGTGTGTAAACAATGACAGGTCAGAATGTTTCACAGCAGAAGGATATCAAGAGTGTCAAAATAATTAAAGGTCAGAATGAGATTTTCAGTTCTTTTCTACATGCACACTCATCTTTGCAGGACAGTGGTTTTCATGTATAAAAGTTCTGTTTTTAAAGGTGGTTGAGGCTGTGTGGAAGGTCCCAGGGGGCAGCCTGGTGTTAAGGAGTCTAACAGCTTGGGTGTAAAAACTCTCCTGCTGCCTGGCAGATTTGGCTTTGATGCTACAATATCTTCTATTGGATGGCAGAAGTGTGAAAAGTCCATGTGAGGGGTGTAAGGGGTCCTGCACAATGCTGCAGGCCTTGAGGACACTGCGTTTGTAAAATATGTCCTGTAGTGAAGGGAGAGGCACCCCAATAATGTTCTCTGCTGTCTTCACTATCCTTTGCAGGCGCTTGCGGTCGGATATGTTGCAGTTTCCATACCAGACAGTGATGCAGCTGGTCAGGACACTCTCCATGGTGCCTCTGTAGAACATGGTGAGGAAGGAAGGGGGAGACGTGCTCGCATCAGCCGCCTCAGGAAGTGTAGTCTCTGCTGGGCTTTCTTGATTAGTGATGAGGTGTTATGTGTCCACGTAAGTTTCTCAGTTATGTGCACACCGAGGAACTTGGTACTCCTAGCAATCTCCACATCTAAATCGTTGATGCTGAGTGGGCAGGACGTGATTTTCTGAAGTCCACGATTATCTCTTTTGTCTTGTCGACATTGAGAGATAGATTGTTGTCTTCACACCATGCAGACAGCCGTTTCACCTCATCTCTGTATGCTCTTTCATCATCCCTGCTTATCAGTTCCAGCACCGTCGTATCATCTGCAAACTTGATGATGTGGTTGGTGTTGTGCGTGGCTGTGCAGTCGTGAGTCAGCAGGGTGAACAGCAGTGGACTAAGCACACAGCCCTGCGGTGCTCCAGCGCTCAGTGTGATGAGGCTGGAAGTGTTGTGGCCTATCCGAACTGACTGGGGCCTCTCTGTCAAGAAGTCCAGGATCCAATTGCAGAGGGTGGTGTTCAGGCACAACCTGCTCAGTTTTACAACCAGCTTTGGAGGGATGATTGTGTTGAAGGCAGAGCTAAAGTCTATGAATAGCACCCTGACATATGTGACTTTTTTATCCAGATGTGTCAGGGAGAGGTGAAGGGCAGAGCATATGGCATCCTCAGTTGACCTGTTTGAGCGGTATGTAAACTGAAGAGGGTCAAGGGAGGCAGGGAGATTAGTCTTTATGTGTGACATGACTAACCTTTCGAAGCACTTCATTATGATGGCATGAGTGCAACTGGTTGGTAGTCATTCAGGCATGTCACTGATGACTTCTTCGGCACTGGTATGATGGTGGTCGACTTGAAGCATGCTGGGACTGACGACTGGCTCAGAGATGTGTTGAAAATGTCTGTGAGGACACCAGCCAGTTGACTGGCACATACTTTGAGCACAAGACCAGGTATGTTGTCAGGTCCTGCAGCCTTGCGTGGATTGACTCTGGATAGAGTCCTCCTCACATCTGTTATGGAGAGACAGAGTGCTTGGTCAGTGGAGGGAGGTGTTGCTTTTCTCGCACGCTCTTTGTTTTGCGCCTCAAACCGTGCAAAGAAGTTGTTCAGCTCATCCGGAAGGGAGGCATCACCATCACTGCTGTGTGGGTTGGGCTTGTAGTTTGTAATCGTCTGAACGCCCTGCCACATACGATGTGTGTCTCTGGTGCTGCTGAATTGTTTGTTGATCTTCTACACGTAAGCCCACTTAGCTCTCCTTATAGCGCAAGACATGTTGGCTCTGGTCACCCTGAGGATGGCCTTGTCTCCAGATCTGAAGGCTGCATTTCTGATCTTGAGCAGCTTGTGCCCTTCTCTTGTCATCCAGGGCTTTTGGTTGGCTCTTTTGGTAACATCCTTGGTAACAGTGATATCCTCTATGCATTTGGAGATGTAGCCAGTCACAGAGTCTGTGTACTCCTCCAGATTGATAGAGTCACCATCCATAGAAGCCTCTCTGAAAATGTCCCAGTCTGTCAATTTGAAGCAGTCTTGGAGAGCTGAAACCGCACCAACCTGCCACACTCTGATGCTCTTGCGGGCTGGTTAGTGCGCTTCAGCAGGGACTTGTATGCAGGGACCATAAAAATGCTGATTTGATCTTAACAGCCCAGGTGAGGGTGGGGTAGGGCCTTGTAGGCGTCAGGAGTGCTTGTGTAAACATTGTCCAGACAGCTTCCCCCTCTAGTAGCAAAGTTCACATTCTGGGAGAATTTTGGGAGAAATTACTTCAAGTTGGCATGATTGAAGTCTCCAGCAATAATGAAAAATGCCTCAGGGTGCGTCGTTTGCAGTTTGCTGATGATCTCGTAGAGTTCCGCTAGCGCCTGGTTAGCATTTGCGCTAGGCAGGAGGTAGACGGTAACCACCAGCACGCAACTGTATTCCCTCGGCAGGTAGAAAGGCCGACACCTTACTGATAAAACCTCTATCAGAGGAGAACAGAGTCGCGCAACTGAGGCAGCGTTCGTACACCACTATTTGTTCACATAAACACACAGACCGCTCCCACAGGTCTTACCAGACAAAGAGGCATCTCTGTCCGCTCGGAAGATGGTCAGTCCGTCTAGCTGGATGGCCGAGTCTGCAATGTTTTCCTGGAGCCATGTCTCAGTGAAAATAAAGATGCAGCAGTCTCTCATTTCCCACTGCTTGGCCCGCTGCAGCTTTATATAATCCAGCTTGTTGTCCAGCGATCGGACGTTCGCAAGCAGAACAGACGGTATCGCAGGTCTGGTGGGGTTAGTTTTTAGCCTTGTGCTAACACCGCCGCGTTTACCTCGTTTCTGCTTCCGATCGCTGCACTTGCATTTTCTCCAACTCAGCTTCTCAGGCTGCTGAAGTAAGCAAAGGCTGCAGAGCGTCTCTGTCACCTCACTGGATATTTCAGCGCAGTTTCTTTGGAAATCGAGCAGGATTTGCCGCTTGTAAATGTATGTCTGCGTACTACACTGTAGTGTCACTACACTGGTTACCTGTGTCATTCAGAATTGACTTTAAAATACTGCTTATGGTTTATAAAGCCTTAAATAATCTCGCTCCATCTTATATATCGGAATGCCTGACACGTTATATTCCAAATCGTAACCTTAGATCTTCAAATGAGTGTCTCCTTATAATTCCAAAAGCTAAACTTAAAAGAAGTGGTGAGGCAGCTTTCTGCTGTTATGCACCTAAAATCTGGAATAGCCTGCCAATAGGAATTCGCCAGGCTAATACAGTAGAGCACTTTAAAATACTGCTGAAAACACATTACTTTAACATGGCCTTTTTATAACTTCACTTTAACGTAATACTGATACTCTGTATGTTCAATTCTTCATAATAACTATTCACAGTGGCTCCAAAATCCATACTGACCCCTACTCTCTCTTCTGCTTCTTTTTCTGGTTTCTTTGTGGTGGCGGCCTGCGCCACCACCACCTACCCAAAGCATCATGATGCACCAACATTGATGGACTGAAAGCCAGAAGTCTACGTGACCATCATCATCAAGTCCTTCCATGAGTACCCTAAATACAAAGAGGACTTTTTGATTTATGTTAGGTAGATTGCCCAGAGGGGACTGGGCGGTCTCTAGGTCTGGAACCCCTACAGATTTTATTTTTTTTTCTCCAGCTTTTGGAGTTTTTTTTTTTTTTGTTTTTTCTGTCCACCCTGGCCATCGGACCTTACTTATTCTATGTTAATTAATGTTGACTTATGTTTATTTTTTTATTGTGTCTTTTATTTTTCTGTTCATTTTGTAAAGCACTTTGAACTACATTTTTTTGTATGAAAACGTGCTATATAAATAAATGTTGATTGATTGATTGATACTATCACTTACATGTACTTTTTTACTTATACTAGTTGACAAAGACAAACAAAGATTAACACTAAACACCGCGGACTCGGGAGATCTGTAAGCCTCAGCCTGCACGGGTACCGCCATGCTGCATTGGGTCAGAGCTGTGAAGAACCAGTCGATAGGTTAGCAATAGAGCCCCCTGTTGCTTTGGAGTGGTATTGATTGGCTTACCTGAGTATTCTGGGTGGTCCCAATGGCGACATTCATGACACCATGCAGTAATATATTTTTAAAAGCAAACCAGGAGATTAGATGTTAAAATTATAGAAGTTAAACAAAGTGAAGGGTCAAGACCAGGAAGTCAAATCCAAACTAAAAAGTAAGGCTAATCCATATTTAAAATCCTTTCATTCAAAGCAGAGATCTTAGACCTGGATTCCCTTCCTAGCACACATTCTCAGAAATGTTTTGAAGTATCCACAGTCTTGGAAGTGCATGGTGGTAACCTTTATAGTTTGGCAACAATGAGATAACATGGTGCACAGTTCTGGCTGTCACATGGTAGAAACCAGGCTAGCAACCACAAGCAAAGTCTTTTAAAATGAATGCACCCATGAAAAATCAAAATGGTGGCCTGTCAAAATAAAAATAAGATGTGAAGAATTGTTAACTACTGTATACCAAAACAAAATTAAACAAAACAAATAAGGATACAATTGTAATATACTGTGTGTGTGTATATATATATATATATATATATATATATAAATTACCAAACTAGTTACAAAGCAAGTACATGGAGAAATGCAAAACTAAACATGGAATAAAACAAAAACTGCCCAATCGAATAATCTTTGCATTAGCATTTCAGTGCTCATAGCATTGGATACACCATGAATATTGCATTGCTATACTGCGGACATCATTTATAACCATGATTACGCATTCACAAATGGCTCACCCTCACTGGTGCTGTTTTATATTTCAGCAGGTGGAGAGTCGAGCATCCTTGTCAGACCTTTGTGGATACAAGGAGAGGTTCTGTCTGTGTGAGCAACCTTTAGTGTTAGATTGAAAAGGGAAGGAAAAGAACAAAAGGAAAATGTAGAGTGTATGGTAGGAGAAGGAAAAAACAAAGAAAAGGCTAGTGTTTATAAAACAAAATAGTCAAAAGAAACAAAAACACATCCTGAAAGATAATCAAGCAAACATCATTTGAAGGGTAGGACTAAAAAACATTACACCCCACGCAAAAGAAAGAAGCTAATTCTTAATATTCTAGATTATACGGTTTGTTCCTGATAAAAAAGGAAACATATAAATGTGTCAGGAAAATAGGAAACTGAAGCCAGATTAAGCAATATTCTACAAAATATTACTTTTTCATTTTTCAGGTCTCTGGATTGCAATATATGCATTCTGGATTCATCCACTCCTGTTCCATAGGCTGTCTCATGAAACACATTGTTGAGCGGGCAAATTTTGATATGTGGACTACATGGCAAGGATGCGAGACGATCCCACAAAAAAAAAGTGAAATAATTAGTACTGTAGATTGTAATGTGCTAATGTTGAAACACCTCCTCAAAAAAGGAGCACTTAGCATGACTTTTAATGTTATTTTAAAATATGTAAGCAGCTGCGCAGATGAGGAGTATATCAATGTCACCATTGGCTGGCATAACAGGAACATGGAGAAGTTTCTTGTCTATTAAATTTTCTTCAGCTGTGCCCAGTTGGCTTAGTTCAGAAAAATGTCCAAAGGCTGGATGGTTTGATAACTTCCAATAAGAGAGCACTCAGCTGTTAGCTAACTCATGAAGACAGAGAGCAGCAGGAACAGTATGTGGTGTATTCCCCCTTTTAATCATTTTATTCAGAAACTATTTACAACATCTGCCCAATATGAAATACAATTCCATATACAGTCCTTTTCTCCTCTAACCAGACTTTTTGCAATTTCTAATTATAACCAATTAAAACATAAATCATAGTGACATACTAATTATTGAATACATTTGCAGAACAATATAAGAAAAAATTGTTTATTTTAAATTTCTGGTGATAATTTGTTTGAAACAAAAGAAGTACATATGCTGTTAAATTATCTACTGTATCTCTTCTCTGTTATTCTCTAATTCAAATTTGGAAATATTTGCTGTAATTCATTAGTATGTTGGTTCTTTTTTTACATGATGTACTTCTATATTTGGTATTAGTTGATCTACGTCTAATTATATTTATAAGAGCCTGTGAATTACAAAGCCCCTCTTCACTGAGCCTCAGGTTTCCTTCAGTTTGAAACCATTTTAGTGATCATTTACACCTAGCCCAACCTTCACTAGCAGCAAATGAAAGACGCACAGTTAAGATATTCACAGCTTTTTATAAACAGGATTAAAAATAAATTGAAGCTATACTATGTCATCAAGACAAGAAACATTAAATTCAAAATTTTATATTTTTCAAACTAGTTATCAACAGAAAAGGTTTAATTTTATAATTTTATTATTGAGGAAATAATCACAAGGAGATATAAGAAGGTTTAGGGAAGCCGCCCTGTATATTTTAAATAAATCAATTTAAAGAAATCAAAGAGAGATCTTTTCAGAATTGCACAACAGAACTGAGGTAACAGAAAACAGTGGCACTTTTACACAGGTAAGACAGGAAGGGGTTTGTCTCCAGGGTTGGAAGAGGAGTGAGGTCAGGTGGGATTTCCTTCTTATTGTCTGCAGAGGAGGAAATAGGGAAATAGAGAAGGCATTAGTGGACTGCGTCACCAAACCCCCCAACCCGGTCTGGCGCACAATTAATATTAATAAAGCCCATAAGCTGCCTCCCATGTGCACTTGTGTGACATAGTTTAATCATTGTTACCACATGAGGGCGCCAGAGAGCGCCAAACCACAGAACCAGTAATACAGCTCACGTTAACAGAATAATGGATTTTTATTCTCCTTCCAGGCACTTCTCCCAAATCTTCTCACAACAACAAGCAACAAGTATGCAAAAATTATTCAATAGTCCACAATTCTTCCTCTTTCACTACCTCTGTTGAGTTTCGCCCACTGCTTCCCAACTCTGACTCATCTATGCGTGGCAGTGGGCTTCCTTTTATGCTTCTGGTGCAATTTTGTCTCCTCTAGGAAGCATTTGTGGGCCATAGACAATGTAGGGTGGTCCTCCCCCAATCCCAAAAGACCACTACAGGGATGCACTTCCGGGCTTCATTTCCCCAGCACCCCTGCAGGTGTCCCAACTGGGTTGTAATACAAGGACCACTGCCATCTAGCACATGGGGGATGGAACCACTCCCAAGTTCCAGCTTCCCCTGATCCATCCGTTATTTTATACCGACTGGGCACAGAGTTATCTTTCCATCCTGCCAGCCAATCCGTCCATTGTTCCTCTCAGGCCTCCTATCTGATTAATGGTATGTCCTCTGATCAGACCAGGATGCCCATTCTCCTCCTACAACATATATAGTAGTAAATTTCTGGCCACAAGGCAAGAACCAGCCATAGACTGGTTGCTAATTGCATAAATGCTGCATATATCCTAAAATATTATATAAAGCCATTCAGCTATCTATCCATTCATTTGAAACAATTTGCTACAATTACTAAGATCACCTAGCCTTGCCCTGTTTACCATTATGTAAAACACAAGCTTCCATATCCCAGCCTAACCCTCAATGTCAACAAATATAAAGAGCATCCTATAGAAATTGTGGCAGAGAAAGAGACACTACAATAGGAAATTCATAAAGACTGGATTTGGGTTTCCTGTACCTCTTGCCCTCTTGGTCATGCCACTTTGATAACTGACATAAAGTCTTGTACACTATTTCTCTGACCCTAGTAAAAAATGTGGCAATCCTCACTGACAGCAACTGATAACTGCTCTTGGACTCATTGATGGTAGGCTTTTACAAGGGTCTCACCGTGAGGTTGTGTTTTTATTTCTTTTAGGTTTTGTGTTTCAGTTTTTTTGTTTTTTTGCAAAATGTTGCAACTCTGTATTTTGTTACCGTTTCTGTAATTGTAGACTATTTTATCCGAGTTCTTGTTGTTAGTTTAATTTATTTCCCTCCGTGTTCTGTTCAAATTATTATTGTCTTTGATGGTGGAAGGGCAAGACCCTTATTTAGGTAGTAGGCCTAGGGGCTTCAACCAGCCTTATTATAGCACCTGGGGTTTATTTAAAGTCCTTGTTGCTGTTACATTCAACTCTCTTTTTGTACATTGCTTTATGTGAATATTTTGTGTTTTTTTTTTACCATTTTTGTTTGATCTTTGGCTTTCAATTCTTGATCTTGCTTTCGTTTTGTCTCTTGGTCAGCAGACTTGTTAAAATGAATCTTTTTTTTTTACTTTTTTTTTAATCTTTTGCATTTTTTATTTTGGAAAATGTTGCATTGTTTGTTTGTGTATTTCTGGTAATAATATGTATTTATTTTAAATAGCCCTGTGTTTGAATTGAATACATTTAAATCATTAATGTTTTGTTTTTGGGCCAGGTTTCAACAGCTTCCATTTCCTTTTGGCCTCACCTTTAATCCATTTTTATAACATCTGTTTATCCGCGCTCTGTCACTCCTCTCCTGCACTTTCCTTGACAGTGTTATTATAGTCAGTCAGTACTGAAGGACTGTTCACGGTATCCTGTCAGTCATTCGGTCCTGCTTTGCCCCATTCCACCATGACCCTGGAATCCATCATGAGTTGGATTATTCAAGTTTGACAATTTTGCGTTGTTGTCGTCTTTCTTAGTGGAGGTGTGAAAAAGCATTCCATTGTCTTTGTGACGTACAATAATAAAGCAATTTATTATTGAATTGCTCTGTATGTATTATCATAGTATAATGGTGTGTAAGAGTGTGGGGAGTTGTATAATACTTTGGATTGAACGATGGCCAAAAGTCAGGAACATGTGATTTGTTTGTTGCACTTTGTTTTTGTTTATATGCACTATTTGTTTGTTTCAGGTACATTTTAAACCATAACAAAGAATGTTACAACCCACAATCACGTATAAGTCGGGTCTTGAAACCTGAAAAATCGATCATAAAATCAGACCCTAACTTATACGCCCATTCAAAAATGCGACACCTAATTTTTTTTTTTTTTACATCCTCTTGCCTCCTCCAATCTCGCATCACCTTGTCAGATGCATCAAATTTTGTTGCAGCAGCACAGTTACCAATTACTTTCGCTACTTCAATGACATTTAATTTTCTTCTGATCGAACACTCCATTGTAGATAAGGGATGCTCTTATGATAAAAATGTATGAGAGGGTGAGTTACAAAAACACAAATCAGTGCAAATGTTGCTTCGGAATAGTTCAGGTATTACCGTGTGGTCACGTAGGCACAATAGAGAGAGAGCGGTTAGGAGCACACGCTGATACAGTGCATTGCCGCACCCACAAAGAATAAAAAGGTAGTGTGCTCTATGGTTACTCTTTCAGGTGAGTGTTAGCATATCATAATTCCTTGTACCAATAGCGTGAGTTTTTCACATTCAACTTATACAACAACATTATAAAATACCAGAAATTATACTGTAAAATCAAGTCCCGATTTATCCGCGGGAGAACTTATCCGCTAGTATATACAGTACTCTTGCAATAAAAAAATAAAATATGTTTTACGCAACAATTTGATGTAAAACATATTTTAAGTCAATATCTATCTGTGCAACAAGTTTTAGACCTATGTTGTTTATTAGAGCTTCCTAGGAAGTGAAAAGGCTGTCCAAACAATAGCAGTGCATGGCAGTACTCAGTCGCTCCATTTCAAGTCATTGTGTCATATACGTAACATTCATTATGGATAATTTAGCTTTCCCAATTTCCTGAGAAAGAATGACTTTAGGACGTGAGACAGAAATGGCATTAATAACAATAAACTCAAAAAGTCAAACATAAATAATAATAATAATTGGTGGACATTTGGATGGATGCATTTACAGTCCTCACATTAAGAGGAAGCTCCATCGAGAATTTGTGGTTTTTGTTTGGCTTTACTAATTTACTGTTAGAATTGTGATGTTACAATCCTCACCATTTGGCAGAACTTGCTCACTTAACTCTGAGCGTTGCTAGTAAAGTGGTGCGCAACACCATTGTGGTACTTTTATATATGAATGCTTCACATTCTTAACATCATCCAAACATTGTGTAAATAAAGGATGACTTTCAGAGAGACTTTAGTGCTGCAGAAAATTGTCTGAAATGTATCTTTCAGCTTTGAGCTGAGTATAGCACCATGGGCTTTAGTCATTACTCTCTATTCCTAGTGCACCAACATCACACCAAGAAGTGGGAGGTCACAGTGTAGTGTGTAGATGTGTTCAGAACTGGCTAAAACACAGCAAGCAGAGGGTTATCAGAATTGGGGGATGTTAAGAATGGTGTACTGGGACCAATGCTATTTTTTAATATACACAAATAACCCAGGTATGAAAATGAGCAAAATGTTGGTTAAGTTTTCAGATGATACCAAGTCACGTGGATTGAGAGATAGTCTACAATCCGTTGAATCTTTGCAGAGGGACTTGAATAGCATCTATTGTAGGAATGAAGCTGGACAGTTTAACATCTGTGGCAGAGCGACGGGCGCTAAGCAAACTCCTGTCAATCATGAAGAATCCACTGCATCCACTGAACAGTGTCATCTCCAGGCAGAGGAGTAGCTTCAGTGACAGACTTTTGTCACTGTCCTGCTCCACTGACAGACTGAGGAGATCGTTCCTCCCCCTCACTATGCGACTCTTCAATTCCACCCGGGGGAGTAAATGCTAACTTTTTTCATATTTATTACTATTTAATTTAATATTGTTTCTTTGTATCAGTATACTGCTGCTGGATTATGTGAATTTCCCCTTGGGATTAATAAAGTATCTATCTATCTATCTATCTATCTATCTATCTATCTATCTATCTAT
>JANRMT010062856.1:83067354-83130538 GCA_026402145.1 Polypterus bichir lapradei
TACCTACACGGGAAGTTGGAGAATTAGTGATGAGTCAGTCAGTCAGTCAGTGAGTGAGTGAGTGAGTGAGTGAGTGAGTGAGTGAGTGAGTGAGTGAGTGAGTGAGGGCTTTGCCGTTTATTAGTATAGATAACTCTTGTTAGGATGAAGCAATCTGAACGAAACAATGTGCAATGTGCTCCTCAGTATATGGAGCTTCAAAGAAGCTGGGATGCCCCTGTGTTGGAGCGATGAGGTAGGTGCAGGACAGCCGTTGCGACGTTTAACCTCCATTTGCAACTTCTGGGTGCATACCGCCCTTACCCCTTCACTCAGTCACTTGACTTCTCATCAGGATGGTGGTGTACAATATTGAGCAGTGCGTCTTCAGAGTGTGAACCTATTGAGTTACCAATTCATTTAAGCAATGTCAGAATCAACTAGATGGTCGAGAGTTAATGGAAAGTTACTTCCAGCATAATGGAGCAACGTGTCATACATCTGCAAGGAGCATGGCAGCAATTGGGTCCTTCTTCGGCAACAGAGTAATTTCAAAGGTGACACCACCAGACTTCCTCCTTTGAGGAATGCTCAAAGGAAAAGTCTATCAGAACAAGCCTCGCACTGTGGAAGATTTGAAGGACAACATCCAACGTGAAATTGCTGCTATTCACCCCGAGACGCTTCTCAATACCTTCAGGAACATGGAGCGCCATGTTGAAATGTGTCTGGCAGAAAACAGAAACCACTTCCAGCATCACATGGAATGCAATCGATTACACATATGTCAAGGTATATATACAGTAATCCCTCCTCGATCGCGGGGGTTGCGTTCCAGACCCCCCCGCGATAGGTGAAAATCCGCAAAGTAGAAACCATATGTTTGTATGGTTATTTTTATATATTTTAAGCCCTTATAAACTCTCCCGCACTGTTTATAAATATTCCCCGCAGAGTTATACAGCATAATCCCTTTGTATTCTCTTAGATATTAGGTAATTCATTGAAATTATGTATATAAACACACTGTTTATATACAGTAAAACCTAAATATTATTTTAAAGATATTGAGTGTCTCCGATATCACATATGTTACAGTCTTCAATCCAAATCCCTAAAGCAGATTCCATCCAGACTACTGCCTTATTACATCCACTTACAACTCGTTTTGCACCCTGGTTAAAAGGACACTGCGGCCGTAGATCTTATATTCCTTTCCTACTTTTTAAATAAAAAGAATCGTAGCCTTCAACAAATCCAAAACGTTTACCTTTTTGGCAATCGTTAACATCTTCTTCTTGCGCTTGGGCACGGCCCCTGAAGCAGTAGCAGATTGTTTTGGAGCCATAATGAAGGGCTTGACTATGCACAAAGATAAACACTAAAGAGCACAACTCTTTACACAGCGAAACATGTTGATGCTGAATGAGCGAGACGAGACTTCCTGGTTAACACTGCATTCAGCACGCAGGAGCTCAACTGCTTCTCAGTCAGGAGAACTTAACTGCGTGCTCTGATTGGTTAGCTTCTCAGCCATCCGCCAATAGCGTCCCTTGTATGAAATCAACTGGGCAAACCAACTGAGGAAGCATATACAGGAAGTAAAAAGACACATTGTCCGCAGAACCCGCGAAGCAGCGAAAATTCCGCGTTATCTATTTAGTTATGCTTTCATATAAAATCCGTGATAGAGTGAAGCTGCGAAAGTCGAAGCGCGATATAGCGAGGGATTACTGTATACTATATATACTATATATATATTTTTTTGGTTCAGATTGCTTCATTCCAGCGGGAGTTACAACAGAATATTCAGGGTCTCTTTTAAGTAAATCTCCCTGTATTATTTTGCATCTTCCTTCCTTTTGAATAAAGGAAAATAATTACAGAAAACACATATATTTTATTCCATTCTAAACGTGTTTCAGGCCCCCAAAATGATTGGGAACAGGCAAGAACTAGGACAGAATAAGAGTACAACACAGAACACACTCGCACACACTCCAACCGTTTAGTGTGAGTAACTAACCTAACCCTCACCACACTGAGTTATGGCAGAAATGAACAGGGAAAGGACCTGCAAACTCAGGCTGGGATTTGAGTCCAGGACTCCAGAGTTTTCAGGCAACAATACAAACCAGTGCACTGCTGTGTTACAGTCAAATGAAAAATGAAGTTAAAGACAATTTTATATGTAAAAATCTCTTTCTGTTTGTTAATAAAAACAATGATTCATAGAGAAGCTATCTGCTTTTAAAAGAATAATCTTTTATTTTTGTTTAAAGTAATTAGAATTGTGTTCTTTGCACAGCACTGCTGAAATAGGCATGACAATGGCTGTTTTCCATAAAAATGCTGAAAAAAGCAACAAGTGCTGCTGATCTACTACTGCTGCACCACAGAGAGTATGTTAACCTATTGTATTTGTGTGTGTGTGTGTGGTATCATAGCTGCACAGCAGCTGATCGGAAAACTATACTGCAGGTTGTGTCGAGAGCATAGAGGATTGTCAGGATGCAGTTTCCAGCCAAGGAGGATGCTGCCTTAGGAAAGCCATCAACATCTGCGTTCATCCCACTCACTCATGCCATAGTTTATTTGAACTTCTTCCATCCAACAAATGCTACAGAGCCTTTCATGCACAGACCTCAAGGCTCAGAGGCAGTTTCATCCCAAGAGCTATAAACGCACTCAGTTCGTCTATCAAATGCTCCCGGTAGGACTGTTTATACTTACAATTATAATTACCTAATTGTAAACCCACACTACAACTCTAACATTGCATAATCTGAGTCACTTTATGACCCATTTGCACTATACGTATATTGTACTTATGTTTTCATATTGTATATTTTTATTGTTTTATAGTTTCATGTTTATCATTTTAATGGAAGATTTTATGGAGAGGTTTCACATTGAACCTCATTGCACTATGTACAATGACAATAAAGGAATTCAATTCACTTCAATATGGCTCATGGCGCTAACTCACTAACATTTGGCTGGTCAAAGTAGGAAGCTACAAAAATAATATTGACTTTGATATAGAAAAACTGCTTTATACTTCCCCTCATCAGCTAAAAAAAACACATCAGATTAATTTTCTTTCTTTGTAGTGTCACATGTGTGCACCAGGGGACCACCATCCAGGATCTGATAAGATAAGCAGTACCATCCCAGGGCAAGAAGGGGCAATGGTGCTGACTTTATGTTCTTTTTCTCCCGTAGCTCAGGGAAGTGGACCAAGGAGGAAACCTAACTCTGCCCACAACACCCAGAGAAAGCCCCGTCCCTTCCAGTGTAGTCTTGAAAGGTAGCACCGCATTTAGACCTCATGCCAGACAAAGACAGAACTCCTGTAATTTTGTTTAGATTATTTTTGAAACCCCTTTTTTTCTGTAAGCCCAAAAGGCAGTAGTTTCTTTTCCCGCATTAAATTCCTCAGGCATACCCTGTAATGTTTTCACCATGTCACCTTGGCAATGTTCAACTTCTTACTGCAGCTTCAAATACATATTTTGCACTTTAAGGAAGAAGAGCATTCTTCCTCTTGTTTTAAAAGTTCAGGTCAGAAGAATGTTAATTCAAGGAGACGATTCATGTTTTTAAGCATAAACAAGATTTGAAAAAAAAGAAGAAGGAGTCAAAAAAGGAAATTCTCTTGCTGCCTTGGAGATTTAAGTTACCTCATTTAGTTCCCAGCCAGGCCACTATGTGTGTCCATCACCAAAGAAGTGTTTTTCTGAGTACCTCATCACCACCCTTTTGTTGAAATTATACAATTTAAGATCATTTGGCAACTGGCAGCTATACAGTAAACTGTGCTTGTGTTGGTTAGTTTGAATGTGCGTTTCAATGAACTGGTGTCTTGTCAAGGGTTGATTTCCGATTTATGACAGATACTTCCAGAATACCAGTGATTCTGTCTTGGTTCAGAAAATGACTGTAAGTATGGAGGACAATCTTTTACTAAAATAAAAGATTTAACAAAATAAGATCTCTTGAATTTCTAAACAGTCTGAGAGAGGATTAACAAACTATATTATACTCATAGACTAGTGCCCAACAACTTAATTTGCATGCACAGTACTGTTATGACTAAGTAAAGATGGACATTTTAAAGCAGCTCTGACAATAACATTTTTGCTACGGTAAGTGTTTTTGCTTTGTTGTTCCTTAAAAATTTCTTAAACATTTAAATTGATAAAATGCAATATCTAGGAAAGGGCTGCAGTTTTAAAAAAATTCTTTATTAGAAACTGTACCTTATGAGCACCACACATTGATAGGCCTTTAAATGAAGGAAATACTTTGTCAATGAAATGATCACATTTTTACTCTTGTTGCCTTTTTCTTTTTGAAGGTATACTGAGAAGTTTTCAGACACTAAACCTGAGGAAGGATATTTCTCCCCATATACCACTTCTCTGATGAATAGATGCTCCTTCAGGAATTAATTCATGAAATGTGATATAACAGTGAGCACAATTTTAGTTTTGTAATATTCTGAAAACCTTGCTCTGAGCAATTAATTCTTACAAGACAAAAAAAAAAATTTTGGAGAAAAAAATTAATCTTTGAAACTTAAGTGGCATTTTATGCATCAGCCAAACCGCACAGAGAACCAGTAGGGTGTGATTCATGGTCAGGCATGTACAGAGCAGACGTCTTCAATCTCATGTTTTTTCAGCAGGTTCTGAGCCTTCAGTGACTACATTTTTCCAGTAACTAATCCTTAAGGTCTCTTATTTTAATATTTCCAAATCTGGATCGTTCTCTCAGTTATTCTGTCCAACAGTGTATCTATTTTTTGAGGTCATTTCGATTATTCAGATTGCTGGTTTACAATATGTTAAAAATATAAAAAAGTATAATGTAAAAGTAAAGCAAAAGAAAACCAAAAACTGTCCTATTTAACTGCCAAGAGCCATTTATCAGTCTTTGATTTTACATTCATCCTATGTTTTAAGGAAAAAAGAATGTCAAAAGCTATCACAGCAGAAGTGAAAACATGGTAGGAAATATCAGTACTTCATAGGATAAACTTCACACTCATTAAAATGAAGTGCCAGTTTACCTGCCTGCATATTTAAAGAGATGGCAGGAAACCAAAGCACCTGGAGTTAACCCACCCAGGCAAAGTGAGAACATGCAAATGCTCTACCAACAACCACCAGCCTGAAAATCAAACCCTATGGTTGTGAGGCAACAGTGCTAACTACTGTGCCACTGTGCAGCCCTCTTATGTGCCACCTGTAGGAACATTAAAAGTCCAATCAAAAGCAGAAGAGGATATGAAAAAAAGTTTAGTTTGGTTCTTCTCTCTCTCCTTCCCTGTTTACACAGGTTTTCCCTTGGGGCTCAGGTTACCTTCCACAGCCCTTGACATGTTTGGCCCAAGCTCAGTGAGTATATTCATATGTGCATGAATGAGCCCTCAGAATGACTGGCGTCCTGCCATTGTCTAATTCCTTTTTAATAAGAAGGATTACTGGAAGGTTCAATTCCATGTGACATTATACCAGAATAAACAGGTGGGTAACAGGACAGATTTTATCTGTTCATCTTTTCAAAAGTCCTGTTAAACTCGCTTGTAATTAGGGTTTCAAAATAGTAAAACAATAGCACAAATTTCATCCACAATCAAGTTCCAATATTCTATATTAATTCTGAGAATCTCTGGCACTGCCCTCCAGTGTTTTAAGTCCTATCTGACTGATAGGCAAGAGTTTGTCAGTCTTGGCAACAGCAGGTTCATCTCTGCACACATGGAGTTCCTCAAGACCATGCCCTTGAATCTCTGCTCTTCTACATACAGTACTTCCAATTGTTTATATTAATCGTGGCTTTGGAGTGTGTTATTGTTTTTATGCAGATGATACTCAAATCTGTTTCAGTATTAAAAGTGAAAGTTCATCAGAGTTTATTCAGCTTACAAATTGCCTCAGTAAAATTAAAACCAGAATGGAATAGAAGTTTCAAAAAATTGAACTGCAACAAAACCGATTTGCACTAAAGCTCAGCTCAAGAAAATGAATTCATTTTCAAACACTCTTGGTGGTGATATTTTCGGTCCTCCTTCTTCTGCCAGGAATCTTTGTGTCATTTTTGATTCCTCCCTTTCCTATTCTACCCACATAAACCACATTAAAGAACTTTCTTACTTCCACCTCTGTAACATATCCCGCGTTCATTCATTCCTCTCTATTTCTAATGCTGAGAAACTTGTCCATGCTTTTATCACATCCTGCATCGTTTACTGTAACTCCCTACTGGCAGGCACCCCTTCTAATCTATTATCACAGCTCCAGTTGATTCAAAGCTCTGCTCACACAGACCAGCAACAGCAAACACATTAACACTCATCCTGCTGTGCCTGCACTGGCTCCCTGGGTCTTACAGGACTGAGTATAAAAATTCTAGTAATAACCTACAAAGCTTTCGATGCAATTGCACCGGACTGCATCAGTGACCTACTCCATCACTATCTCATGTCTGCCCGCTAAGGTCCTCCGATTCTGGCAACCTCGTTTTGCCTTAAACTAACTTGTGCTCTCTGGGTGACAGAGCCTTTAGTACTATAGTGCCAGACTTTGGAAAATCCTCACTAAATTAATTAGTTCAGCTGACTCAATTCATTCTTTTATAGAATAACTTAAAACTCATTTATTCAGGCAGGCATTTACTCCTAACTCCTGACCATTTTTTCAGATTACTTCTCTGCCCAGGTGCTCAGTATCACAAATTATGTTATGTGTTCAGGGTTTCATTGCAGCGTTTTGTATTTTAATCTGGTTGATTGTCTCTTATTATATTTTAATGTCTTGTATGTTTAACTTTATTATTTATTTTAGACCTGGTCTAAAAAAGGCAGATTTTGATCCTGGAGTGTTAGCTAATTTTCACTCAATTTCCCAATTTCTCTGACTTTTGCATACCTCAAATCCATAATCTTGGCGTCATTTTTGACAGTAACCTGTCTTTTGAGAAACAGATTTATTCTGTAGTCAGGAGTTGCTTTTTCCAGCTTTGTCTTTTAGCTAAGGTCAAACCTTTTTTATCTCCTAGAGATCATGAGAAAGCTACTCATGCTTTTATTTTTTCTCACCTTGATTACTTCAGCTCACTGTATTCTGGGATCAGCAAATCCCTGATATGTAGGTTGGTTCAGAATGCTGCTGCTTGTTTTTTGGTTGGGGCAAGAAAGTTTGATTAGCTCCTTACAATAGCTGCCTGTTAGTTTCAGAATTTACTCTAATTTTGTTTCTTTATCTCATTCAAAATAAAACGAAAGTGCTGATAGCTAGTCCTTCAGCCAAAGCTTAAATTGGTCTTAAACTTTTCAGCACTTTCTCTGACTTTTGCATACCTCAAATCCATAATCTTGGCATCATTTTACATGGGGATGCTCCTGACTGTTTATCTGAATTGTGTTTTACACCAGCCATCCAGAGAGCTTAGATCTACTGCTCACTTGTCTGTTATGTTCCCTCGCACTAAGAGTAAAACTAAGGGGGACAGGGCTTTTGCAGCTGCTGCACTTCGTCTATGGAACTCTTTACCTCATTACATTAAGGAGTCACCTTCAATTGAACTGTTTAAAATGAGATTGAAGATGCATTTCTATTCTCTAGCTTTCAGTGACATTCACAATAATGATCATGTCCCGACTTTTAGTCATCATCTTTCTTTTTCTTTAACTCATTAACTGTTGGCTGTATTTTGTTTTACTGTACTTTATTTCTATTTATTTTATTTATATTCATTGTATGTTTTAATGTAAAGCACTTTGTTTTAAACGTGCTCTATAAATAAATTGACATTGACATTGACATATTTGGTGTTTTTTGTAGGTATTATTTGTATCCGATGTAGTTCTTGCCCTGTTGTTCATTTTGAGTCTCTGTGAAGCACTCTGAGCATGGGAAAAGAGCTGTCTAAATAAACTGTATTATTATTATTTAACATTGAGTATCATTTTGGCAGCAGTCTTACTCCAAAGCTCTTTTGTATTGCTGAATTCCTCACCGTAACTAATTTTGTTTATAATGATGATGATGATAACTAACATAAAAGAAGAACAAAATTAAGGGGCACATGTACTATAATAGGTTCTTCATACTTAAACTACCGAGCTTTGCCCACTTAAGAACTTCATCATATGCTTGCTTGATTTCTAATCCTCTTTTCACTTGTCACACATGTGAGCTGTTGAGACAACTTAAAGGCTTGTTTGACTGTAATTCCATCCCGAGCAGAGAGTTGGCACTGTTGCCTAATGCTTCTCCTCCTTTCTCCCATGCAGATAAGCCTACCGGAAGTCCCAATGATGAGACTTCCGGGTCATTGTTCCTTGGCTTCTTCTTAAGAAGTGCTGCCATCATTGACTACCATCTGCAAAAGACCCTGTTGCAATTTCTCAACTGTTTTCATTTTTTTTCCACCAATTATATGGGGTTTGCCTGCAAGGTGCCCCAAAACTTTATCTTGTCTTGTCTCCTGTTTTACACACTGAAAACTATATAGTGATGACAGCTAATGAAATACACTAATTCAGAAAGGTTCTCATCTCAGTTAAAATTCAAATAAATTCATTTAATTTAACCAACAATAATGTTAAACAAATTTACATTTTTTAGATTTTTTTTTAAATTTGTTACCAAGATTGGAGTCATCATTTAAACCTGCAGAAGTTTGTTGTGCATCACATCATAGTGAGCATACAAGAAATGTACCTAGCTGACCTCAAAAAGAACAACGTCTGTAGTGCCAGGAAGAGGTGTTAGAGCATTTATTAAAAATGCTATGGGCTAAATGAAAGGTTACTCTAAATGTTAGGAAACTACTCAGAAAATAAACACAAAGTAAAACTGTTTTTAATCCCTGATTCATATGGTTATGTTGTCAAGCATGTCTTAATTTAGGTGCAGCTAATGCAAATCCTTATTACTCTTCCAAATTGGCACCTTTACGTTGGCAACGTTGTAAGTTTTTTTAGACTCTGTATATGATCAAACTAGATGAGATGAGATGAGATTAAATTAGATTAGATTCCCTTAAAGATAGGATGAGAAGCTCAGTCATCCAGGAGGGGCTCAGAGTAGATGCCTCCCTGGTGAGGTGTTCTGGGCACGTCCAACTGGGAGGAGGCCCCGGGGAACACCCAGAACATGCTGGAGGGACTATGTCTCCCGGGTGCCTGGGAACGCCTCAGGATTCCTCCGGAAGAGCTAGAAGAAATGGCCAGGGAGAGGGAAATCTGGGCATCTCTGCACAAGCTGCTGCCCCCATGACCCGACCTCGGATAAGCGGAAGAGGATGGATGGATGGATGGATGGATGAATGGATAGATTCAATTTTATCGTCATTGTACAGGTACAATGAAATTCAGTTTAACATCTAACCAGAAAGTGCAAATAGTAAAGTGCAATAGACAGTGGGTGCACTAATAATAATAATAAATATTGCAGTTTATTTCCTGGGTAATGCAGTCACACACAAGACATCACCCTGCCACAAATATAGGGTTACATTCAAGAGTTTTACTCAAAACACTGTACAAATCAAACAACCTAGAAAATTCTTCAGACACTGAGTTACAGTTTGAGAATGAAAGAACATGGAAAGAACAGTAAACAGGTGTGAATTTGTCTCCTGCCATGAAGCTTTTCAGGCTGAGAACAATGATATATGAAGAACTAAAATGGACAGAGAAACTTTTGACTTGATTTAATGCATGTCGTGAAAAGCATTTTTGAAATTGGATGTTTTGCTACCAATATTTAAATGCTGTTTTGTGTTATTTTACAATTAGTTATGTATTTTGAATGGGTTAATTTTAGCATTTTATCTTGTGTGTACATGTTCATGTTAGAATGCATGAATTACCATATCAGAGATACTTGTGGCAAACTGCTACAAGTCACGCCGCTGCCATGCGCAAGACATTACAATGTCCGTTTTGCACAAAAAAAAGCTTTTTTTGTTGTTTTCGTTCAAACAGGAAAGAAAACATTCTTTACATTTAAAGAGTAGGTTTGTAGGAGAAAGGTATAAAACAGTTTAATAGTTAGAATCCAGATTATTTAGGATTTCAACACTGATCATTTGGTTACTCCTTTTTTGGAAGATTAATCCTGTCTATTTAAATGATTAGATGTAGATTTAGTGATTCAAATATTTATCTCTGCCACATGAAATAAAAAAAATAATAGAGTCAATTTTGGTTTGATCAGTTTGATTGCTGACAATCTAGTTTATACTAGAGATGCAAGTCATCTTACATAATAGTATCACTTTTAATTCAGTATATCTGAAACTCAAATATTTTGTGAGAAAAAGAAAGAAAGATTAAAATGTTAGACTTGCCAGGGATGAATTGTGCAATACTAACTCACATGTCAGATCTATTCAGGTCCCTGGCTGTACATGCTAGCCATGATGTCCTGTTTGATTCTGAACTTTGTCCACATGCTGTCCAGATCTGGCCTCACCCATCTAAACAGTTTGCTGTTTGGATTATTTATTTATTTGTTTTATGTTTTTACCAATTTTTTTTGTTGTGACGGCTGTTGCGTGCTAAGCTAATTTCATAAATACCAATGTATCCTTTCAACAAAGCGAAAATCAGACACCAAAGAAATAGTCAAAATTTTTAAGTACAGAAATCACAAATTTAAATATTTTTATCTGCAATCTTGGGTAATGAAGAAGTACAAAATGTTAACCATTATGCCAATGTAACTGTTACATCATGTGTCAGGCACTACTGACTGCTTGTAGCAATACTACAGCAACCATCCACTAAAATACCTCAAAGTGGCAGCGCTCAATATGAAAAAATAAATACATCACAATAAGATGGAAATTGATTTTACTTTCACTAAAATCACACTTGAAGTGAAAATAAACAATAAACAATGCAATTGTTCTCCAATATGCACAAAGTTTTATGCATTTAATTTTCATGGGCACTGAATTTTGTGTTTCCTGCCACAATGATGCACAAAATGTTGTGCAGGCCTCTAAAAATACACCAAAAAAAAACCAGATCTGCCATAAATGTCAGTGCGGGCCCCTGTTTTATGCCTCACCCTAGATAGCCTGACCCCATCTAAAAAGGTGGTCTGTCTCAAGGAGGCCAGTTATCTAAGACTGCTGCTAGGCTAAAGTGGTGCCCAAGACTACATGAAAAAAAAGCATTTTTAAAAAAATGTATGAATTTCACTGTAGTTTTATTTTTTTAACTTCAAACTTAGTGTAATCCCTTTAACTTGAATATCTCTTGTGTAACTGTGTTTTGATCTTGGCTACAACTTATCTCTATTCTTAATTTCATCTTATATCTCTGCCACCCAAATTAAATAAAACTTGTCTATCAGGACTATATGAAAGAATCAGAACTGTGGCAATATAAGTTCAGACCAGAAAAATTAGCAGTGCATACTGTATATTCAAAAACTGAATTCAGGCTCAGAAGCCAGAAATATGGAAAATTATTCATGCCAAAGTTAAATGCAATCCAACATGATAACTGTGTTGAAATGCAATACATATCCAAGTGAGACATTTCATTTTGGCGTGGATTTAAGTTTAAAAACATATTAACCAAATGATCGATTCCTTTTCGCTATGGCACACAATTTTAATGTCAGTTTAAAATGCAATAATTTGGCATATTCCATTTTATTCCATAGATTACATGTCATAACTAAAAGCAAAGCAGACATATTATGTTTCACCTCAAGGCTGCTTCGTTTGTATTGCATTTCAATTCAAGACCACATTTTAATTGTGCCAAAACTAAATGCAATCTGCTGACCAATTAGCGTCAAAAGATGGGGCAAGAGGTGTCAACACTAGGGCTAAAAGGCATTCTACTTCTAAACATTTCTGCATTCCAGCAGCAAACAGAAGTTTGGTCAGTTAGGTCTGTGGAGTAGTTAACTGAAATAGCGTAGTTTGTATGTATGTTTTAGGGGTCACTGAAAAGTTTACTCTTATGTTAAGTTGTCTAAAGCTGTTTATATGTATATTCAGCAGATCCAGACATCTCCTCCCAGCTGCTTTGAACTCACCTGCTCATGCCCTCTCTCTTTCTGTCACTCACTCACCTGTACCGCAAACCCGCATAGAGCTCTAGCCATCCTTCTTAGTTCTTGCCTTTCTTGAGCTCGTGCTCATTTGCTCACTTCTCGATTTCCTTTCTCCCGATTTGCTCACTTCTCAATTTCCTTTCTCCCGATTTCCTTTATTTCTTTCTTACCTGCTGCTCTCCTTTTTATCCATGTAGCCAAACCCAGATGACACCACACACACACCTGCCACACTGCTAAATGTTAAAGCATGTGCATGTGCTGAGCAGGCCCGCACCTAGGTGGGGGACAACCATGACACTTGTCAGGGGCCCGAGCTAGATAGGGGCCCGCCATTTTTCGAGTTGTTTTTTTTTTCTCGAAAGGTCCATTATTAACGCACATATTTGAAACACAAAAGGGGCCTGAACTCTGTCAGCTGCCTGGGGCCCAGAATTTCCTAGGTGCGGGCCTGTGCTGAGGTCTTCTACCCTTAACACTTGATGAATGAGAATGGCTTTAATCTAATCTGAATTGGAGAGAGTGACAAGTTTTGCCTAGGTATAAAAAAATTCAATCATAGCAGGACACTAGTTTGTTTTTGAAGTTTGAGACAATTGACTAGGAAATTCAATAATTAGTGCATGCAGAGCAAAACAGTAATCGGAATATAGTCAAGAATCAAAACCAGAATGCAAATCAAGAGACCAATACACAACAGACTTCCAGTGCAACACCACTCACTAGACATTAACAGAAATTTTCAGATGAACTTGTGCATCATAGGCTGTATTAACAACAACAACATTTATTTATATAGCATGTTTTCATACAAATTATGCAGCTCAAAGTGCTTTACAAGATGAAGAAAGAAAAAAGAAAAATATAAAAATAACATTAGGCAATACTAAGTAACCTCCAGGAGCTGGTGAAAAAAATTAAATCTGCAGGTGTTCTGAGGCCATGAGACCACCCAGCCACCACTGGGCATTGTACCTAACATAAATGATCTAAATCAGTCCTGATGGTTTTCAGGCTTCACATGGAAGAATTAGATGATGATGATCATGTGGACATCTGGCCTTATCAATGTAAGGACTGCATGGTGCTTTGATCAGGTGGTGGTAGTGCAGATCGCCACCACAGAAAACTGCAAAAAGAACAGCAGAGAAAGTAGGGGTTAGTACATAATAATAATGGAGATGAGTCAGAGTACAGGAAGCTTATGGAAGACTCTGTCTTGTGGTGCAGGTATGACAACCTGCAACTCAACATCAGCAAGGCAAAAGAACTGGTAGTGGACTTCCAATCTGCCAAGAAGCCTCCGAGACCAATCGCCATTAAGGGGGAGGATGTAGAAGTGATGCAGAGGGGGTTCGTTCACAGAAACAACATAATGGACCAGTTTGACAACACAATAGCACTGTACAGGAGGAGCCAGAGCAGACTGTACTTGCTAAGGAGACTCAGGTATTTTGACATGTGCAGCAGCTGCTGGAAATATTCTACCAGTCCATAATAGTCAATGTGGTGCTCTACGCTGCAGTCTCCTGTGAAAGCAACCTGAGCACAAAAAAGCACAATGCCTGAACACACTTATCAAGAAAGCCTGCTCCATCACAGGGTGAACCTTGGACACACTGGAAGCTCTTGTGGAGGATGATTTCAAAATTGGGTGCCATCATGAAAAATCCCTTCCTTATGTTTATCGATTAATTGATTGGATGTATAATCTATTCTATGAGTCTGTATTCTTGTTTTTATGTTTATGTTGCTGCATTCATTTTAATTTCCCCATGGTATTAAAGTTTATCTATTCTAATCTAATCTAGCAGAAAAATCTAAATACTGTGAGTCAAAAGGCAAGAACTAGGTATAAACATCAGACTAGACTTGTTCCTTAATTATTTTTCATGACTAATTTGTTGTGCTTATGTTCTGTTTTTAATTTGTTCTTCTTTATGAAAATAGATCAATAGCTTTTATAGTTTTTGTGGATTGCTGAATCTAATCCAACATATTCCTTTTTTATCTGGTGCTATTTCTAAGTAACTAATAAAGATTTACATTTTTTCATCTTGGTTTTTGTGCTCGCCACCATTTTTGTGGTAAGAATGCCTCCACAGTGCTAAGCAATTTTGTATGTTAATGTGTGACATTATCTTTGAGGTTTAAGACACTTCTGTGTTGAAGTTTGACAACAATTTATAGTTTTGCTTTTGTCATTTAGTGAAAAAGTAAATGTCTTTACGGTTACAAACATGGCATGTTATTGGCACGTGTTTCTTCTTCTGGTCCCTTTTTTATTCAATTTTTTCAACACCAACAAAGCTTAGTTGAACATTTTAGATTTATCAGTAAGCTAGGTTAGAGAATGCAGTGTGTCGCCATCTTTTATATTAAATGGCTGATGACATCATATGGTGTAGTGGCGATGAGCACATGGCTGGCAACAGTACCATTTCCATAAACAAAAAGAGCCAAGACACTGAGAAGAATACACAAAATGGTAGCACCCATGTTCAAAATAACAAATAAAATGGCAGTGACTTGACATTATAAAAAACTAGTTGTGTAAGCCCGTGCCATCCTAGAAACTATTGAAATCATCAGAAAAAAAAATTGAAATGTAGAGATGTCAGGTAATTGAAAGGAACTACTCTAAACATCTCTCTCCTAGGAGGATTCATTTTGCCAACATGCTCGCTTCACTTGTGTATTAGCGATGGGAGGAAAAGTAAAAGGGAAAACGTTTTGCCGATGTTAGAGGCTAAGCGACTTTTTTTTCCTTCTGAGGTTTTGTTTTGCTGACGTGCTGGCTCCGCTTCTGTTATTAGCGGCTAAGCAAGTTTTCTGTTTCCTCAATGTCAGAGCCCTTACTCCAACTCCACCTCTCAATTCCAGGCCGGACAGACACACACACTTCCACGTGTAGACGTTTATATATAAGATAAGGTTAAAGTTAAAGAAATGTCCAAAAACAAAACAATAATCGATAAGCTGAACTATAAATGTACTTGAAAAAAATGGCCATTACACGTATTTGGTCATACCATTTGGATCTTCTGTTACTCTGGCAGTTTTTCAATCCTTCATCAGTGATATTTTCTGAGATGTGTGTTTATTCTAGCATACATAGATATTACCCTCCTCTTTTTTCAGATATGACAGACATGTTGCTCATGTGACTGAGGGTTTTTTTTTTTTATTTGTGAGAGATTCATTTGTCATAATTAAAGTTTGTCTGTTTTATCTCTTGGTCACCCTGTCTAGTGTGTGTTCCTGCCATATGCCCTGTGCTAGCTGGAATAGGCTCCAGCCCCCATGGACGCCCCATTTAGGTAATGACATGAGATGACATTTCTTGCTCACCCAAATTCTATTCTACCTATAGTATGTGATAGCCTTTAGTATTTCTTTTCTGTGTTCGCATTGTTTTGGGTCTGATATTTTGAAACTTTTTGACTTGTCTTGTGGATTGCCTTATCTAATATTTTTAGTTTACAGTCTTTGCTCATAATTTTTGACCTTCTGCTTACTCTTGACTTTTTTATTTTTCTAGTGGACAATAAATAAACTTTAGAACTTTTTTTCAATAATATTCTTGCTTTCAGCTTCAACTTTGAAACCATTTACTGCTTTTGTCCAGGTTATTTATGGCAGTCCACCTATAACCTGGGTTCATCTGCTTTAAAAGGAATCACAATGCCTTCTAACAGTGACACCCAGTTTCTGCAGAGAGCAGGCTTTGTGTTTTCAATGAGAAGTTCAAATTGCCAACAAAATGTCCTGAATAGGGGCAGTGCCAACTGCCAACTTGGTCCTAGAGCAGCCAGAGGAACGCCTAGCAGAAACATGCCTAAGACATGAACACTCTCCATAGATTAATTGATAGATCATGATTTGGAATACACTGCATTACAGCCGTTCATGTTGAATGAATTTAAAGATGCCATTCAATCAAACAGTGTGTTTCGAATTTGGGTGTGTACTGAAACTCCCAGAGGAAACCCAGGAGTGAAAAGGCAAAATATGCTCACTTCTTGTCAGACTCGCTGCGTTACATTAATTGTTGATTCCAAATTGAGCCCATTTAAGTGTAAGTGTGCATGTGTGTGTGAGTAGGCTCTGTAGGAGACTGGCCCTGTTCAGAAATGGTTCTTGCATCGTGCCTTTTCCTGGTGGGAAAGATTCTGGCCCATCTATAACCCTGAACTGGATTAAATGAGCATGAAAAAGTTAAGTTATATTATATAACACTCGCACCTGTTAATTGCACAAAATAAATGCACTAAACAGCCTTAGGAAGATGCTCAGTAAAGATGTTTGTAAGCAGTATATACTAATAAATGATGACATTGGTTAGTTCAGTCCTGCTCCACCTGTGCTTGCTTTTTAAATCACTTGATTCTAAGGGGTTAACTAAGCATTGCTACAACACATGATTGGTCTTTATGAGGTTGACGCACTGAGAGGCCTACAGATGATGCTAAAGAGCCAATAATGACAGCAATTCAAAGCAATCCAATTATGCAAACGGGAGCCTAAACAATTTCATCATCTCCAAATTAGATTGTCCTAATGAGATAAAGACACCAATTAATCCTGAATTAATTTCAATAGCTCATTTCAGGAAAACACTCTAATATGCAAATGCAAATGAGAAACAAAGCCTGTAGTTGAATGCCAGAGTTCAAACCATTTTATTTGCATCTGTGTCTGGTGTGCTTAGAGGCCAATGAACAGGCCAGGGGAAGGAAAAAAAAAAAAAAAAAGAATTTCAGACATTTTCAAAACATTTTTACACAAGTACAACAGTGCAACCCATTTACAAAATTCAATTCAGGATGAGAAAGAAGAAAAGGATGTGCTTTTATTCACCTTAGAAATGTTATTTTCCCTCATTGATTCAACTGTTATAGAACACCTATGCAAATGAAAGGTGTTGTTTAAAAAAAACAATTACATAAAATAATTAGAAGAGCAAAGCAACACAATCATAAGGTTTGTTAGGCTCACCAGTCCTTGCTGTAGGACCTTGTAGTTGGTTAGACATTCAACACATCAGACAATTTTCATTCTGTTAAGAAAGAGGAGGTTGGGAACATGCGCTGATAGCCTGTTGCCGCACCCACCACATGATGAACCACCTGGATTGGGACCCGAGTGCAGCGGGTGACACCTCAGCACCACACTGAACAGTGTGAGGTTTTTTATGGTGGCTGGAGTGCCAATCCTACCACCAAACCCTAAGTTTTCCCTGTAAGTTGGAGGAGCTGCTTGCACGGCTGAATGCAGATAGCAGCATACCCAGGACAGTGCAATTGCAGGTTAAAGGCCTTGCTCAAGGGCCCAACAGTGTACAGTCATTTTGGTGATTCGAACTGGCAACCTTTCAAATCCAAGCATAGATCCCTAGCCTCAGAGCCACCACTCCGTCCATAACAACGGTAACAATTAATGATTTCATGAATTATGATTTACAGTTACTGTGGGGAATCTTATCAAAATTAGCCTGGTACAAGGGCAATACACACTGTTCCCTTTAAGGAGGCCAAAAACAGTGCCAGGATTAATATACACTCACTGAGTACTATGGTGTTGTACTGTGTTACCCATTATGGTTGCTTGACTTCTCACTATATGCACTCACTGAGCAAATTCTTAGCAGCACTGTACTAACACTGAGTAAGGCCTCCATTTCCATTCAAAACAGCCTCAGTTCTTTGTGGCATGGATTCCACAGGATACATTCCTTTGAGATTCTGCTCCGTGTTGACATGATTGCATGAAACAGTTTTCGCAGAATGGTCAATTCCACATTAATCTTGTAAATCCATAGTTTTACCACTTCCCAAAGGTGTTCAGTAGGACTGAGGTCTGATGGCTGGGAAAACTACTGAAGAAGATTGCATTGTTATAAATCCGGTTTGAGATCAGTTTTGCTTTGTGACATGGTGCATCACTATGGTAGAAGTAGCCATTAGAAGATGGGTAAAGACCACTGAAGAACACTGAACTCATTGTCATGTTTATAAAACTTGTTTGAGACAAGTTTTGCTTCTTTTACATAGTGCATTATCATGGTGGAAGTGATGAGGATGGGTAAAATGTGTCCATAAAGGGATGCACATGGTCAACAGGTTGGTATTAATGGGCCCAAAGTGTGACAAGAAAGCATGCTCCACACAATTACACCACCACCACCAACCTGGATCGTTGACACAAAGAGGATTAGGTGTATGGATGGACCAAATTCTGGAGCCTATTTCTGTTTTTGGCTGAAAGGAGTGGAACCATCGTGGTCTTCTGCTGTTGTAGCTTACTTGCTCCAAGGTTTGATATGTTGTGTATTCTAAAATGGTTTTCTGGTATAGTGGTTATCTGAGTCAATGTAGTCTTTCTGTCAACTTGAAGCAGACCAGCCATGTTCCTCTGACCTGTGTCATCAACAAGGTGTTTCTCTCTGCAGAACAGTTGCTCACTGGATGTTTTTTTGTTGTTTACACCATCCTGAGTACACTCTAGAAACTGTTATGCATGAAAATCCCAGGAGATCAGCTGTTACAGAAAGACTCAAACCTGCTGGTCTGACACCAGCAATCATGCCACGGTCAAAACCACTGATGTCACACTTTTCCCCATCTAGTGTTTGACATGAACATTTACTAATGCTCCCAACCTGCATCTGAATGCTTTTCTGCATTGCACCACTCCCACATGATTGGCTGATTACATAATCGCATGGATAAGTAGGTGTACAAGTGTTCCTAATAATCTGCTCAGTGAGTGCCTATATATGTGTTTTATTTTGCTAAGCTCTAGAAAGGTGGCATTGAGGCCCACTGGTTAGCAGTATTGCCTGATTTCTCCAATGATCTAGGTTTCATTTCCACCTTGGTCACTGTAGGTACTGTATATCAGTTTTTATTTTTACTCTGTATATTTATGGGTTTTATCGTTTTATCTTTCCCCATCCTAAACATTTCTGAGCCATTCCATTAACACACAAGTCATCTGTGATGTCTGGATGAAACTGACGAACGTCGAAGCTCAGTGGCCTGGGTCAGCCCATGATTCATTTATTTTGAGGCAAAGTAGCTTTGACAGATGTGACAACGCTGTATATAGTGGCTGGCTTACTGGTAAGGCAACTGGCAAAAACCTCAGTTTTTCATATGGCCTATACTATTCATTATAACCACCATCATGTCATATCTTTTGCCAGGTAATAGTGGCTACCTGCTCAAATGTTGGCTCCTTACACCTTTACCTGAGCCACAGAATGTAGATGAGATTTGCTGTAGTGCCACGCATGTGTGTGCATTCTCAGTTGCTGAGCACAGCCAGATAGTCTTGAATATAGGTGACGGTGTTTCAGTACATCGGGGGGATGTCGTTCTACCAGCCAAAAGAGTTCTGCAACATTGTGACTGCATATAGTATGTACGAGGCTGATTAGAATGCTCAATATATGAATGTTTCAGGGCACCTTCACGTATGACCATTTACAAGGTGATTGGAGTTTATACAGAATAAATTGTATAGAACTGTGTGTTTGCCACATTTTATAAATGTAATTTTTCTGATGTGTGCATTTTCATGTTTTTTTCTGAAGTGCACATTTTTCACGCTTGAATCCAGGCACTTTTTTAATAAATGATGCCCTACTGGTGCTGTGTTTCATGACAGGTGCTTCTTCTAGGTGTAGAAGTCTGAGTGTTAAGAGTGTTAAATTATATTTGAAAAGTTGTTTTGTTGTTTTATCATTATTATTAGAGAATGTTATTGAAGAATTTCACAGACTGTTGTAAAGGCTGTGCTGAAGTTGGTCTTCAGCAGTGATGCAGAGTCCCATATGCTGTTACATATTCGTGAAAGCAGGGCTTAACTTGTCTTTTGTGATAATCGCCACATTAACCCATGAAGGCTTCCTTCCATATGAGGCACAATGTTGGCAACAACCTTTGGAGTATACAAGGTAGGGTTTCTTTGTTTTGGGATATTGCTCACAGAACCATAGTACAGTGGTACCTCTGGTCACGACCATAATTTATTCCAAAACTCTGGACGTGGCCTGATTTGGTTGCGACCTAAATGTAATTTCCCCATAAGATTGTATGTAAATAGGATTAATCCGTTCCAGACCGTACAAACTGTATGTAAATATTTTTTTAAAGATTTTTAAGCACAAAAATAGTTAATTATACCACAGAATACACAGTGTAATAGTAAACTAAATGTAAAAATGAATAACACTGAGAAAACCTTGAACAACAGAGAAAACTAACATTGCAAGAGTCTGTGCTAGACCAAGTTTGCGCTAGACTCTTACGAACCGCTCGTTGTAAACACTTTTTTTATGAGTTTTAAGCACAGGGAAAAAATTAAAGTTTGAAAAATCCTTAACTATACAAAAACTAACCCTAAACATCCAAGAAAACTAACCTTGCATGAGTCGAGTTCTGGAGGAGAAAATGGGAAACGGAAAATGTGAAATCATTGGCGCTTACGAACTGGAAGGGAAATTGGCCACCAGTGTTTTTGTTCACCACCAGAGCATGTGGTCATGAACAGATGCAAAATTTTGGCAAACTTTTTGATCGTAATGCGATTTGTACGTGTTTGGAAACGTTCGTGACCAGAGGTTCTACTGTACAATATTTTTTCACCAACTGCTGAACTGTGCATTTTACAGAAGGACTCGCAACATGTTTCAAGAATCCCTTAGGTGTCAGCCTGAAGGAACTTACATAAACATAGATGTTGTGGACACTAGGGGGTGTACATCTCCCCGAACCCCGGACACAACAGACACTGAGGCCAAATCCAGCATGCAACACACCTTTATTAATAGTGGAAAACGTTTTTTCCTTGTTTCCCACCTTATACAACACAATCTAGCAAGCATAATCACCACAACAACTTTCTTCCTTTCTTTTTCTTTTC
Source organism: Polypterus bichir lapradei (assembly GCA_026402145.1). Lineage (NCBI taxonomy): Eukaryota > Metazoa > Chordata > Cladistia > Polypteriformes > Polypteridae > Polypterus > Polypterus bichir. The sequence continues at coordinate 83,088,354 of JANRMT010062856.1, forward strand.
TGCCACTTGTCCACCTGGCAAGCTTCATCCTGTTCCGCCGACTCTGGTTTCCCGAGTAGTGGTGGCTGGCTTCTTTTATGGGACACCCGGAGATTCTTCCGGCAGCACTTCCAGGTGTGGCAGAAGTGTTGCTTAATAGGGCTTGACATAGGTCCAGGCGCCGCCTGGTGGTGGTCATTGGCCCCAGCAGCGTTGAGCTTCAATGCTCCAAACCCGTGGCCCTGCTGCATGCCAGGGGGGCTGCCCTCTAGCATTCCAGGGGAGATAGTGTCCTGAATAAGCTCTCTCCCCCAGTCCATCACAAGGTCTACAATAGAAGTACACAGTTTTAATGAACATAACATGTCTTCTCTACAGCAAGCACACACATATAGTGACCAAAGTAGCAAAACAAAATGCTAGTAGCAAGTATCACTCGCTTCACCTGACTATCTTTGCTCCCCCTAAAAACAGGACGGGGCTCCTTACCTGATTTTAATTTACCATCCTTTATGTCAGGCCTTGGCTTCGTAATAACTGCTGTTAATCAACTGCCTGCTTGCCTTTTGGTTTAATTATTAATATTATTTGTGTTTTCAGTAGTGGGTTCTTTAATTATTAATTACTCTTGCATTCTTGGTTTCCATCTCTACAGCATGGGTTTCTTTTAGTGCCATCCTATACCATACCAACACTCTTGCAAGCATGTTCATTTAACATGACCACTTTTATACATATTGTGGACTAAGCCCCAGACACAGACAGGCAGACATGTTGCAAAACACCACCACACGTTTATTTTTCAAACTATTTACAAAAGTCAGTACACGCAACCCACTTTACCCCAAGTCCAGGCCTCGCACACACTTTGCCTCTTCTTCAGGCCTCCTCCACTCTCCTTTCACCTGCTTTGTCCACTCCTCACCCGACTCCAGCCTTGAATGAAGGGAGGCGGCCCCTTTTATCCACACCTGGATGTGCTCCAGGTGCTTCTCAGCAATCTCCCACCAACACGCCTTTGTGTGGCGGAAGTGCCGGCTGTATCCCTGGAAGCACTCCGGGTGACCCTGCTCCTCTTTCCTCCAGCACTTCCTGGTGTGGCGGAAGTGCTGAGGTTCAGGGCTCCAAAGGCATGGGGGCGCCCCCTAGCGGTGACCACGGGCCCCTACAGGGTGGCGCTTCAAAGCTCTGTACCCGTGGCCCCCAAAGGAACCAGGGCAGTCGCCCCCAAATGGTCTGGGGAAGTTGCAAGCCCTCCTTCGGTCCTCCTGAACGTCCCGGCCGGGTCCCCAGCCACCTCTGACAATATATACATTTTTTTAATATGACAGGCATTCATCATTATTGTCCTGAGTTAAGTATGATGAAGCACTAGTAACCTCTTGTATATTTTAGTATCTTTGAGCAATTACTTCATATTAAGTGTTTTTCATTTTGTGCTCTCCAGACATTTTCATAAAAAATGTTGTGAATGGTGTAACCATTAGGGGGTGTCACTGAGTCCCAAACCACAGACTCATCAAATCCTAACACAACTGCAGGTTCAAATAAAGAATTATATTTGACAAAACTGACACCTTTATCATACAACACCAGAAAAATATACCATACCCAATTCTTCCTCCTGCAAGAAAGAGTTGGCCACTGCCTCCTAGCTCTGACTCAGTTTAAATGAGCCAGCAGGCTTTCTTTTAAATCAGACCCAGGGAACTGCTTCCAGTGTCCTCTCCGGGTCATCCAGAGCTTTTCCGGTTCATACAGAAACCAGTACTGTACTCCATTGGCAGCACCCTCTAGTGGTATCCAAGGACCCCAACAGAGCTTTGTTTCTGGACTCCAACTCCCATGCCACCCTGTAGGTGACTTAAACTGGTCCAGCCTTTGGGGACACTGCCACCTGTGAATGAATGAACTGCTCCCAGTAAGCTTGTTTGCCCAATCCATCCATTATGGCCTCCTGGCCAGGTATGAATCCTTCCTTTATTCCTGGCCAGGATGCCTGTCCTTCCTTTCTGGCACTTACAATGGTTAAATGCCGATGCCCATGGACCTTTTTTTTACTATACATCATCATTTAATTTACCCTTACCTATACATTGGCACGTTTCTATCAAGAAGCCCCTTCCCTTGATACAAAGATAAGACATTCATTTGATACAGAAGATAGGTTTGTCAACCCACATGGCTTAGAAGCCTAAACAGAAATGTGAAAAGCATGCAAACAGGCTATTGTTGTACAGTATATAGCGCTCTCTATTTTGAACATTATAAAAGGCTTAACTTCATAACACAATTGTGTACTATTTGTAAGAGCCTGGAGTATCACATGGGGTGTCATTGGCTTGAAATGAACCAGCAGCCTTATGGCTTAAAATTTTTGCACCGTTCCTTCAGATAGTGTTTTATCATAATTCAAAAACATCATTCATCTTAATACACAAAATATTTTAATATATATAATTGTTTACACTCAGATTGTACCATTTCAAAACTGTGCCAGTCTTGGTAAAATCCTTTCCAATGATTATACATTCTTCTGTAGCAGGTGTAGCATTTATCAATATGAAGGTTTAAGTGTAAAAGTGTGTAAAGTAAATGACCCCTGGTTAAGTACTGACACTTAATGTGCATTACCTAGTTGCTGAGTGATGGTGTCACTTAATAGAAAGAAAAAAATGTAAAACATATTTCCATCCCCTTGAAACCCTGAATTGGATCAAGCAGGTTTAGAAATGATGCAATATGTTAAAATATACTTTTAAAAGGACACTCACATTGAGTGCCACCAGCGTTGTCACGTGACTGTCACCTATTCTATTGACATGTCACCTGGGAGACCCTGAATGTTTTTCTGCAGAAGTAAAACAATAAATCAATAACGTTGCCATTTTTCTGCTGCATTCATTCTGTATGATCTTCCTTATGAGCTCCGTTGTAATATGGAAATTGAATAATTCTGTAGTTATCCACAAAACATGGGGGAACTTAAACTGAAAATAAGTAAACAAATAAAGATATGGATGGTACAGCTAGTCTGTCAGATCTCGGTTCAGCTTTCAACATGCTCATTGCTCATATGAAACTTGAGTGTTACTCATGTGTTCTAATGGTGTGGCTACTGGTACTCCAAGTATTCCAATCCCAAAAATATTCACATCCATTTAAAAGACATCTCTAAATTGCCCCAGTGTGTAGATAAGTCTGCACTGAAATGGACTCGTGTTCAACACACAAATGATTCTTGCCTTTCTTGTTGAACAGTGGACACTAGTTCTCCATTATTCTGTGAAGGAATAATAGCGTTCGAAAATGAATATAAAAATAGAAATGTAACAGGGTCTTGGGAGAGTGAGGTAACTTGTGCTAGAGAAACATCAAGGTTCTGCTTTCAATACTCTTTAACAGAGTGAACAATAAAATTTGCTTATGATAACTATAATACAAGTCAGGTGAGATGCTGAGGTGTCACCTGTTACATGGCTGCTCTCGAGTCCTAATCTGGGATCCTGAGGTGGTTTTGTCGTATGGTGGGTGTGGCAACGCGCTGTATCAGTGCATGGTCCCAACCAATGAGATGCCAATGGTGCATACGTTCAAGCGCTTCACTTTCTTATTACCTAAAATAGTTTTTGTAGGTGATGAGTTCGAAGTAATTTTGACAAGGGCCAAATTATGATGGCTGGGTAAGGGCATCTCCAAAATAGTAGATGTTGTGGGGTGTTCCTTTTATGTGGTGGTTAATACTTAACAAAATTGGTCCAAGGAAGGAAAACCAGTGAACCAAAGACAGGGTCATGGGTGCCCAAGGCTCATTCATGGTGAGTGAAAGCTAGCCCAACCGCTCCAATCCCACAGTAGAGCTACTGTTGCACAAATTGGTGAAAAACTTAATGCTGGCCATTAGGGAAATGTGTCAGAACACACTTTGCATCACAGCTTGCTCTGTATAGGGCTGTGTAGCCAAAGATTGGCCAAAGTGCTAGTGCTGACCCTTGTCCACTACCAAAAGTGCCTACAATGGGCATTTGAGCCCACTGAATGTCAGAACTGGACCATGGAGAAATGGAAGAGAATGACCTACTCTGATGCATCACATTTTTTTAGATCATGTGGGCAGCCTGGTGCATGTGTGTCTTTTACTTGAAGAAGAGCTGGCAGCAGGATGCATTATGTAAAGAGGGCAAAATAATGAAAGCAGTGTGATGCTCTGGGCAATGTTCTGCTGGGAAATCTTGGGTCCTGACATTCACATGGATGTTACTTTGACACAGCCCACCTAACTAAAGATTGTTGAAGACCATGTACACGCCTCATGGCAATGGTATTCCTTGATGACAGTGAGCTCTTTCAGCAAGATACACTGAAGAACATGACAAAAGAGTTCAATTGTGTTGATGTGGCCTAGAAATTCCCCAGATGTTAGTCTGACTGAGCATTTGTGGGATGTCCAGGAAATACAAGTCTGATCCATGGAGGCCAAACCTCACAGCTTATACAACCTCATCATCAAGTCCTTCCATGAGAACCCTAAATACAAAGAGGACTGTTTCATTTATGTTAGGTAGATTGCCCAGAGGAGACTGGGCGGTCTCATGGTCTGGAATCCCAGCAGATTTTATTTTTTCTCTCCAGCCGTCTGGAGTTTTTTTTTTTTTGTTTGTTTTTTCTGTCCTCCCTGGCTATCGGACCTTACTCTTATTCTATGTTAATTAGTGTTGTCTTATTTTAATTCTTACTTTGTCTTTTATTTTTCTTTTCTTCATCATGTAAAGCACTTTGAGCTACATTATTTGTATGAAAATGTGCTATATAAATAAATGTTGTTGTTTTAAAGGATCTCCTACTAACATCTACTTGCCAAATACCACAGGAGACTTTCAGAGGTCTTGTGGTGTCCTTGCCTTAATGGTTCATTGCTGTTTTGGCAGCATGAGGCAGACCTACACAATGTTAGGCAGTGGTTTTAATGTTGTGGCTTACCAGTATATACCACACATTTACAGTGCCTATAAAGTGTCTTCAACCCTTGGAAACTTTATACATTTTATTTCTATAAAACCTTGAATCAAAGTGGATTTCATGTTTCTTTTCACATTGTACAACAAGTGAAAGCAGCTCTCTGCAATGTGGTGTAAATTAATTGCAAGTATAAAACAGTAAATAATTGATTGCATAAGTATTTATATGACCGCTGTAACTCATCACTGGTGCAGACAATTGACATAAATTGTTAAATGGAGATCACCTGTCTGTAGTCAAGGGGTTTCACTTGACTGTAGTATAAATACACTTTATCTGGAAGGTCCAACTTGTGGTGACTCAGCTTCGTGGCCTAACTTACACTGTGCAGACAAAAGAACACTCCTGGCAACTCCATAAAAAGGTAATTGAAAGGCACAAGTCAAGAGATGAAAAAAGAAAACACCCAAGTCACCTATTGTTTTTTTTTTTTATTTTAACATTTATCATTATTTCTGTAATGTCAATACAGTGCATTTTTATTTTCATGGGTGCTGCCATGTTATGGTAACAACACCCTCTTCCAGCCACATGTGCCAATTCAATGTGTTATGTCCTTGTACCACATAGATAAAACATAATCAAGTCACAGACAATCTTTGGATCATTAAAGAATAAACCTTCAATCACTTAATTGATGATGGTTTTGGAGAATGGCTCTTGATTAATGTGCACTTGACTTGTGCCTGCTTAATAACAGTCTTTTCGGACATCCCTAAAACAACGCTGATTTATCTCTGATACTCTAAATTTTTATTACAAATGAGCACAATAAAAGCCGGTTGTCAGACTTTCCTTCAGGAAAGCTGTTTTATTGCTAAAATTATTAAAAGTGAATTCCCAAGCTGCCATCAAGTGTGATTTCACCAGTTTACTGAGTGAAGACCTCTCCATTTCAAAAATACATAATTAGTCTTTCTAGTGTCAGGTATGTCATGCAGTTTTATGGTTTTTAGTAGTTTTGCTTGTGTTTCATTTTGATTTTTATTGCAGACAGTCAAACAGTCTCTTCAGGGAACCAATATGTTTGTGATGTCATTAAGGCTTTTTTTTTTTTTTTACATGATATTGTATGTTAGCCATTACCAAGTACACCCCCATGTGACATTGCAACATCTCTGCACTTTGTTTTGTAAAATCAGGCTTTAAAAGCGTGGTAACATATCAGTTCTTCTGATCTTTATTAAAAAGTTCTTCTCCATTATTATGAGGGTTCTTTTGAGGTGTGCTTTTGCAGTATCTGAGCCTATGCTTTGCACATTTTCATTTAAAATGTTTGCAGTCTCTTAGGGTTCTGGTTTTTCATTTCCTTTTTCTTTTTCCTTTTACCGGCTATGTGGGCTAGTTAGGATCAGTAAGGACTCAATTCTGTCCACATAAGCTAAACAAGGTTTTGCCAGATCAACCAGACAGCTTTCATAGTTACTCCTCCTTTTTGTTACCCTTGTTATAGAATCAAATAGAGCACTGCAGTATACAATACAATACAATACAATGTACTTTTTTTATAGACCAAAATCGCACAAGTGCCACAATGGGCTTTAACAGGCCCTGCCTCTTGGCAGCCCCCCATCCTTGACTCTCTAAGAAGACAAGAAAAAACTCCCCAAAAAAAACCCTTGTAGGGAAAAAATGGAAAAAACCTTGGGAAAGGCAGTTCAAAGAGAGACCCCTTTCTAGGTAGGTTGGGCGTGCAGTGGGTGTCAAAAGAAGGGGGTCAATACAATACAATACACAGAACAGAACAAATCCTCAATATAGCATAAAAATAAAAATTTTAGAAGTATGGAGTAGAATGTAACAGTAGATGATATCACATAATATGATTTGGATTTGTTTAGAGTCCTGGAGACCTCACTCATCAAGCTGCCTCCCCCATTTGGCCATTCCACAGCTGAAAAAGTGCTAATTCAATGAAAGGACCCCTCTTTCCCACGATTCCTGCGATCCTCCATCAGAGATGACTTTATCTTAGGCAGACAAAGCAACTTGGCTGGTGGGCAGTGGCACCAAGAAGAGAAACAGAATAGGTGAGGGTTAGTATCCAATTATAACTATCATGTTACTTATGTTTTAATGCTAATGACTAACAACAGAGATGCAGTATGTACAGTTAATCAGCAGCTCTAGTCAGGATATACTAAACTGAAGTAGTGAGTCTTCAGCCGGCATTTGAAAGCTGAGATTGAAGCGGCATTTCTTATAGTAGCAGGCAGACCATTCCACAGTTTAAGGGCCCTGTAACTAAAAGCTCGACCTCCCACTGTTATTTTATTAATCCTTGGAATCATAAGCAGACCAGTATAAGCTGAACTTTTTTCAAATAAACTTGTTAGTGTTTCAATCATAATGACTCTTCAGCTAATTTTATGCTTTATTATAAATTTTATGAGTCATGAACTTGCAGACTGTAAAATGTAACAAGCATAGTTTGCAACGACCATGTGATATTTGGAGGCCTTGGACATTTGCAGAATTCTTCTTTGCTTTGTTCCTTTGTTCTGACCCCACTGATTTTATTAACGACAAATTTGCCAAACAATACCAATCTGGGATTATTTTTTTATGCTGAGATGTTAAAGTTAAGCGAAAAGACAATTTGCCCTCGGGGATTAACAAAGTATATTAAAATCAAGAACACTTTTGTGCATAGCTTTCATACAAGGTCTTGGAGCTCCAGTCCTGACCAAAAGGCAAATGAGACCATTTTTTTATGATCCAGTTTTTTTTCTGGTCTGCAGTGTTCCTCAGGGTTAATGGCACACTTTAAACACCTGCCATTATTTTTGTTTTTAATATGCATTATTTTGAAGCTCACTTTGGAGACTGTGCTATATCTAGCAGTGAGAATTGCTGCTGCAAGCCTTATTTTCCCGTTATTCACCAAAGCCAGCAAAGCCTATTGCCGGCAATGTGCAGTACAATGCTCCCAAGGGCCCTGTTCTTCTCCACCGCATTATGCTTGTACCCTGTTCACTTAAACCCTAGAAAAGCAGGTGCATTAGGAGGTCAGCAGGTCCTTGTGGTGTGCAGAGCACCTTGCCTTTTGCGTTTCCCATGCCTTCCAACAGGCCAGTCAGGCATTATAAACAGACCATTTAACCCCATTGATCTCCTCCAAACACCAAGTGAAAAGAGGAGCTTTTCCAGTTAGAGCAGAGACAGGCAGAGTATTGATTTTATGACAATGGGAAAAGCCAGTGTCAGATCAACCGGCAAAACATAGCAAGAAAGTTTCAATTAGCTTCTGTGGATAAAATTGAAGATAAAAATAGAAACTGCAGTGACCATCTGTAATAGAAGCAGAAGAAAAACACAGCTAGGGCCTTTGCTGCTCTGTAAAGTGTAAAATTCAAGCTCATGCTTTCTGGTAGTTGAGCACCTTCATTTGAGAGAGGGGAAAAAAAAAGACTTGTGGTAAAGTCAACAGTTTTAGGATGTTGAAATATGCAATTTTAGTTTAGTTGCGGTAGTTTAATATTTAAAATGCACAATTAAGACAAAATGGTTAGACTGATTGGTGACTTTTAATCGGTACTGTGTCTGTGTGTGGGTTAACTTTGCAATGGATCAGCAAATCATTCAGGTTTGGTTCCTTCCTTGTGCACAGTTTGACTGGGGTGGGAACCCTAAATTGAAATAAACTGGCCCAGAAAAATGAATGAATATTAAAATAAAAATATTCATCAGTGCTTACCTTGGATGTGTCTTGAAGTTCATGGACATTTGTTCCAATACTCACCTAATCTCCTCATATATGTTTAAAATGTATTAAGCTCATAACTTTAGGCAAGGTAACATTATGTGACATCTTCTTTACAGATTTTATTTTAGTTGGAGCACAGGCAGGTTAAGAGACTTGATCATGGTCACAGTGAGACAGAGGAGTAAACTGAAATGGCAGCCTTAGGGTTTGAAGTCCAATGGTTTTGTCACTACAACACACTGCCTGCTGACTCCATATTAAATAGGATCAAGTAAGTAATCCTTATGGAGAGACTCTGTAAAGTTTGGGTAAAACTACCTCTGGAGTACTGTGGGCAGTTCTAGTTGCCATCTACAAAAAAAGAGACAAGAGAACTGGAACGTGATCAGGTAATTTCTGCACTCAACAGAGACAGCTGTATGGGAAGCTAATTCACATCTTCAAAATGAAGAAGGTCGCAGAAGGTCTTCAGTTAGGTTGAATATTACAGAATTAATTTCTGTACTTCAATATAATGTTTGAACGATATTTACCAATGTTAATTTTGATTTACATATTTTAATGTCGTCCTGTTGTTTCTCGTGGGTGCCGCCATTTTGTGTTGTGATTGCTGTGGTGTCACTATGGAGTCAACCAGAAGTATATGATGCGTAACATCACCAATGTAACAGTGCAAAGGTCAAAACTGTGCACTTCCCAGTATCCATGTTTGGTTAAAAATCAAAAACTTCTTTGTTGGTGTGTGCTTTGTGTTTGTATTTTGTTTTAGCTAGGATTCATTCCTTCCCTGGCTATTTTTTTATTTGTATTTTTTGCTAGTTTTTTCAGTATAATTATTCAGTACAATTATTTATGTTAACATTGTTCTGTTTGTTTGTCATTTAATGAATATGTGTAATGTATTACTGCTTTTTTATGTATAAGATCATTTACATACTGTTTCTTTAAATGTCTTTATGTTCCCTGTGTTTTGTGGGTGGTTCCCAAAGAGGCAGGGTCACTTGTCAGTTTTCATAAAAAGACTCATGGGTAATGCAGTCCCTCTGCTGTGCATTGTATGCACTGGCAGTTGGTAAGTTTTTCCCAGTTTTGCTAATACAGTAGACCCCCGCGAAGTCGCGGTTCAGAGTTTGCAGCTTCAGTCATTCGCGCATTTTTCCTTAGAACCTATCTAATAATTGTTCGCGGAAACCACAAATATCCTCCGCAATTTTTATGACTATTATCATGGCAATACTGCACTGTAGAGAGACCAGGAAGCAACTGTATAGGAAAACGCGGCTTGGGATGGTGAAAGTAGCCAATAGAATTTGAAACTGCAACTACTAGCAGTCCCTGCAGTGGCTCTGATTGGTCTTTTGCTGAGGGTGCTGGGGCTGTTGGGGTCAAAGGATGTCAGCGCAGCTTTTTAAAAGGGGGCCGGTGACCAAAAGCAAAAAAAAAGTTTTTGCAATTTGTGTTGCAAGTTCCTGTCTGTCTGCCTGCCTTCTGTTGGGTTACCTGTACTTATTCGTTTTGTCCTGGATCATTTTGTGCGTCTGGATTGTCTGACGTCTGCCTGTGTACATGACGACTGTAAGTGGATTCATGGCCATCCTGCAAAGAAAGGAGCGCTCCTGAATCCATCCACCCATCTTCACCATTTCTGGAACTAGCAGTAGGACTATCTTTACATTCCCATTCAAAGTGCGGATCTCTGGACTATCTATTTTCATCATTACATTTCATCCGTTGCCGATTTTCATGAACGTTTTTCATGATTTACTCTGTGTGTTTTGTTTGCTTTGTTGTATTTAATGTGTAATCACTGTAAGGGGAACAGGGGTGGTATCATTGTTTTCATTTATTTCATTTGTTTTCATTACATTCTCTATTTGCTGTTTGATTACTGGTTTGCTTTGTTTTTGTCTCTGTTTGTGAGTGTGTACGGGTCCGGCCAAGGCTGGGTGTGTCCCTGGAATCTCCACCATAAAAATAAATAAATCGCCGTCTTCTCTATGATGTGAATCTTAGTGGCACCAGACCGCTACAGCGTAATTCATTTCTCCTTGCTGCTAATTGACTGTGATGCATTCCCAGCTGAGTGTTCTTCAAAAAAACCCTCTTAAAAAACGCTGATAGACTACCTTCACTTTGCTCCCTTACTTGCTGGGCTTACTTGCGGCTGCTTTGTCGCGTGATATGCTTCTTGTGCGACGCTACACTTACTTAAAAGCCTGAACAGCACGTGTCCTTTTTGGCTGATTACTTTATTTCTCTATCTTCCCCCAGACATCCTCTGCTCCTGTTGTGGGTCCCGCTCCCGTTGTGCTCCGCTATGATGTCTGCCTATTCTTTTAATCGACAACTAACTGCATACTAAGCTTGTTTTACTTTTGAAAGAGACATGTTTGTTTGAAGTGTTTGAATAAAGTTCCTGTCTCTACAGTCTCCTGTGATTCTGTGCAGTTCTGTGACCCAAGCGTGATACCCTGCAGCACTGCAGCCTGACTGTCTCTGGGATTGAGCCGCTGCACTATGGCCTGCCAGCATCAGCGCTTACCTTTGTGTGCTTGCGTGCAGCCAGTTCAAGCGCAGTTGGCTTGGTGATTTCATCCATGGCGTCAGTTACACCTTGTACATATTGTTCCTGTAGTTTTTAAAATAGTTTTTACAGTTCATTAGCAGTGTGTAAAATGATCAGTTGTGCAGTAATTGTGATGTTCTTTGCATGACAAAAGTGTTCCATTAAAATTTTACTTTTTCTTTGTGAATTGTGATGTTTACTTAAAGTGCAGCAAAAAAGTATTTGGCATCCAGGGATGCATTAACCCTCAAGTATGTGGCAGTTTAAGAGTTAAAACTCCAAGATGCTGCCGAAAGGCTCTGCACCTTCTAAGGCTTCTGGCAATAAAAACACGCTTGCATGAATTACAGTACATATAGCGGTAACATCGGTATTTTACATTCTAGCACTGCTGGAGACATAGCAGTACAGTACTGTGCAGTGTACAGGCTTACCTTTACATTCTTTTTTTAGATAATGTATTAAGCTGAGTTTGAAATTAAATTAAAGTGTTTTGGGGGTATATTTAGGGTTTAAACTATAAAAATAGGCATTTTTGTTTAACCACATCCAAAATTCGCATTAGTTCACAATTCACGGGTGCTCTAGGAACGTAAACCCTGCGAATTTTGGGGGTGTACTGTACTAATGCTTCGTGTGTTGTTTGTCCTTTTGCTTCTGTTTATGGGATTGTGATTTCGGGATTGCATTTTGGGACTTGGTTATTGTGGATTGGCTTTTTGCCTTGTTTGGCTTTTTTGTTCTATATTTTCCCCTTCTTGTAATAAATGAATATTTTCATTATAAAGATTCTTTGTTTACCCTTTTATCCCTGAGAAGGTTTCTAGTCATCCTCCCTGTGGTGGGGTTTGGAATATATTTTGCGAATGGTTTTTAACTTTTGAAGCCAAAACTCATTTGCCTTGGTGTAGGCCAAAGCCAGCTGTTGGAGTAGGCGGTCGGGATGCCTGGGAGTGAGCCATATCTGGGAAGGCTGCTGGGGAGTCTGGCATGCTTTTTGGCTCTGTTTTGGAGGCCTCATACCTTTCTTGCCATTTAAGTGTGTGTGAGATTTTCTGTTTTAAACAACTTCTGACTTTGATTACTTACTTCAATTTTGATGTTATGATCCTTAGATTTGGTGAAAGCAGGAAGGTTACTGGATCTAAGCTAAAAATTGCACTTACCAAGTTCATCTTTTGGCAGCTCTACTTTTCTCATTCTCTTTCCAACAGACATAACAAGAGCTGTTCCAGAGAATTATTGCAAGCACTGAAACACCAGGATGTAATCTGAGACAGACAAGGTTCAAACCCGTGAGGTCAGACTCAAACAGGTAGCCAGGAACCAAGTTGCAAGACTCGAGAGTAGCAGTCAGGATGAAGTCAAAACCAAAATAAGGAACATATTTTTTAGGGTGTACTCAAGAGAAAAACTAACTACAAAGTTGTTTTCTCCACTAAGGGATGAAGTAAAAATAAGTACACAGTCACATGATTAATGAAAACAAGTCATTAACTAAAAATAACTTACTTAATACTTATTTTAATTAATAATGAACAATATTCACTGAATCCTGATGATTCAAGAACCAAATAAACCAAGAACACATGTATAGCAATGTATATTATGACAACAGCATTCTTCTAGATAAATTATGAATCATTAATAAAATGACATAAGTGTGGGGGAATTTAGGGAAAGTATATTCATTAAGAAAAGCGGGAAGCACTTCCGTACAAAAGTGTATTAGCATCTGAAACAAATTACAAAGCTGTGTAGTTAAAGAGGAAACCATGATAGTATCCATATGAGATGTCAGTTATCAGGTAACTATTGGAGCTTGACAGCAGGGCTGTCTTAACAGCAGTACAGGCCCCCGGGCAAAGCAATGCACTGGGGCCTCTACCTGCACAACCACTCAGCAAGTCACAACATACATACAGTAGATTAGCATGGGGCCCCTATGCTCGTGGGGTGCCTGGGCAACAGCCCAGCATGCCGATGCGTTAAGATGGTACTGCTTGACAGGCTGAATGGTCTCTTTCTTAGTTTCATTTAGTTTTTTGACACATGTGCAGAGTACAGTGAAAATCCTACTTGCCTGTTTAACTAACATGCAACATGTTGAAACTCTGCATAGTAATGACCAGTACGTATGAACAAGCAAACATAAACCTTACCTTTGAAGCCTCTGGATTCTTCCTCACTGACGAGTGATTAGTTCAAAACCATACATCTGACAGATGCTAAGGGATTGCTGATATTTTCACGCATATGCATTTAGGGGACACCTTTAGGGCTTTGACCAACTAAATTGTATCACTTCACACCAAGAGAGGGTATGGTTGGTAATTTCTTTATTCTTTTCTTCACTGATGTCATTTCCTCCACATCCCATGAAGCTCCGGGACAGCACCTATAAACCACAGACATAGACCAGAAGAGGCAGTTCAATTCTGGACCTGTTACTCAGGGAAATGGACCTTCTGCTCAGCCACTATTACTGACAGCATCTGATTGTGGCTGCATTTTTCACTAAGGAAGTGCTCCATCCTTTTATTTTTGTCCTGTTTGTTATTCCTACAACATAAAGATACTACTACATACTGAATGATATATTTAAAGTGCACGTACATTGTTCTATATTCCATAAAACAAACCACACTTAGCTTTTTGTAATACCTGTATGTGTTTGTTTTTTTATGCTATTCTGATAATTTGCCACTTACCTTTGCTTAAATGGAAGTATTCCATACAATCCATGAAGTGATTTATTATCTGAAGTTGGAAAAAATTAATGTGCTTAATGGAATACTCCCAACAGTTTAACAAAATTTTAGAGGCCCCATTAGACAAAGCTCTTCATTTTGAATGTGGAGTACTTTTAGTGCTTTCTCTTTCTTCATTCAGGTCCTTTTATCCCCTTGGAAAACAGAGCAGAGAATGGACTGATTTCTACTTTTCCGACGTTATAGCCAGGAAAATTGCTTGATGAGAGAAATTCCTTAAAAGAAAGATGTACAATTTATAGCTTTTAAGTTATCTAAATGTAATGTATTAGAATATGCTGCTTTCTTAGAACTCAGTCAACATAAAATAAATTTATGCAAGCAGAGAGTCAGAAAATCATATGCATGGGAAGATTACTGCGTTGTGATTAAGTGGGTTTCACACAAAAGAAAAGGGGTCACTTGGAAAATGCTTGAAATGCACAGAATTTTCAGTTGTTACTTTCTGGATTTATAATTGGTCTAGAATTATGTTATAAACACCTCTCATAATGTGGTACCTCCAAGTCAATGACTAGTTTCTGTCTTTTACCTTTTAATGCTTTTTTTCTGTAAAGAAAAATGATCTTTTTTCAGAGGAAAGACTTCCTTCCCCGGGTATCTCCTGTTTTTAAAAATGTGTGATTCAGCCCTACCTAAGTAATTGAAAGTGGCTCTGATTACACACACTGCTCCTGGAAACATACCTGTGCGTGAATCTCATTTATCACATTTACAACCCCTTAGCAAGTCTAGGATTTGGATGGATATAGTAGATTGAAAAATAAGATTGCCACTTTTGGCTTAACTGGCTGCTTTTCACACCTTGTGCTGACAGATATGAAACTGAAATCTGCCATTTATTGAATGCATAATTATGCTAGTATAGTTGGAGCAAAGGTATGCAGTATTTAAAAAAATGTCCTTCTGTAACTCAGCTCCTCACCCATGAAAAAGCAGACAAAATTCAAAGAGCCCTATGCATTCCTGAATTATTTTTCAAAAACAGTTTTAAATGAAGCAGTATCACAAGAAACTTGACAGTGCATAATGTACATCACGCTTTAAAGCAAAATTTATTGTATGGTATGTCTTAGAGGAGAGATACTAGGTATATTGGGAAAAGGATGCTAAGGATAGAGCTGCCAGGGAAGAGGAAAAGAGGAAGGCCTAAGTGAAAGTTTATGGAGTGTCGAGGATGCCAGAGGCCACGACCCGGCCGGGATGCCTTGAAGGACCGGAAGTGGGCGTGTGCCCATCTGGGATCACGTGGGGGCCGCCTTTCTGGTTGCTTTGGGGGCCACGGGTTCAGGGCATGGAAGCCCCGCCAGGAGGCGCCCCAATACCTTGGGGACTTGTGACCTCAGCACTTCCGCCACACCAGGAAGTGCTGGGGGGAAGAATTAGACAGACACCTGGAGAGCTGCCGGGAGAACAGCCGGCACTTCCGCCCTGCTGGGGCGTGGCCAAGAGGGGAATGCCGGGAACCACCTGGAGCTCGTCCGGAAGTGTATAAAAGTGGCCGTCTCCCTTCATTCAAGGCTGGAGTCGGGTGGAAGAAGGACAAGGCACGAGAGGTGTGTGGAGGCGGCCCGAAGAAAGGCATTGTGTTGGGGTTTGTTTGTGTCTGAGTGACACTGGACTATTATTGTAAATATTGTAAATAATAAACATGTGGTGGTGATTAAGAACATGTCTGCCTGTCTGTGTCCGGGTTGGCTCCACAGGATGTGATGAGAGAAGACATGCAGGTGATGGGTGTGACAGAGCAAGATGCAGAGGACAGATAGATATGGAAGAAGATGATCCGCTGTGGCAACCCCTAACGGGAGCAGCCGAAAGAAGAAGATGAAGAAGAAGATGGTATCTCTTAGGTTCTGCTGTTAAGCCATTTTAGGTGCTTAATGCACAGTAACATGTATCTTTAACAGAATATTTCTCATATAGGTGCTGTGTCTCATTGAACCAACTAAGTTCTAGTAGATGGGCTTTAAAAAAATAGCAGAAATGCTTTATATATTTAAGTTTGGAACAAAACTCTTTTATTTTTTAATATCATATGTTAGCGAATTTCAATGTGGGCATTTAATTTGTAGCTTTACCAGAACGGATGGTTCTTTTCAAAGCAGTAATGGAGAACATGTATAAATGTCAGGAACAGACACGTAGAAAAGTGCAAAGTATTACACGCTGGCAACAGAAACATTAATAATAAATACAAGATGGGAGACGCTATCCTAAACAAAGCAACATCTGAAAAGGATTTAGGGGTTTATGTTGACACAATTGTCTCATCATTTAAGCAATGTGCAGAACTGATTAAAAAGGTAAATAAGAGGTTAGTTTAAATCATTAAAAACTACTGAATATAAAGGCACATCATGCTCAGACTATATACAGTAAAGCACTCGTGAGGCTAAATCGGGAGTACTGGGTGCAGTTTTGGTGCAGGAAGGAGAAACCAAATGCATCCCAGGACTTAAGGACATGTCCTACTTGATAGTCTCAGAGAATCACTGTAAAGCTGTTTAGTCTCAACTAGAGGAGACAGCATGGGGAACTCATCCAGGGCTGTAAAATTCTCAGAGTTGTCAATAAAGTAGATCCAGCTGAATTCTTCCGATTAAATGGTGAATCATGTAGATGAGGACACTAGTGGAAATTAAGGGGAAGTGCATTTAACACTGAAGCCAGGAGGTACTTCTTTACTTAAAGAGTTGCAGAAGTCTGGAGCAACCTTCCAAGCCATGTAGTTGATGCAGAAGCCTTGACAGTCTTTAAGAAGTATCTGGATGAGATATTGGGACAGCTTAACTATTAGTTACATGATGGACTGAATGGTCTCTTTTCGTTTGTCAAACTTCTTACTGCATGTTCTTAATTTTTCCTGCAGAAAAGTTAAATACAGACCTACCACCTTCCACTTCTCATCTTGCTCTCCATTACAGCAAAACCCATTCACTCAAACTCCAAAGGGAAAGGGGTCCAGCAATGACACTCAAAGCTTAGCAGTGCATGCTCAAACTACAATCATCTTTATATATAACATTTGACGTTGAGTGTTTTTCCAAACTTTCCAAAAACAACTTAATAAATAATTTGGTCTCTATTCAATTAATTAAGAATTTTGAAATCCTAGAGAAGTTTTTGATAACCTTGTGTTTCTTTTAAATAAACCTCACAATAATATATACAGGACTGTTAAAATTAACATATGAAAGTATTACAGCATTCCCATTGTGATCAATAGGGGGTGTCACAAAGCCCCAAACCCCAAACATGAATGCACCAACACAGTCCTGGGTTAAAACTGCAAACTTTTTTTAAATAGAATACCTCTGCACTGCAATATAATCCTTTCTTCTTCTTTTCTTTTCTCCGCTGCTCTTCCCAGACGAGTGTTGCCCGTCTCCTCTCCTGCCTCCAACTCCCTGAATAAGCCAATGCAGTTCTTTTTATTGAAGACCCAGGAGTATTTCCGGTGCCTGGGCATTACCCATTGGGAACACTTCAGGGTCATACTGAAGCCCCATTAAAGTATGGAGTGTAACTCCTTGAAGCACCTCCTGATGACACCCACAGAACACAAAAGGGCTGCCCCTCTGGACTACAGTTCCCAGCATTCCCTGTGGGTACCGAAATCCAGGGATGCTGCCATCTAGCAGGTCAGGAGAGCAGACAGTCTCCCCCATTCTCTCCCAGCCAGTAAAGGGAATGGTCCCAATCTCTTCAGGGATGCCAGCCCATGCAAAAAATCTATGTAGAATCGGCAGGTTTTCCATTTTATATGCTAATGTAATTAATTCAACAAACATCTAGTTGACAATATAATACGATTATTATGTAGAATGTATTTTCTCCAGTTTTAATTTTGAGAACATAACATGATGTTGGCTCCATTCAGACATGCCTAACGCTAACCACAAAAAAAATCCATTCACCCTTTCATTTGCCTAACTCAGCAATTCCAAGTTAGGTTTATAGGTAGATGTAGCCCGTCTTGGCGACATCTGCTACAGTGTACTGGATAGTCAGACAGATGTACAGTATAAATCCATACTCATTCATATTTTGGCAATCTAGAGATGACTATTTATCTAACATGCATAATTCTGGAATACTTGGAAACACATCTATGCTGACATGGAGACAATATGTAAACTCAACAGAGATGGTCTCCTGGATCTGCAATGCAAACCGCTATGTAAATGTGACACCTGACCTGGAGAGCATTATCCACAATTAAATCTTGTGATAGTAAGTATAACCTGAATAATTATGTTACCTGTGGTCAATGTTTTGCCCAAAGTATTTATCTATCAATTTATTTTCTGATTTTCCAGTACAGAGTCGCAAGGGGACTCAGACCAGTCTGTGCATAATGACAAGATGGCAGTCCAGAGCAGGACATACATACAAATTCATGCTCATGCAATGGTTCAATTTTAAGGTTACCAATGTATCCAATATATGCATATTGGATGCATATTGAAACGTAATCCAATAAAATTACTTTTTTCAAAATGCACAACAGATTTTTCCATTTAGTCCAGAATTTAAGTGCAGCGTGAAGAAATACATAATTGTGCAGGTAATTAAGCTAACACATTGTTCCCAAGATTCCTTCTGTTATTTTCACTTCTGACTTTTTAACCAACTGAATGTGAGAGCCTTCCTTTCCTAACCTCTTAGGGTGAGCAGGTCAGAAAATGTGTT
Organism: Polypterus bichir lapradei; assembly: GCA_026402145.1. Classification (NCBI taxonomy): domain Eukaryota; kingdom Metazoa; phylum Chordata; class Cladistia; order Polypteriformes; family Polypteridae; genus Polypterus; species Polypterus bichir. The sequence continues at coordinate 83,107,090 of JANRMT010062856.1, forward strand.
CCATAAAGCCAAATGAGAATGCCCTGAGTAGACCACCAAGACTCTGAATGGTCAGGTCGCTTTCAGAGAACATTAGCTTTGTAAAGTTTGAACAAATTAAGCAAATTCTAACAGCTAAAGAGACTTGTCTGCTCGTAATTTTTCAGAGACGTGGCTTCAGTACTATTAATAGAGGTATGCACAGAAGATGTGCAAATTAATAAACCAACATGTTGGAGAGGGCTAGAAAGAGGGCACTGTTGCCATACTAAAAGCTGGTAAAATTATTTATAACTTCTTTAGTTGTCTAAAAAAAAAAAAGTCAGCACCAACAAACCCCCACCTCCCCATCCATCTTGAGTTGACTGTAAATGGTAGAAGCACTTTACTATAAAAGTCTTTGATCTTTTCATGTTTCACTGATAGCTGTCCAACAAAACATGCACTTTACTGGGCAGCTATTTTGTCATTTATATTTGTAATTAACCTGTTAATAATGGATTATATGGAATGGATTTTCAGTCTTTGACCAAAGTAAAAAGGGTTCAAAAAGCTATGCTGGCATCTTTGAGAAGACATTGTGTGCACTTTTGATGTGTGAGAAGATTCCAGCAGGGTAACCCTTTTTTCTTTCTCTGAAATGAACGCAGATGCCTTTTGAATGTTGAGATTACAGTTTTGTAACAACGGAAACATTTAATTAGAACCTCGCACTTTCACTAACTGCAGGTACACTGTTGTGTGAATGCTTGCCTAATATCATTATCCATCCATTTTCCAACCCGCTGAATCCAAACACAGGGTCAAAGGGGTCTGCTGGAGCCAATCCCAGCCAACGCAGGGCACAAGGCAGGAACCAATCCCTGCCTCCAGTGCCAACCCACTGCAGGACACACACAAACACACGCGGGCCAATTTAGAATCGCCAATCCACCTAACCTGCATGTCTTTGGGAGGAAACCCACACAGACACGGGGAGAACATGCAAACTCCACGCAAGGAGGACCCGGGAAGCAAACCCAGATCTCCTAACTGCGAGACAGCAGCGCTACCACTGCGCCACCGTGCCGCTAATAGCATTATGTAATGTGTAATTTTAAATTGTGGTCTGAGATCTGAGCACAGTCATCCTTAAACTCATATGCTAACTGTACAACTATAAATTCATTCCCTGCCATGATCGTGTTGGATTAAGATGATTTTGGAAATTAAGGGTTAGATTTTTATCACTTGAGACACAGGCAGGTTAAGAGACTTACTAAGGGCCACCCAGTAAATCAGAAATGTAGATTGAACTGGCAGCCTTGAAGTTTAAAGTCCAATGTTATTGCCACCAAGCCAAGCTGCCTGTCTTTGAACACACAATTGGTTTGTTAACGGTCCATTGAATGGACATTATCGTGTTCATTAGTCCCATACAAATGGGCCAATAGGTCTCTACTGAGTGTGCTAGAAGGTTTAGGACGTTCATTATCAATGATTTAATGAGTGATAACAGAGTTCATGCACATTAAAATTAAAAGTGTTAATGGCCACAATCTGTGCACACTCAAACACCGTTCATTCAGTGCACATTTACAAAACCAGACAAGTAAAATACACATTTTTCAGCTTTCTAGATACATGCTCTTCTAAAACCTTCTTTTTTTTTCCTAAAGTGTTTAAGATTAGGCCTGTTAAGGTTATTCAATATCGTTTTAATTCCACTGCTATAATTTATACTTTTGTCAAACAAGCAAATGTGATGTTATTTAGTGCATTTCTGTGGCACAATGGTTAATATTAATTTTTCAAAGAGAACACGAGCAGGTTCAATGACTCGCTCAAATTCAGATTGTTGGTGGTCAAGACTGACCCTGTGATTTTGACATTCAAAACTCCAATGTTTTAGATATTATGCTAACCTGTTCTCCAATTACATTACTTGATGAAGTGTTAGTTAGGGACAAGAGGAACAAGTCAGACTTTGGTATCCTACTGCTCTTTTCAATTCTAACTTCTGGCTTTTTACTGTGGTTAGCTCATCTTGGTACTAAGACCCCTGCCTTTTTAATACAGTGCAGCCAGGGTTGTTGCCCTATCTCAAGCATATTTGCTGTTTATTCATTCTATTGGTTACTGCTTAAATAGTTTGATATTATTATTTTTTTTTGTTTTGGTTTGTCCTTGTTACTTTTATGTAATATTATTGTTATGTTACAGCCAGCGTTTCTTCCCTGGCTTGTTTTTATTTCTTGTTTTATTGTCATTTTTGAATGACAATTTTTCATGCTTTAATGTAAGTTCTGATATGTATGCTTTAGTAATCGTATCCTGTAAATGTGTGACCACCCTGACCTCATTGCTCCTGGGTCCTCCTTCTGGCTTTATATTCAGTCACGAAAGAGAGAGTCAGCAATGGAACATTGAGATTGTGTCCAAGTTGTAAGTATCATTATTTCTTTTAGGTTTTAGGTTTACTGTTTTTAGGTCATTTTCTCGTTTTGTTTTCTTGGATTCTGCCTGTGGTTTGGGTATTGGAACTTGTTTGCTGTGGATTGCCTTTTTAAACAAAGTCCTTGTGTCTTATGTGCTCTTCTGTGCACATTTGCCTTGTTTTTCTTGTTTTTGTTAATAAATCTCTTAAGTTGTAAAGCTTCCTTGTTTGTCCTTTTGTGCACAAGCCTGGGGTTTACAGAAATCCTTGTCCTTGTGAGGCATTTGTTTTATTTTGGGAGTGGTGACTCTGTGCACTGGTATCAAATCCCGTTACTGCCAGAAAGAATCCTACTCCTTTGGGACCTTGAGCAAGGCCCTTAACCTGAAATCTGTTCCAGGGTCGCTGTACACTCTGACCCACAAAAATCAAGCAAAAAGGCAATTTCCCCTTGAAGATTAACAAAGCATATCAAATCAAATAAAACATATTTTGCCAGCTGTCCTTTTTCAGGGCCTGCTAGGCCATAAGTCCACTGGTCATAGTTCTGAATAAGCTGGACTGTTTTGTGGGTATATTTTGAAGATCTCACAAACCTTTTGCCATGTTTAAGACTCCATCACACAACAATTATAGTTTTTATTGTATATTATTTATTGTATAATTAGTGTATGTTTTAATATTGCATTTTTTTTTTCAACACTAGAATCCCTGAAGCCTACAAAAAAAAATGTAATGCCAGGCTACCTTAAATTCCTTCGCACCTCCTCATCATCGTCTTTGTTTTGCAAAGTGGCATAAGTGGAGTTGAGGCCTTCGAAATGACCTTAAAGTAAGCCAGGATTTTTACTGGCCTGCTCAGAAGCGGCTCACCCAAAGGTGGTAAGTTCACAGACTGCAACCTACATAGGCCTAACAATGGAAGGCTCACTTTAAAAGTTCAAAAACATGATGTAAAAGTCCCAAACTTTGCTAAACTGTCTCATAAGGTACAGAGAGAAACCATAAAACACCAGCTTGTGAAAACAACCTAAATGAAGAATCTTTATAAATTAAAAAATTTATTACAGAAAAAAATATATCAAAAATGCTCAAAAGAACAAAAGATGATTTGCCTAAAAAAAAATCTGAAGATGAACTAGCCGCAATACACAATATAAAGGTACATTCAGGAAACAAACCAAGAAATCCCCCCAAAAAAAAAACAGAAAAATATCAAAGGAAAGCAATACCCACAAAAAGATTCCCACAACATTCAATGATTCACTGGGGTGCCATCCTCAAAATGCATGGAATGACAGCACATTTAAAGTCACAGGAAATAATTAAAAAATAATAATTTAAAAAACTGAACTAATACTAATACAAAACTAACAGAAATAACATGGAAATAATAATTCAATCCTTAAAAAAGCTATAAGATTGAAAATAAATACAAAATCAGGATTGTTCCAGGCTTCTGCTCGTTTCTTCCATATATCTAGCATAGATACGCATAGACAGATGATTTTCTACCAGCACCAGATTGGCTGATGTCTTCTGGATTCAGCAGTTGAGTTTTTTTTTTGCTCAGGAGTTTCTCCTCCCAAAGAACGTTTGCCTTACTGGGCTTTTGTCTGTATTTACAGTGGCTAGTTATCCATGGCTGGAGTGTTCTCTCCCACATTTGCAGCCATTGGGAAAAACATTTTCATCTTCCGCTTGCAATGCCATTGGTGCCTTGACAGCCCAAAAGTGTGAGCTGTTAGTCTTGGAACCTTCATCCCATCATGAGTTTAAAATCAGAGTTTTCATTCTCTTAGATGGACTGCCAGCCAAGGCTGACAAGCTCCATCTGCCCGACTTTGAACTGTGAATTTCCTTCTCCTATAGGGGTTGTCAGCCAATGCATACAAGTTGTGTTTGCCCGGGTTTAAAAATGAGACTTTTCCTTTCTCCTCGACTGATCACACCTTTGATGCAGGGCTAACACACTAAAGCAGTATAGGTTGGGAATTCGAGTTGCCCTACTTGTAGACTACTTTGGATCATAGCACATCTATCAGCATTATCCAGTGTACGCCCCCTGCAAGGAGGACTCCACCATTCACCATTTGAGGAATGCATGGGGTCTGCTCCCCTTTTCCAGCCTATGAGGCAGTTCCACAACAGGATTCACTGACTTTCCTGGTTCTAGACCACAATTTGTCTCATACTTATTTTTGCCACATTGTCTGCTCCTTTCACCATTTTTGCCTGTGTGTTGGGCCTGATTATATTTCATTGTAAATTACTTCAAGTATAATAATTAAAGTGATAGTGCTGTCTTTTTACAGTACTGCAAAATCTTAATTGCCATTAATTCTTGTGTATCTTCTTATCTGTTATTTTATTGATGCTATTCAGTCTTCTGTATTCCCAGTAGGCAAAGCAGGTACCTCCTGTCCCATTCCTGTGTGAGTGATAAGGTCCATTTAACAGACCCATACAAAGAAAATCGACTGCTTTTTTATGATATACAATGGGCGTTTGCATTAATTTAAATACTAATTGAAATATGGGGGTGCTGGCTAAAGCTACTGTTCTATAAACATTTATACTGAAGCATACCTTACAGTGACAGACTTGGCATATTTGAAAATGTAAGGGGCTTCGGTCCAGTCCATGCTGTTTACATGACAAAAAGAGGAGAGTTGCAGGGAAAAGGCAAATTACAGGAACATTGAACTCAAATGAGAAGAAACTGTATCACACCAGCCAGACAAAAATGTACAAAAGGGAAGCACTAAATAAATCTGGCATGTCTGCAATCCGTGTGGACCGGATTCTGCAAAGAAGGCCAGGAACATCAGCAATGATGCGTGAAAGCCTCACCACTCACTTACTTTAAAGGATTACAGTAGCAAAGCATGAACCCCAACCAGCTAATAGAGTTCTGTGTGGATGCTGCTGCGGAGAATAGTTGATAGGTTTCAGCTATGCTGCTTGATTTTAACTAAATACCCTTTTGATTTCAGAAAGAAAGGAGACACGATCATCAGCAAATGAGGACAGGGAAAATAAGCTGCTTAAAATGGTTGCTGCAGGGCAAATGGGAGAACCTTAAAGTAGAATGAACAAAAATGTACTGTAATTTACAAGAGATGGAAAATGTGAGTATTTATACATTATCTCAATTACTTTGGATAGGAGTCTGTCTTCTTAAGGCCATAAATCAAAAAGTAATATTAATGCTGTGAATTCAAATGATGTATATAAGTTTCAATAACAACACATGTACACTATGGCCCATGTTGCCTTTTAGATTTTTCAGATCATTATAGTAATTTTAGGTTGATTTACACTAAACTAATGTTTATAAAGCAGCCTATTTTCTTTTTCTATGCATGCTGTCACTACATACTGCAGCAGCATCTGGTAATGACCCAGCCTTGGACTGGGAGCCAGTCTAGCCCAGGCCATAATCAGGTATGTGTCCATCATTAAATTTACTGAAACCACTGTAGAGGCTGGGTGAATTTGAATGACTGGGGTTCTAACTGGGCAAAAACCCTTTTTAATTCCAACAAGAGAAATCAAAACTTTGAAACAAAACATGTGCTCAATGACACTATATACCAGGGGCAGTTACTCATTTAAACTAGTGAAACTCTCTCGTCTCTCTCTCTAGTGACGTCAGGCTCAAAATGAGACGCTAAACTCCCTTTTATACTAAGTGGACTGGAAGGGGCAGGACAACCTTGTCTTCGCTGCTGTCAAGGGGTGGTTTCTCAAGGCTGTGAGGGGAAAAAGGAGAAAAGACTGTTAGCATCAGCATCCCTTCTTTCCCCGTGTGGTACCACATACCTTAGGTGTGACCAGAAGGCAATCCTCTGGTGCGCATGCATGGCATAGCTTAATGCAATCATACGATTGGCCACAGCTTATCAAAGTTATATCACACACAAAATAGGTACCAACCCTGGATCAGAGGGCTTTGGATGCCAGGGAAGACGTACACATACACCCACACTCAGTCACTCTCAAGCAATTTAATGTTGTCTAATAATTTTACTGTGCTAATTACAGAAGCTTGAGGATACTGCTATATTTATGAGACACTATGGAAAGTTCATCTTGGCTGTTTCATCCTTATACAGTGGAACCTCGGGTCACGACAGTAATTTATTCCAAAACTCTGGTTGTAACCTGATTTGGTCGTGACAGAAGTGATTTCCCCCATAGCATTGTATGTAAATACAATGAATCCGTTCCAGACAGTACGAACTGTATATAAATATATTTTCTTTAAAGATTTTTAAGCATAGAAATAGTTAATTATACCACAGAATGCACAGTGTAATAGTAAATGTAAAAACATTGAATAACACTGAGACAAACACCCAGGCTCACTGCTCAGCTGCACGCGAGCCTGCGCTCGCTCGCTCTCTCTCTCTCTCTCTCTCTTTCACGCTCACTTGCTCGTTCTCTCTCTCGCACTTGCTCTCTCACTCTCTCACGCGCTCTCTCTCTCTCTCTCTCCTGCACCGGCTTTCCCCTCCTGCTTCCTTCCTTCTCCTTCAACCTCCCGTTCTTTCCTGTTCTCTTCTTTTTCCCTTTAGCCGACTCGCGCTTCTATTTATGAAGAGGACGTGGTAGTCATGGCAATCAGCAGCTCCTGGGAACAATTATGGATGCGGACTGATTCTCACCTGTGCACTAGATGAGAAATGCCCACATCACAAACTCCTCAGGAACCACTTCGGCCAAACACCACCACGCCCCCTCGCTAAGCCGCGAGTGTGATGATTATTTATTAAAACTGGACTTTTTGACGGGAGCTGTGGACCCGCTATACCACAGGAGGAAGCTGGGTTGAGAGGAGGTTACAGTTTTGAGGGAGAGTCCCTCTGTGTGATACACCGAGAACAATGTACAGTACAGGGAGAGACTGAACACGTGCGGAAATCATCGGCGCATACGAACTGGAAGAGAAACAAAATAGAGCACAAAGAGTTCACAGCGAATACACAGGGAGAGACTGAACACATGCAGGAATCATCTGCGCCGTACGAACCGGAAGGGAAACGAAATAGAGCACAAAGAGTTCACAGCAAATGCACAGGGAGAGACTGAACACATACAGAAATCATCGGTGCGTACGAACCAGAAGGGAAACTGGCTTGTTCGTCACCCGAGTGTGTGGTGGTGAACAGATGCAAAAGTTTGGCGAACTTTTTGGTCGAAACCCGATTTGTATGTGTTCAGAGATGTTCGTGACCCGAGGTTCCACTGTACTCCATTGACATCTATATAAGTGGCAGTTGGAAACAGACTAGAAATGATTGAGTAGATTAAACATCTTGACAAAAGTCTTTTTATTCTGGATTAGGCAATTTAAACAACTTTGTTTTGGGAACAACACTGGGAGTTTCAAAATCCTTGCAAATAAACATTCAGGGCAGTAGATGGTGTCTTGAAATAATATCAAATGTGCAATAATAATTAGCCAGTTGCTGTATAAAAATATCCAATTTGTGGATTATCTTGGGTAGTTTTTCTTAATGGAGATTATCTAATTGCTTAGATTTTTCAGTTGAAAGGGTATTGATAAATTAAAAAGCCTTTGTGCTGATTTGCATTTTTTGTACATTGGAGGAGTACTGTGTATAAGTACATACTTCATTACGATAATATCAACTGTTACACATGTGTGCATGGGAGTCAGCTTCAGTGCTTGTCTACTGGTAATTACACTCTAGGCCAGGGGTTGGTGCTGTCACTTAAGGCCTTTTCTTTTCCTCCCGCTGAGAACGGATGATTGACAAACAGACCACCAATGATATCACTTCGGTCTTCCAGCCTCCAGAACCTGCCCCTTCTGCCTTGTTTCCATGAAAACCAGCTCCACTGCTATCTTGAATTCAGTCTATGAGTGACTCACATCTGAGCGAGATGTCTCCACATATACTGCATGTTTTTTTTTTTCATTACTTTGATTTTTCAACTACATGGGGATCACCTATGTGCCCCAAGTCTTTATGATAGTTGTTGTCTCTTTATTTACACAAGTTTTTAATGGGAAGTTTAGTTTTATATATCTTCTTCATTTTTAAAAACAAAGAACACTTGGTAAGTTTAATTTTATAAACCCCAAGGTAGGCTCATCCAACTGTAATCTAAACTGTATAAGAGCCTGTCCTACTTGAAATTATTAAATGACCACATTGGGAGCTGTTCATTATAGAACTTCATTTTTATGTGGTGGAGTTGGCAAGCAAAAGGGAGCAAGACCTGCTATTTTAAAAGAGGTGCATTGGGATGCGTTGAAAGGTACAAAACCTTGTCTAAACGTATACAGAAAATAGAGGTACGCCTTCCTGGTTGAGACAGGTCAACATATTGGCTATAGACTTTGCATGGTACCCAAACAGCTGCTACATACTATCTTATCCCTGTATTACTAATGAAGGTAAGCATTCTCTGTGAGTGTGAAGGGCTACTTGGTTGGCAAAGGAGCCTTAGAAGTAAAGGTGCAACTAGGATGGTACAAGTGGTATGAGCAGCAGCCTCAAAGGGGATCTCTATAAGATGGCAAGACCCACATTGGCAGTGTAGCCTGCAAGGTACTTGATAGACTTGGCTCTTTTAAGGCTAAACAGACTCTGGAGCGCAGAAAAAAATATGGAGGCCTAATGGTCCTTTTGCCAAAGATGGCCTAGAAGTGATAGAGTTTATGGGCCACCATCTTTCCAGTACCCTATAGCATCTTTGGTCAGGTAGGGTAAAAAGAAAATAAGAAGATTTTGGTGAAATGAAGTGCTTTGAGTGGTATCATGAAATGGGAAACAGGAGGTGGCACGCTGTATGACAGGCAGTTAGAAGAAAGCCTATACAGTTAGGCCCCAGGGTCCAAAGGGGTTTTTTGTGGTTGTTCTTTTCACAATCTGTTCTCCCTCTGTTCCTCATATGAGTGTGTTTATGTGTGCGTGTTTTCTAATTCACAAACTTTAAATAAATATTTGGAGTCTGTGGCATTATCCTTGATTGAAGCAATGTCTATGTGATACTCTCCAATCGCAAGATACATATTCACAATATTATCTGTAATTCCCATTTATAAAAAAAGTGTGCATACTATTGAAAAATACCATAATCATACAGATACCCAAAATCCACCACACAACTTAATTTTGAGGCTATTATTACTAATATAAGAAGAAAAAAATAGTGTGGAGCCGCTTTGCTGTAGTTCTACAGACGCACATCAGGATCAAAGTACATTTTTCAAAATTGGTAAATACAAGGAGGGGAAAACTTGATTGTGGTTTGCAACATTACATTATCACAGCTCTGAAAAAGACATTTTGAGCTCTGCAACTTATTAGCAGTTTTTCCACATACGGGGTTGTGGGCAAAGGCATATATTTTGTTTCAGTAAATACATAATGCTTCTAATGCCATTCACATGGCAATGCCCTTATGTTGTCAAGTCTATTTTTCTGCTCTTTGAAGGAATTTGCCAACTTGGTTTTAGAAAACTGACACTGTGTTCTTTCTGCTCTACGCCCCGCTCATTTAGAGAAGCAATGGAAGCCAAGGGATGACATAATGTTCAATCAAGATCATTTCATGAGGTTTCCAAATTTCCATCCAGCATCTGTGCTATCTGTGACAAAATATGGAAAGTTGTGTTTGAAAAAATAAACATAACGTTCACAGTAATTAAAATATTTTTTTTATAAATGTAAACTAAATGCAGAAATGAGAGTGATTATTACAAAGTGCTAGACGGCATTCTCTAGGGATAATAGAAAATATTGTAAAAATAAACCTTTGAAGTCTTTGTAATAGGTGGAAAAGAAGTATGAAAGAAACGTTTTTGTGAGACACGCAATGATAAGTCACATGGTGAAAAAGACCAATCTATCTGTTGTTGTCAACCAAGATGAATGCTCAAGTCCAAATGAAATGTTGGGGTGCCATTCTCATTTACAGCAATGATATGTTCAAGCAAAATTACAGGCGCACGATGGCACAAAGTAGAACAAAAAGCAGCTTCTGCTGTTGGCTGCAGTGCTAAGGCTCCAAAGAGAAGTCGGGTTTCAGCTTGGAGCTCCAGCCAGTGGGCTGCTTATAGCCAAATGAGACACCTCCTTCCGAGAATGCCTTGCTATTATAGTCCATGGACTGGAATGGGAGAAGTCAGCTGCCCTCATTGGTTCATTTTCTTGGAGCTGGGAGTAGATAAAGAGACCAGACAGTCAGTGACAGTCAGTGACTGTGCTCCCTCCTGTCCTGGAGTCGTATTCATTTCCTTTGATGAGCCGGAAGGTGACCCTGTTTTCTGAACCTGTTTACAGTCTATGTAATAATATTTGATAAATGTTTGTATTGCAACTGATAAAGACCAGGACAAGACAAAACAAAAAGGCGTCTCCCCCATTTATCAGAGGGCAGGATGAAAATCAGAAAATGAAAAAAAAAAAATACTTCCACAACACAGTGATTAGTGGGAATGAGACCTTTGCTTTTTTAGGGGAATCTTTTCACTTTATTTTTTTTTTATTCTTACTTCAATTTTGTGGGAAGTTTTATTGGTATTTCTCTCCGTTTCTCACTCATCTCTACTTTTGTCTCTGCTGCCTTGAGTTTGTCAAACTCTCCAATGTACAGGAAGGAGTTTTTTTTTTCTTCACAGACAGCTGGAAGGGAAGAATTTGTTACCTGGTTTGATTTTCCTTTTCACTGGGAGCAGAATAGATGGGCACGTTTGACCTCTAGTAGCCCTACTTTTTATATTCCTTTAAAAACATTGAAGATGATTGACAGTATATCTCAATATATATAAAAATCCAACGTCTGTTTGTATGTCTGTCCGCTTGTCATAAGAGAACTACTTAACGGATTTAGATCAGGTTTTTTCTATAATTTGCTTGAACATTCCGGTTGATTTTGCGACTTCTGTCATCACACTAAGTATAATAGTTCATTTGCAGAAGCGTTTAATTCTTGGCATTTATATAGCACTTTTCTCACTACTTAAAGCACTCAGCAATTGCAGGTTAAGGGCCTTGCTCAAGGGCCCAACAGAGCAGAGTCCCTATTGGCATTTACGGGATTCGAAGCAGCAACCTTCTGATTGCCAGTGCAGATCCCTAGCCTCAGAGCCACCACTGTATTCTGTATTTTCCATTTATGCGTGTTAACCCGAGACAGAGGCTGTGGGCCAAAGTGAGGGGGGTGCGTAACGTCAGGAGTGGGGAGCCGGGCGGGGCCCTCCTCACTCACTTGCCAGCTTCTGTTTGAGCGATACCTGTTTGTTTATTTATTTTTAAAGTTTGTACCGTTTCACTACTATATGGGTAGAGCCACGGGGGATAGCTAGTATATAATATATATAATTATTTTTAAACAATTTAAGGAAATCACCTGAAATTTCTTTTACTTATGCACCCTGGAACTTAATGAAAGTTAATGAAATATTTCAAAGGAGTAAGTGTGATAATCCGAAATTTGTGCTGCATTCCATTTGAAATGTAAAGTCAGAATGTCAGAGCACCTACACAGAATTTTGAACTGGAGTGCCCCCTTAAGTCGGAATTCCAATTCTTGGAGATGGTCTGTCAAGCCAGAGTTTGTTCTTCATGGCATCAATTCAAAATGGTGATGTACACCACAAACATCGGTGAAAGCTGTAGTATTACACTGTTTATTAGCATTTATGTTTATTTGTGTCTCATTAAATCAGTTGTATACACAGTACTGTTCAACTTCTGTGTGTGGACATGTTGTTATCATATTTGGATGGGAAAAATACTGTCAAGTGTGTTGTTATCAACTGCTATTTATTCTGATGGAGCAATCACAACAAAGGTTTTCCTGGACTCATCCGTATCGGTTTTGTTTTACTGGAACCCAATTGACTCGGGTGTGACGTCATTCCCAGCTCTGACTTCTGAAGTAAATGGAATGCAGCATTGTCTACATATGGCATTACATTTTCTAAATTTGTTATAGGTATTGTATCCACATTAAAAGAATATTCTGCCAAATGTCTCTTCAGCAGTGTAGAGGAGCCACTCATCAAACCTATTTGGTATCATTTTGTGGACAGGATTGTGCATTACTGGTGTGTAAAGTTGTGTGAAATCAAATATTAAAATTAAGTTTTATGTTGCAGACCCCCATGACCCTGCAGTTAGGATATAGCGGGTTGGATAATGGATGGATAGATGGAGGCTTTATGTTTCATATTTAAATTAGCAAAGAAACATATAGAATTAGTATCTTGCATTGAATGTTATATTTGCATTTCTTAGTTTGAAATTGATTATGCTCTGCATTCTCGGTATAGGGGTAGACTCAGTGTAAAAATGTAATGAATTGTCTTCACGTCTACAGAACACAGTTTCCTGCTCTGTAAATTACAGAATATTGTGGCACATGTCCCAGGCACGTTCCTTTCAAACCAGAGCAGCAGGATTTTAATGTTTCACTAGAAGCTAATTCCTGACATTGATAAAACTCCATATTTAATTATAAGGTGGCCAATTAGGGTGATATTATACCAAAGAAAGACACTGACAAAGGACAACAAAGGACAAGCCACCACTCTTGTCACAAGATTTAAACTGATTCTGTGGTCACTTCTAGAAAAAGTAAATACTAGCTACAGTTGCTTAATATTATAATAAAGTGTCAATAGTTTCACTGTGTTTTCTACAATTAATAAATCTGTTTCTAATTACAGACACATTATTGGATATGTAACACATGGAATGTGCTGTGTTAAACACTGTTTTACCTACTGACTGGATTTTAACAACATTCACATGGAGAGCACATGTACTTTATTTGAAGTGACTTTCTTATGAAGCACTAAGGAATATAAATGCATCTAAGGAGAGGTATCAGGTGTTGTTTTGAGTTTTTCTGTATGGCCTCTCGTAAAATTGAACACAGGTTCAAACTGACAAGGACACAGAAATAATCGTGATGTGGCTGACACATCTGTAGATGTGAAAATGTTCTGGCATGTGTGTTGTCATAACCTCACATGTACCGAAGCTACGGTCATAATAAAGAGCAGTGACTAGCAGTGAAAAGTATGCTGATTTCACTTGCAAAAATATACAAAACAACATTTGCAAGATGAAAACCTCCCCCTGATATGAATGCTTGACACGCACCGCTGAAAACTGGAGGAATTCCTTCAAATAAACCATCATAACATCACACTAAAGTTATAAAATATTTGATTCCGTGCTTATTCAAAGATTGCAATTTTTTTTAATCTTAATTTTGCTTATAGGTTTCACCAAATACTTCAACATTTATTATCATGTGTGTAGTATTTAAGGATGTGTGGAAAATGGATGACACATCTTAGAACTGAAGAATTGTGTGGACAGCCATTTCAAATGCACTGCTTTTCTTGTTAATCTGTTGAGGGCCATTTTGCACTCTTTTGTGTGTATGCCTGCATTGTTATTATTACAATGGAGGTAAGGAGCATTTTGTTGATGGACATAGGCATATGCTTTACACCCACCCATCACCAAAGCTTCTCAAATCACTGAAATGCTCGGCAGTGTAGATTGCTCATTTATTGCTCAACGGCTCAGTAGATTTGCTCAGCATCATAAGGTTGAATCGAGGAGGGGACTTTCCTGTGGTGGGTATGGCACAAATTTTCCTTGTGCAGTAAAAAAAAACTAAAATGATTTTTTTTTTCCTAATAAAATAGACAATTTGTTTAACATTTTAATACAGAATGATCTAATATAACCTAATAATTATTACGCAATACAATACAAAATCATTTTGTATAGTGCTTTTCATTGAGTGCAGGCGCAGAGCGCTGTGCAGAATTCTGAGTTAATATACAGTACAAGTATGGATTATGCTAATTACTAAATTAAAGAATCGGCACACATATAACTGCAGGTTTGTTAAAACATACAAGGAACAAGGTAGAAACTGATTAAATATACCAACAATATCTGTCCATGAATTAAATGATGAACTATGGCCAGATGACAATGAAGAAGAATAAAATTATAAAAGAGAATGTCAAAAACAAAGTCACAGTCCTGGAGACCTTAGCCAACTGGCAGCCTACCCACTGCTGGGTTTTCTATAGTGGAGTCTGTGATGGCAGTCTCATCTGATAAGAGAACCTTTCCAACCGATGATCCCAATGTTCCTTTATCTAGATGACTTTCCCATATGCAGGAGAGCAGCCTGGCAGTAGAGCAGTGGCACCAAGTGCCACATCCAGATACTGCATAGAGAAACAAAATAAAGGAAGGATAGTAACAGTTTAAAATATTCTATTACTTATATTTCTGTACAAATGACTAACAGGCAGAAATGCAGTATGGGCAGCTCTACTCAAGGTATTCTAGACTAAAGTATTAAGTCTTCAGCTTAGATTTAAAAAGTAAAACTGAAGGGGCATCTCTTTTATTAGCAGGCTGACCATACCACAGCTTCATGGCCCTGTAACTAAAAGCTCAACCTCCCACTGTTATTTTATTAATCCATGGAATCTTAAGTAGCCCAGCGTATTTAGATATCAAAGTGCACTCTGGTTTGTAAGTAATGATAAACTCAGACAAGCAAGCACAGCCTTGATTATTTAAGACTTTATCATTTTAAAGGAGGATTTTGAAATCAGCCATAAGCTTAACTGGGAGCTAGTGTAAGGACTTGAGAACTCATTTTATGTGTTCATATTTTCTGGTTCGTGTGATAATCCTTGCAGCAGCATTTTGAATTACCTGAAAGATGCATAATGAATGATAATTATACAAATTCTTTAGTGTGTCTAAGCAAACATTGGGAGAATATGCAGACACAACATTGAGTGAGAGTGGACAGAAAGTCAGGCTATTGAAGCTTAATCTGTGACGCTGTGCCATCATGCTTCCCTTAGATAGATTTGTGGTATATAAAAGCAAACTGAGTAGGTCTGACATTTGGATGTACAAATGTGGCAGTGGAATGATGTTAGTGACAAAAGTGGCAAAAAGACTCTCATGGATGCTATGAATAATCGTTTGGGCCCAAGGGATGAAAAAAGATGATTTGCAGAGGTGGGTCTGCGTTAATGGCATTCAATAGAAAGCATTTGCTAGTGACAGATCACCATTACTGACTGTGTGTGTGGACTACTGTAGACCCTGAGCGGCTTGGCCTCCCGTCTAGATACATTATGTTATCAATATCAGCTAAGCTATTCTTCTCTTTTTGGGGCTAATGACCACCAGATTTGCCTGCTGCAGACCATTACCTTCTTGAAGAAGCAGTTCAGCAATACACCATTTGACACTAGGATAACTCCATGCCACAAAAACAAATTTTTTGTATAACCAAAAAGATGATTTTTATCTTATGTTAAAGATCCTAACACGGAGATCAGAAAAGTCTTCTTTTGCTTTTGTTTTTGAATCGTTTGTTATTTGCCAGTTGTTGCATAACCCAGTTCTAATTAACTGGACAAAACAATTTGAGTGCAGCTGGCTTTTGACACAAAGTATATTAGGACAATTAACTAAGGACAAATGAATGAATTTTAATCACTGATGCCATGGCTGCACAGTACGTATCCTCCCTGCCTCACTGCACCTTGGCCTAAGTTAACAATCAGGTTGAGATGCCTGTGTCTGCATAGATTTCTTGCTCTCACTATCCATAAAACTATGTTAAGAAGACTGAAGATTTTCATTTGCCATGACTTGAACATTTATGTGTTGCTGCATGTTTGATAGTTAAACCATTCATTATTCTATACATTCAGTTACTATTGCAATGTACAAAGAAGACATGTGCTTGATCTTCTTCCTGTTCTCTTCCCCTTGATTTAGTCTTGTGAGAAAATAAAAGAAAAGTAAAAGAACTGTCCATACAATTACATATCCTTTAGCCTTTTTCTTACATTTTCATATAGGCATCTGCTTTTGAAGGCTTTTCAGCAAAATTCAGCGGGCAAGGGAAGGAGGCAGGCAAACAACCAACTTGCCAGATTTCCTGAGCCCCCAGACTGATAAAAGGCCTTTAAAAGCCCACACAGGAAAATGTGAAACTCATTCATTTGATGATCAGGCAGTATGGATGTGAAATGGAAGGGTTCCTTCTTTTAACTGAGTTACCCTCTGATAATTTTCCAATGAAAAAGAGTGTTATCCTATAGAAATGCCTAAAAGTGGCCATTAATAGATTATATGCAGGAACTATTTCAGGTTTATTTAGGAATGCTTTAAATATCTAGTACTAGCAAAATACCCGCGCTTCGCAGCGGAGAAGTAGTGTGTTAAAGAAGCAATGAAAAAGAAAAGGAAACATTTTGAAAATAACGTAACATGATTGTCAATGTAATTGTTTTGTCACTGTTGTGAGTGATGAGTGTTACTGTGATTACGTGGGAGGCGTGATGATGTCAAACTCCGCCCCCACGGCTTTCAAGCTCATCTCCATTACAGTAAATGGAGAAAAACAGCTTCCAGTTATGACCATTACGCGTAGAATTTCGAAATGAAACCTGCCCAACTTTTGTAAGGAAGCTGTAAGGAATAAGCCTGCCAAATTTCAGCCTTCTACCTACACAGGAAGTTGGAGAATTAGTGATGAGTCAGTCAGTCAGTCAGTCAGTCAGTCAGTCAGTCAGTCAGTGAGTGAGTGAGGGCTTTGCCGTTTATTAGTATAGATAAGTGAATGAGTGAGTGCGGGTGTATGCACAAGTGTGCTCTGTGATGAACTGCCTCCCTCTCTGGGACTGCTGCTGAACAAGACACTAACTGAAAAACACAGGTTTAAAAAATGAGTCCAAAATAAAGCAACCGGTTCTTATATAACAAGAAAATGCACAATCCAGCAATACTGGCAAGCTGTGAACTGAATGGACGCATGAGGTAAAGCTGAGTCAAGGTATGGAGGCACAGAGTTGTTTCCAAGGTCAAAACTGCAACTGCATGCAGAAGGTTGGACTACTAGGAGTGAGATATCAGGGTTGTAACACCATAAGCTGCATTCACTGTCACTTTATTGAGCAAGCAAGATTATTACAAAAATATCAAATTAAAAAGCTAATGAATAGCATAAATATTAAACCAAATTGCAAGTAAAAACTAAAATGCAATTATAAAAGGAGAATATGCCCTTGTTGCATTTCTTTGTACTTCAGAATAACATCAAGAATGGCAAACATCAAATACAAAGCTTGAAATAATAATAATACACAAAGTTTGGGTGAATAATGAAGAATATAAAGTAAATGACAGAAAATGAAACCCTTCTGCCTCTCAGGTCTGTTTATTTCAGTCAAGCCCAAGAATCAGTTGTGGAGTCGAGGGCAGCCCTTCTTTTACTTCAGAGAAACAAGGTTAGAGTGTTGCATTGCTCTGGTGAGCTCATACCACAGGACAAACAGCACCGGAAGTTATTTTTGGATGAGGTCATTGACAGCACTTTCATGTTAATAGCAAAGTGTTACAGATAATTGCACAGCAATGTGCTTAAACCAGCCTAGAGGTAATGTGAACATTACATGTGATCACTGTGAACGACTTTCATTCATAATTTATTATGAGATTGTTATTATGTTTCAGAAGTATTTTTTTAACTCCCACTGAGTTTTTGAATGGTTTAGAATTCACTTATATAAGTGGTTGTTTATACTGACAGCTATGTGAATGGTTTAAAATCATTTTATACCATCTTTTATGTCATTAATGTCACCATTTGTTGTTTGGTCGTCTTGGTTACAACCCAGTGGCACTCATGCTTGATAGCTCTTATGCAATGGGATGAAAGGGTCACCCTGCCCTCCTGTCACTATCCAAGATTACGGATATCCTAATAGCCTTCGCTCCCATTTATTTTACTGATCACTATTTGGTTAAGGAATTTTATTGCCACATTGATATCCATTTTTTGTATTGCTGTTAAATGACAGTTCTTTGAATTCCTGGTTATGACCTCACTTTGTTTATTGAGTAAGTCTCCTCTTCCATTCTTTTGCTTCTTTCTCCCATACTGATTCTTTACTCAGCCCAAAAATCATATCCAGAACTCTGCCCGGGGTGTCACACCCACTGATTTTAAGCTTGTGTTTCACTGATGAACAAACATATCCTCTGAATGAATTTGAAATGAGAAAGGGAAGTTGGGTCTAGAAGTCATCCGATAGTTCATCTAAGTTATATACTGCATGTAACATTCAATATTTGAAATACATAAACAGTGCAGTCTGTAAAGGGTGTCAAGAACCCCTGACATAAATGACAAGACATCAATTTTTGTTCCAAAAAGACTTTTGATTTAGCAGAGGACCTCTACAGTCAAGACACCCCAGACCAGGGGTCGCCTACTCTGGTCCTGGAGGACCACCATGACTGCAGGTTTTCATTCTAACCCTTTTCTTAATGAGTGACCTGTTTTTGCTGCTAATTAACTTCTTTTGAACTAATTTTAATTGACTTGTTCTTGAAGACTCAGACCCCTTAATTGTTTCTTTTTCTGTAATTAGCAGCCAAACAATAATGGGATATAAACAACTGGTGACCATTGTACAATATCTGAAAATAAAGAAAGTCTCAGGAATAAAGAAATAAATAAATTAAAGAAATAAAGTCTCAGGAATGTCATTCCCAAAACATTTTTTATAGGGCTCTTAGAAAGAGAAACTCATCAATTTCTGAAAATGTCTACTAATGCACCGCGAGAGTACCAACAAGCCAAAAAATTAAAGAACAGGTTTAATTAATGACAAGAATCAGCACCTCATTAGGCAGCTGGTTGGAGTGAAATTGGTTGGAGTTGGAGGCCCTCTTAGTTGGTCTTCTGTTGGCTTCCTCACTTCACATTTCATTTCTCTTTGGGTGCCATTTAAGGAAAGGAATGAAGCAATTCAGAGGAATGATGAAGAAATTCAGGGGAATAAATCTTAAAAGAGAAGTCAATTAAAATGAATTCACAAAAAGTTTATTAGCAGCACAAACAGGGCATTGTTTCAATGAAAACCTGTAGCCACGGTGGTCCTCCAGGACTGGACTTGGCGACCCCTGCCCCAGACAATGTTGGTTTCAAACAGCCACCAACATCTTCCTTCCTCCTTATTTTTTTCTCCTTATCTCCAGGCAAGTGTTATTGCCCTTCTCCACTCTCAACTCATACTCCATTTTCTGAGCTGGAGGACCCTTTTTCAAGCTGGACCCTAATGCACTTCAGTGCTGTAGTCAGGAAGCACTTCTGGGTTAGATAGAACTTTCACCTGACAGAGGAGACTTCCCCTGGGATCTTCATCCAGTGACACCCAAGTTTCCCATTAGGGTTGTGTAATAAGAATATAAGTTTAATGTCACTGTGCTCTGTGCAATAATTATTTTATAAATCCTCTCACATGTACAGGCAAAGTTAGCACACAGGGGCTCTCCGCATTTAGAACTGCTAGGGAAGCATTTGAAGAGAGAAGGGGACAACTACGAAAATGGGCATTGTACTATTTCTGTATGTTAGAGATGAAATTGAAACCTCTCTTTCCCTTGTCTGGAACCTAAGAAGGGGCCTGCACATGGACAAACCAGTATAAAAGACTTGGACAGCAGCCAAATACCTCGAAGCCGATGGACGGATGGGTGATGACGTCATCCGTTCTGAAAATCCTTTCAACGCAGCAACAAAAATGAAAAAAAAAATATACACAAAGTGTTGTCATGGCTTCCTCGTCTGTAATGCCGTGTAAATTGTCATTAAAAAGAAAGCTACAGTAAGTTATTTTCTCTTATGTGATTTTTACCACAGTATCACTATGGGAGGGATATCGCCTTTTTTACATTATATCCATATAGTTTCGTGTTACTTAAAATGCAGCAATTACAAAAGAACTTATTCCAACTAGGGAGCTATCGCCCCCTAAAAGGAAACAGGTTGCCCAATGGAAAATGCAATTCACATACAGCCCTGTGGGTGTCCAGCAGAGGGACGCAGCACTTAACGCATGGCCATAGAAGGTAGTTTCCTACTGTTCATTCATTACATTGATATCCCAGCCAGGAAAGGACACACTTCCCATCCCAACCAGAATGCAAACCCATTTTTACAAGGAGTAAAACTGTGATACTCATTGAGTTCAAAGCATACCAAGAGTATGACGTTAATATATTGTAAGGATCTGCACGCATAATCTTTTTTATTTTTGTCATGGCTCAGGCTTCTCCTTCTTAGTCTTTCTGAGACTCCTTTTTGTTGCAAGCCTAGATAATAGTCAGCGCAGTTCTCCATTTGAGATTCATGGACAATCATAGTTGCCAATGTTGATTGCTAAAGCAGATGGGCAATCCACCATAATCCATGTTTTAAACCGCCCACAACACATTACCATTAAATACAACAGCAATTTGTGACCCAAAGTTAGTGACCAATTCTTTAAGAAACCAAGAACTAGGATAATGGAGTCAGTATTTCTATAAATGAAGCCAACGGGTCCACAGCAGTCTCTCTTTAGAAAGACAGTTTGATACTAGTGCCAGTGCTGGAGTTTATTTTCTATTTTTAGCAATTACAAGATATTGCATAAAAAACAATTGAGTAGGAATTCTATAACACAAAAAGTACTATACACTAGGCAGTAAAAGGTATAACAAATAAGGACATTTAGCTTGCTAAATACTCTACAACAGCAATCTGCAACTCTGGTTCTGGAGTGCTGCTGTGGTTGCAGGTGTTCATTCTAACCCTTTTCTTAATCAGTGACCAGTTTCTGTTGTTAATTAACTTCTTTTTCCATCATTTTAACTGCTTTGTTTTTCAAAACCCAGTCCTCTGAATCACTTCTGTTTTACCTTAAATGGCAGCCAAACAAAAATGAGATGTGAAGGTAGCCAACAGATGACCAGCTAAGTTGTTACATCAAACTCTGACTGATTTCACTCAAACCATTTTCTAAAATAGAAGCTGATTCTTGTTGTCAGTACTAATTATTTAATTCAATGGCTTGTTGGTACTCTCATTCTGCCACAGCAGACACAAAACGGTTCATTTTTTTTTCCTAAGAGCACCGTCAAAATGTTGTGGACCTGAGCAAATCAGCATTACTAACAATTTCACCTATCTTTATTTTCAGATATTGTATGATGGATACAGGTTGCTGGTCATGCGTTGCCTCGTTTCGTATCTCATTATTGTTTGGCTGCTAATTAAGAAAAAAGAATAATTAAGGGGTCTGGGTCTTAAATAGTAAAGTCAATTAAAATTAAGGTTAATGAGTTAATCAACAGGAAAAAACTGGTTACTAATTAAGAAAAAAGTTGGAATGAAAACTTGCTGCCACAGTAGTGCTTCAGGACCAGAGCTGGAGACCCCTACTTTACAATATTGCTTACTAGGAAATGGTAATGACTGTCAGTTAAAAAAAGAGTGAGCCCTATGATCTTTTGTTCTTGCTTGAGGGTCCTTCAAAATCCAAACTAAATACCCATCTCATAATTCGTGCACAGAAGGAAACTTTCTCTTTCTCACTCTGATATTTTATTTTCCATTCCAGTCTTTTGTTTTTGAACTATAGGTGAACCTGTCCTTGCTTACACACAGCCCTATTTGTTGCATTTGCCATTAAGCTTCTTTCGCTCCACTTTCTCAATTTGAATACATTATAAGTTTGATTTAAGATATCAATATTATAGCCTTTTCATGCTTTTTGTCTGATGTTGGCAGGGTAACTTTCATCTGTCTGGAACCCTAAAATAGGATTAGGCAGTTTCAGATAATGGATAGGGTTTAACATTATTTACTGTTTCATAAAACACTTTAAGCAATGTGGCACTGAAACAATTCATTGACTGACTTATTTATGAAGAAAATAGTGGTTAAATTGCTAAATTAAATGAATATCTAATTAAAATCAAACAGATGAAAATAATTTACAATAGCTGGGTTTAAGCACTTACACAATTATGATAGCCGAGTCTTCAGGGCTACTAAATCCATTTCACACTGAAGGACAAAGAAATGGTTGTGTTTATCACAAAGTGGATAATGAAGCAAAACAAATATAATAATGAAAGGAAAATATTTGTGCCCTAAAAGACCTTGTAAATCCATGGGGAACACTTGCTGAGCTGCCGTAATCGAGTTCACTGCAAATCGCGCAGCAAACAATTCAATATGGAGCTGCCTGAATGAAATCCTATTCTAATCATCCTTAATATTAGCACATTTTGAAAGCAGGGAACATGTGTGGTAGTTTTTGTTTTTTTTTTTAAATCACATACTATTAAGAGGCTGCATGTCCAGAGGTTAAAGAAAAGGCTGAACCCAGGAAGTTATTATTTTAAATCTTGAAAGTGCTTATTATTCCCTCTGAGTGCTGCCTTCTAAATAAATATGAGTTTCTAAAATATTCAGCAGTTAAGAAAAAAGTGTGTAGAGTCCAGCACACAAAGATCCGAAAAAGTTCAGTCTCTGACATTTTTAATTATATATTTGAAATGTATGTGTCTTATTGAATAGCCACAGATTCGTCCTTTTCATCTTGTTTAGTTTTGTTACTGTTGTTTTGTTATTGAATGTTTTTTTGTTTTCCTCTTGTTTGCATGTTGTTATTATTTAATGAATACAGTTTGGTTGTAGAATGTTAACTGTGCATTTATTAGAATTTTATGTTATGCATCTTGTTCTCTTTATCTTGAGCCTGAGGGGACGGGGCCTCCCCACATAATAGCTGTGGGACTGCTCCCAGGTCTTTTTGAGTGTCTCAACCTTGGCTTAAATGTAGTTTCATTTATTTAGTTTTAATTGCCATTTTAAAGTATTTGTTATGTACTCTCAAAATTTAAATAAAAAAAGCAATTCAAACATACAGCTGTTCAGTTTTAGTCTCCTTCAAAATACCCTCCTTGAGTTGCAGTACATTTACCCCAATGCTGCTCCCATCCCTGTTAACATTTCCTGTACTTATCTTTGGTCACCATGTCAACAGTCTCCACAGTCTTCCACTGTTCACAGGGAAGAAACTCTTCATCAACAAGTCCATCAGTGTTGAAAGACACAGTCATTATTGTCTTTTGAAAATCTGCCCTGGTGGCTTGGAGAAAA
>JANRMT010062856.1:83135538-83148346 GCA_026402145.1 Polypterus bichir lapradei
ATATATATATACATACATGTGTACATATATACACACACACATATACTATGGGGTGCGAAACAGGCAAATACATTGATTTTCTGAATATATAAAGTCGGCGTCAAAATATATAAAGTCAAAACTTGAATATATAAAGTCATTCCCGAATATATAAAGTCACTGTCAGAATATTTAAAGTCAAAACTTGAATACATAAAGTCAGCATCGGTATATATAAAGTCAAAACTTTTTTCTAAATATATAAAGTCAAAACTTGAATAAATAAAGTCACCGCTGGAATATATAAAGTCAAAACTTGAATATATAAAGTCATCACTGGAATATATAAATTCAAAACTTGAATATATAAAGTCAGCGTCAGAATATATAAAGTCAGCGCTGGAATATATAAAGTGAAAACCTGAATATATAAAGTCAGCGTCGGAATTTATAAAGTCATTCCTGATTATATATAGTCAACATCTGAGTATATAAACTCATTCCTGAATATATAAACTCAAAGTCAAAATATATTGATTGAAACGACTCTGAACTGAAGTAAGTTAACAAAAACGTATTCAGAAAAATAAATTAAAAAAACACTGTTCGGTTAATGTTTTGAAAATGATGCATTTGCCCTGCCCAGGATTGGTTCCTGCCTTGCACCCAGTGTTGGCTGGGATTGGCTCCAGCAGACCCCCGTGACCCTGTGGTCGGATTCAACGGGTTGGGAAATGGATGGATATTGCAGCACTGACTTTGTATATTCCAACGATGACTTTATATATTGAAGTTTTGACTTTATATATTCCAGCGCTTACTTTATATTGTGAGCTGGAGGGCTTCGCTATTACGTGTGGGGACGAAACTTCATTTTGGTAACTGATCATGCTTCACTTCAATGGTCATACCGACAGAAAGATACAAACTCTCGCCTCATGAGATGGTTTCTGGGCTTACAACTTTTACCGTTTCACAGTAAAACATCGACCAGGTTCTGAACACGTCAACGCAGACGTATTATCAAGACTAAATGAACCTGGTACAGAGAGTCGCTTGATTCACGGAAATGTGAATAAAGCTGAGGGGGAGGGTGTGAGCTGGAGGGCTGATCGCACCCCAAGAAGATACAGAAGCCTCTGGGAAAACCACAACCCCTGAAACACAGACCACCCTCACATTGCTCCTTACTTTCTCACTTGCGCTATAACGCGTAATCCAAACCTTGCGCGATACTCCGCTAACTTAAAAGCCTTGTGCAGCGCCTGTCAGTTGAAAATTGATTGTTTGCTTGCTTTTATCGCTCTCTCTCTCTGCTCCTAGCGGAACTGTCATCTCTGACTTGTCATGGAGCACGTTTAAGCTCATGTGTTTGCAGTGTTTGAATAAAAATCCTTCTTGTTTCTACGACCTCCTGTGTCTCTGTGCAAATCTGTGACCCAAGCGTGACAATATATTCCAACGCTGACTTTATATATTCAAGATTTGACTTTATATATTCCAGCGCTGAGTTTATATATTCCGACGCTGACTTTATATATTTAAGTTTTGACTTTAGGTGGCAGTGTGACGAAGTTGCTTCGGAAGACGGCGTTAGCCGCGGAGCTCAGCTCAGAGCGAAATGAGGTAAATGGGAGGAGATATGATGACGTGACTCCTCCACCCGCCTTAACTGTCAATCCCCCACAAACACAGTCTCTCGAAAATTTCATAAGCACACCCCTTCACCTGCAATTTTAACTTAGTTACAAAGTGATCAAAACTCTCGTTTATATCCTGCGTCCTCTCATTAAACTTGTATCCCGCATTACCCGTGGGCATGAAAAACACCAGCGGCAGCCTGTCTATTAACTTAATTTAAAGTTTAGGTTTATACCTTGCTTTGTTTCCGAAGTAGCTGCACTGATGAATATGGTAGTATATGTCACTCGCTCGCTTCTTATTGTTTCGCTGCCTTCTCAATTATATAATGCATGTTTTCTTCAGCGCATTTTGGAGCTCTTCCTGGTTTTCTACATAGTGTGTTGACAGTCAGTTCACGTGATTACGTGGGCGGCGTGATGATGTCACACAATACTCCGCCCCCACGGCTTTCAAGCTCAACTCCATTACAGTAAATGGAGAAAAATACCTTCCAGTTATGACCATTACGCGTAGAATTTAGAAATGAAACCTGCCCAACTTTTGTAAGGAAGCTGTAAGGAATGAGCCTGCCAAATTTCAGCCTTCTACCTACACAGGAAGTTGGAGAATTAGTGATGAGTCAGTGAGTGAGTGAGTGAGTGAGTGAGTCAGTGAGGGCTTTGCCTTTTATTAGTATAGATTTTCTGTCCATTTTCAGTATTATTTGGATTTTTAAATTTTTTGTTTTCTATGTTAGTGTGATTAGTTATGTGCTCTGTCTCCTTAAGATAGAGTTTCAGGAGGAGGGCCATATGACGCCATACTGGAGGACCACGCTCTTCCTATATTTTCCAGTTAGAGAGTCAGATCCTTGAGAATTGTTTGGTGAATCGATTCTTATGAATATCATTTGGGTTTTTTTTTTTTTTTTTTTTTTTTTTTTTTTTTTGTGATTTGGTTTTTTTTTTTTTTATTTTTGTTTTTTTTTTTTTTTTTTTTTTTTCATTTCTTGCTCTGTCTTGTGAATTCTGATTTGTCTATTTTGGATAGGATTTGTTTGTTCTTAGTTGCCTTTTAGGCACACCCTTTTTCTTCCATTTTGATAATTTTATATATTTCTATTTTCTTTGTAATAAAACTTCACTGTCTTTAACAGGCCAGTGTGTGTGATGGTTTACTCTCTCTCTTTTTATTAATGATTGATACTAGAATTATAAGGATTGTTCTGTTGCTGGGCTTCCCCCTTTGTGTGTCTGTGTAGGCTGCAAGACAGAAACCATTTTGAACACTTGGCCTCTGTAAGCCTGGACCTAGATTTTTAGAGGCTAGCCCTCATTTTGGTATTTGGTGGTAGGAGATCACAACAAAAAGTCTACAGTTTCCTCAGTGCTAACATTGTGACATTGAAGTACATTTACATTAGTTCTAGATGTGGTCTAGATTTATGAAATTTCAGTATATAATACTGCTCTCTTTTGCTTTTCTGATTTAAAAATGTATTGACTTTTTCATTGGAATTGTGATTGTTGGATTATAAACTTATTACTTCAGGACTGACACTTTTGGTTCTATTTTGTCTTTTTCTTATTTTTGAATTTTGATTGTAATAAATCTTCAAATATTAAGAGAACTCTGTTTTTGTCAGTTGGGCCAGGGTTTTTTATAGTTTCCTCCCCCCTTTTTGTAAAATACTTGCTTTTTAAGTTGTCCTTCCTGGTGCTTTGAGGTCTAGTCTGGAGATGATGCCTTTTCCTGAGTTTCATGAGCTGGGTGAATCAATGTATTGTTTTCTAAAAGTCATATCAGTTCTTTGTCAAAAATAAATGTATTCAACTATGAAGAATAGTATAATTATAGAAATTTCCTGTTGCACAGAATATAGAAAAACTTAATCATCCAGTAATGTCAAGCAAAAATACATGAATTGTGATAAATTTCGTTTGGGCAGACCAAATCATCTCTGTTCACTTTTTTACTTACAGAAAATACAGAGAAATGACATTACTCAGGACCAGGTAATATGATTAAAGTGTCTCTGTAATAAAGTTACAGTTAAAGGACTGTAACAAGAACAATGAAACATCACTGATCATAGAATCACTGCAGGCCTGACACAGACGTTACTTCACATGCTCAAGTAATGCAGAAGTCTGTACTCGGTTGCTCTAGCATTTTTATGATTGTCCTGAAATTAGTGTCATTGCATCATAACTATCATATAAGAATCTATCTGTCCATAATAAACAGGAAGAACAATGCTTGTTTGTTTATTTTTTGACTGGAAGAGTAAAGGTGCCAAGATAATTAGCAGAAATGTTTATTTTTGTAGGCAAGAGTTGGTATACAAGGCACTGAATCTGTTATCTGCTATAAATCAGGACTCTAATTTTCAGGTGGCAATCCTGAAATTCTTATATTTTTTCAATGAAATTTAGAACTTTTTTTCAGGTGAATAAATGGCCTTCCCTTTTGCAAAGTTCAGACAACGTGGCACTTGATTTTTTATAAGATGGAGCTGTTGACATCAAATGGCAAATGTATGCAGACACATCTAGAAATGGTAACAACCTCAACAAACTCGAAAGAAAGGAACTTCATTATTTAAGTGTCATCTGAATCGCAAAAAATTCATGGAAAAACTATTTTTGAATAAATGATAGGTAAATGTCAACCATTCTAATTAAAATATTAAGCAGGTTTAGACAATAACAGGATTTCAACTAGAATATTTCTGGAAGTTTACATTAGTCCAGTCCTAAAGTAGTTTTGGTTTTCACTTAAGTTTATTTTAATATATTGTTCTTAACATACTGTAAAGCTCACAGTTTTATATGGTTTATACAATAGTATATTCATTCATTAAAAATCCTATCATGTAATAAACAAAATTACCATTGTGACCAATAGGAGGTGCCACCAGGCACAACTACCTCAGACACAGTTCCAAGGTAAAACCACATTATTTAATTAAATAGCAATAGCTCAATAGGCTCAGTCTCACACAATATGTCGTAATAAGTATTTTGCTGCTTCCCTCCGCTCCTTTCTAGTGAGTGTTGTCCTCTTCCTAATGACTCTGACTCCCTGAGTGAAAGGAGATGCGTCCTTTTAAGTTAGATCTGGGGTGTCATGACATTACTTGCCAGATGCACTTCCTGGTGATTTGGAAGCTGTTCAAAATGGTGAGGTTCTCACCCCCGTAGCACCCACTAGTGTTACCCAATGGCCCCTACTGAGATGCCCTTCTGAACTACAAGTCCAAGGCAACCCTGTAGGAGTCAAAACTGAGACTAAACCGGAGGAGCACTGCCACCATTCATATTGGGGGATAAATTATCCTTGATAACGTGTCTCCCCTTATCTTTCCTTCCTGGCTGGGACATGAACAGAAAGTCATCCTGGCTGGGTTGCACCTCTATCTTTATCCCAGGCAGGCAAACAATCAGACCCTGCCTCAGTCAGGATGCCAGTCCATCATTTATGAAATTCACACCTTAAATGATGAAATTTGCAAATATAAAAAATGTACCATCTGACTTGTTGTTTATGAGAAGTCTTCTTTTGCAAGCATCAGTTAATTCTGCATTATTGCTTATTTAATAATTCTTTGTTTAGCTATTATTATAACTGTGGAATGTGTTGCACATAGGCATGACTATTGGATTGTTTGCCTCAGAGCTCCAAGAGTTATCTTGAATCCCTGCTTGGCCTCTGTATGGTGTTTGTATTTTCCTGATAGCTGCGTAGCTTTCGCACATGTTTTTTTTTTCTCTTCATCACAAAAACTGTTTGTCTTCAGCTAATAGTTAGTTGGTCCTGGATGAGTGAGCATAGCCTATGATATACTGGTACCCTATTCGTTATTATTCCTTAATCATGTCAGGGTAGTTGCTGCCTCACCATGGCCTTAAAATTAGATTAAATGAGCTAAATAAATGGTTGAATGGATACTGTCATGAAATTTCACGTTATGGTTTTCTTTTTTATTTATTGTCTTCACAGTCTCTAGACTTTAGTCAAGCAACTTGTCTTATTTACTAGACAAAGCTAAACAACAGATGGAAGAGGTGGGGTCACTACAATCTCATCCAAAGGCTGGAGCAGCTCCACAAAAAGCAGACATCACTGACACAGACTCTGACCACTGAACAATTTTTTTTGTCAAAGTTGGATGTATGAAACTTTGTGTTTCTATGGATTCTTATCAAGCTCTTTATTTTTCTTTTGCCTTCTTATGTGCTGTTTTGAATTCTTTGGGCATATACTCTGTCTTCCCTATTCACTTGCTGTTGATTGAATGTCTGCATTCAATAATTTATGCAAGTCTGCCTTAAAATGTAAGCATTATATTTTCAAACATGCTTAATGTAAGTCAGGGCAGTGGAGAGCCAGAGCCCATCCCAGCAAGACAGGAGGCAAGGCAGGAAACAGCCTTAGACAGGGCGCTAGCACATTACTGGGACCATTCACACATGCACTCTCACTCATGCCATGCTGGACTAATTTAGAGGTGCCAGTTAAGTCAATCTGGGGACATGGGAAGCAAATAAGAGTACCTGGAGAAAAATCAACACAGGTATAAGGAGGACATGTAATCTCCATGTGAACAGTGACTGGGTGTGGATTCAACCCCAGCATGCTGGACCCAAGAAATAGCAGCACTGAGCGCCGTGATATATATCCTTTCTTGCTCTGTCTTTTTTTCTTTCTTTCTCCTTCTTTTCTTTTGCTGCCTCCTCTCCTCACAAGCTCTGTCCTCCACCTCCCGACTCCGGCTCCTTGAATGGAGTGAGGCAACTTCTTTTATACCGCACCAGAAGAGCTCCAGGTGCTCTGGGTGTGGCGGAAGTGCTGCATGGGGACCCAGATCCTCTTCTGGAAGCACTTCCAGGTGTGGTGGAAGTGCTACAGTCCAAGGCTCTGGAGCTGACCAGGCGCCCCCTGTCGGTGGCCACGGGCCTCAGCAGGGTTGAGCTTCCAAACTCCAAGCCTGTACCACCGATGCCATCCAGGGGGGCTGCCCTCACGTGTTCTCAGGGAAGGTACTGCTGTTGACATGTCCTCTCCCCCGGTCCCCTCATCAGAAGGGCATCCCGACCGTCTGCTACAATATATATAGATATATATATATATATATATTGTGGATTTTGGCCGGCAGCTTATCCCGGCCAAGACCCCCAAGCCACCAGATGGAGCCCTTCCTGCAACGTGGAGATGCCCCGAATTCCAGTAGGGCATCATGGACTATGGAGTTTTAATACAGAGCCCTGCTGGATAATGTCAGGGCTGCCAGGGGATGCTGCAGGCAGACACAGAGACGTTTGGTTTTCATACAGCCCGGAAGTACTTACAGGTCACGAGGACGGAAGAAATAAAGTGCTTCCGGGCTGACGTAAAAAAGAAGAGTTTGGATCTGACCCAGAAGTGATAAGGAGTCACATTGATGAAAGGATGGGAAACACTTCCGGGTCAGGGACTATAAAGGACTGTGGGAAATCCCCAGATGAGGGGCT
This sequence comes from Polypterus bichir lapradei, assembly GCA_026402145.1. Lineage (NCBI taxonomy): Eukaryota > Metazoa > Chordata > Cladistia > Polypteriformes > Polypteridae > Polypterus > Polypterus bichir. Next base: position 83,142,654 of record JANRMT010062856.1, read on the forward strand.
GAGCTGGGTGGAAGGGTGGCAACGCGTCTGGGAGTGGTGGATTGTTTATTGATTATTGTATTGGTTTATTTATGAGTATTGTGGAGAGAAGGGTGCTTTGTGTACTGTTATTTATTACTAAAGTCAACTATTGGATTTTTACCTGGTGTCTGACGTATTGTCGTAGGGTTCAAGGGAGCGCTAGCGCCCCCTATCTGTCACTATATATATATATATATATGTGTGTGTGTGTGTTTGTGTGTGAATTGAAAAGCAGTCAAATTGAATTAGAAACAGAGAAGAATCAAAATTCCAATTTACTTTCTTTTTTTTTTCATGTTTAAAGAAGGCTGTCTTCATTCACCCAACAATGATTGGATCTTTGAGAGACTACCAGCCTACAACTAGTTCAGCCCTCTTATCTCATGCTGTATCTCCAGATTAGTGTCTCTTAATCCTCACTACTATCAAAATAAGGAAATAACAAAATGGCAAAGTGGACCTTATACCATACAGCCTTTATACTGTAGGCATAAGACATACCTCCATGTAAGAAATCCAACCCCCACATTCCTGTATAGTTAATTAAAATGCACAAAACACATATATTTAAAAACTAGGTGTTAAGGTTTAATTAATAATTTACAAATCAAACTGTCTTGCTTAACAGAGTCTTTTAAAATACACTTTGAATTCGACTAGGACAAAAATGAATAAACCTAAATGCTGGAGTGCTTTGAAGGCAAGAGCACAGCGCAAGCCATATTGCAAGGCTGAGACACTGGTACACGGTCCATTAGAGCAGAACCTCCATTTTAAGAGGTCACTTTTCATTTACCGTTTCTCGTGCTGAGGGTAGATTAAGAATGAAGGAATCTGGAATTTTAAGAGTAAATGTCTTTGAGAACTACAATACATTATCAACGAATACAAAATGAAGTCAGAAAGTGCATACATTTAAAGCACAACAGTCACTGGCAAATAAAGAATAAAGTGTTCAGATCGTCGAGAGTCTTTATGATTTTGAACATTTAATTGCATTCTTTAGCTTCAGTATACTTTATGCTAATTAAAATATAACATTTTTTTTTAATATTTTGTTTCTTACAATAAAAAAAGTCCTAGATGGGACATATGCCCACAATATAAGATTTGTTCTGATGTTAATAATTTTATCATATGATTATTTTTTTAAAGTATGGTAATTGAAGCAAATCATTAAGCAGCACTATGAGAAAGTAGGGTCTTATTTAGGAGCCCAGTGATCCTATGGTCAAGACATTTAAATGATTTGTTTTATGGAACTGTATAAAATTAAGTATAATCTGCAATTTTATAAACCTTTCTTTTTCCCACCAATGCCTGTGTTTAATAAATGTTAATATACAAAAGTAAATAAAGGTTATTTGCCTGGTAATCCATAAAGAGGTTAGAGATGCAACTTTTTGGTTTTATTGTTGTCAAATGAGTGTGTTACTTGATATTTTTAATAAGTCTTTAAGTTTGAGGACAGTGGCATTCACATAATATACAACAACACAGTTAATGAGGAGCCACTTGTTAGAAAAAAAAATGTTCAAACCACTAAGCTTAAAGCAATATGCAAATAATACAAACCATCAAATACGTTCCCTAGCTGCAAAAATATTAAATACAGTATAATGTTAAATAAAATGTGTGTAGTGCTGTAATAGGAAAATGTTTAACCCTAACTTCATATTTTATTATAATTTTGACTTTGAGGAAAGGTAGTTATTTGAAAAAAGGAGAACAGAAGTTTTGATTAGCATGTGCAACAAAGCATGTAATACTAAGGACCCTATGATCATATTCCAAATTTTTCAGTCCGTATTTTTCTGGAGTGCATATTTTTCTTTTATATCTGGCATATTCATGAATTGTTTTCCCTTATTTAAAAGATTGGGTTTAAATATAGAATAGAATATATCCTGTAGTATTTCATCTTCAGCAACACACCTCACTTTGTTTCATGTTAAACATATTCTTTGTTAAGCCATTCAGTTTCTGATTTGAGCCTTTGTAGAATTTCTTAGCATTTGTGTTATTTTTTTTTTTTTTTTTAGATTTTAGATACCAGCCAATTTAATAAGAAAGACAATATTTAACATGCAACTGAATTATTAAATGATGTCTATGTATGTCTATAGATAAACATATTGTACTGTACAGTACATCCATTTATCTGTTCATTTTCTGAACCCTGTTTTTCCATGGCAACTTGAAGCATATCTTGTTAACATCGAGTACAAGGCAGGAATATTCTTGGCAGAGACCTTTTTGACAATACAAACACTGACATATACTGGGCCAGCTTCCACCCACATCTCTTTAAAAAAGTCTGCAAACTCTTCATTTGTGGAAAGAGAATCTTATTTGACCAACACTACCAAAAAAGTGTGTACTTTCATGTCTTTACTGGTAACCAAGTGGGTTCCCACCTTGGACTTAGTGCTTCCGGAATAAACACTAGCACCCGGCAACCACTAAAGTGTTTTAAAAAAACAGATGGATAGATCCTCTTTTTGAACATGTTAATACATTTTTTTTTCTTGGAAAAGAAGCTGGCCAGGGTAATGACATCAAGCAAAAGTTTCTAGCTGATCAGTCGTGCCCATCACCTTTGTATGTTAAGAACTTCCTAACTCTTTGATATTTTTTGGTTGTCAATGGAGAACTTCTCACTTCTGGTCTTACTGGAAGATTCAGTTGAGCTGAGGCCAGAATGCTGATTATTGCCTTGTTGTACACAGTAGTTCTCTTATGTTTTAGCTAATGGATGGATAACCTGCTATTCTCCAGCACCATTTTCTGGTAGAATCCAGAATGCATTACTCCCTCAATACCTAAAAGTACTATTCCATTTCCACTAGTATGATTTATGCCTCAGATGGTTTCTTTTCTTGCAGAATTTAACAAATTGTAACTGTTTTCATTCAAAAATTGATTACTGTTCTCTCCTCACATTACAGAAAAAGTCTTCTAATAGATTTCTCCATCATCCCAGTGCTCTATGGCAAAATACAAATAGGCAGCAGTGTTTTTGTATGCTCTCATGTATATCATTCTGTTAGCTTGCACAGTACTGTATATCCTGGTCTTAATGGGAGTTTTGTTGAGCAATCACTGCAGATAAGGTTAGCAGCAGAACTGAAATTTCTCCCTTTATACTCAAGAGGTGAAAGTCTTTAGAAATGTCTTCCCAGCCTTATTAGCACTGATCTTTTGTGAGGTCCTGGGAAATCTGTTTTGATCAATACAGGACTCACCTCCTTAAACCTGAGTCTGTGAAAAATCTTTTTTTAGGGAACAATAGCATATCTGAGTAAAATGGCTTCCTTATCAGTAAAGATTACCTATCCTTGAGGTACATAATGGTTCCAACAAAACACTAAGTGCTAAATCAATGTATTCAATGAGGACATCAGATCAATTTTTGTGTGTCATTCTTTACATCAGATTCTGTTTTTGTTTAATCAGGTTCTGTTCAGTATTAATGTTTAAATGAAAAATCAAATGACATATAGGCCATTACAATGAAGTAATACAGGTAATTTGAATTGTTATAACAGCATGACAGAAGGCAGGCTTGTGTTTCTGCCACACAGAACAGTGGCATCAGGTTTGAGTTCTGCTGAAAGACCCTTCTTGAGCAGCCTGTACATTCAAGCTGTCCTCAGATGGGTTTGTGAATCTTTGTAATGAATTCTTGTGTGGCTTCCAATGTGGTGTGGCCTTGTCCATGCTGTCCCGCACAATAAGAGAGTGTGGCTGTGCATGTGAGTGAGTTCTCAGTGATAGCAGTCTCTCACCTAGAAACTGATATTTTATACAACACCACATTTAATTCAAAGCTGCTGGTCATAAAAATGTGCATGTCGCACAATTAACAGAATAACAGCAGATGCTTGTCATGTGCATGTCAAAAACTAAAACACTCTGAAACAGAAACATTTTAATTTGTATTTAAAAGGATAATATAATGGGAGTATACAATACATATAGCAAAGAGATAGCAGAATGAGGAACAGAAAAACCACATATTGTAACAGACGTCTATGTTAAAAAAGAACATCTGGAATGCAGGTGCTTACAGCACTTCTGTGACTTATTTTGGCTTTATTGTTCACTCCTTTGTTTTCCTAATTACATAATTGTCCAATCTGTGCCTGTTTGTGTCACTAACACCAGCAAACACAGACTGGATACATTTAAGTAATAAGTGAAAATTATTCCAAGCATAAAATCATGGTCTTGTCATCTGAAAAAGAAATAGACTTATTTTGTAAAATAATAAGGAATCAATTATCTGGAAATACTCGTAAAAATAACATAACTCTGGTCATAAACACTACTTTTTTTTAAAAAAAAAAGATAGAGACAAGGTTAAATGGGTGATGTGTTGTTTATTACCTGAGGTTCCTTCCGCTCCATGTGAAATGTGCAGAGAGCACAGGGGAAACCGTTGGAAATTGAGCTGAGCTTTCTAGATGCTGCTTAAGTGCAACAGACAGCACCAACCTTTGAGGGACCACAGAGGTTTCAGGGAACTGAGCCAGCCAAGAAAGGTTAGGCAGTATATTAACACGGCTAGGGCAAGAGGGTTTGGGAGGTCTAAAGTTTTATCTAATGTAATCTAATCTAGTAGACAGGAACCTGGACGGACATGGGACAGCGTGACATTGTCCGCAGTAATGGCAACATTCTGAAAACACTGCATCAAGCTAGGGAAATTAGACTCACTCTTGGCTATCAAGAACAACTGAAAGATATTTTTCTTTTTTGTTATTGTTGATGGAACAGAAATTATAAATTTTTTATAAATCTGTCATCATGCAAGGAATTAAGATGATTGTGATTTTTAATAACTGAACTGTGTGGTCACACAAGCCCCAGGTTCACACCAAGCTAAACAATCTGTGAGGAATTTGCATGTTCATTACATGTCTTCCTTGGCTCTTCAACTGAGGTTAACTGGTGACTCTATCTATCTATCTATCTATCTATCTATCTATCTATCTATCTATCTATCTATCTATCTATCTATCTATCTATCTATCCATTGTGGGGAACAGCCCGGACACAGACAGGTAGACATGTTTTAAAGTCATCACACATGTTTATTTACAATTATGTACAACTGTAAATATGCACAAACCCAGTGCCACAGCACCAATCACCCCAAAGTCCAGGCCTCTTTTCACAATGCCTTTCTTCTTCTGACCACCTCCACTCCTCTCCTCCAACTTCCGTCCTTTTCCACCCGACTCGAGCCATCGAATTGAGGGAGGCGGCCCCTTTTATCCACACCCGGATGAGCTCCAGGTGCCTCCCGATAAGCTTTTGCCGGCACTCTCCAGTGTGGCGGAAGTACCAGCTGCGCACCCAGAAGTACTCCGGGTGTCCCTGGTCATCTTCCCCCCAGCACATCCGTGTGTGGCAGAAGTGCTGAGGACCAGGGCTCCTCAGGCATTGGGGCGCCCCCTGACGGTGACCATGGGCCCCTATAGGGTTGAGCTTCCATGCTCAGTTCCTGTGGTCCCCAAAGCCACCAGGGCGTTTGCCCCCTCATGGTCTGGAGGAGGCGCAAGCTCTCCTCCGGTCCTCCTGGGTGTCCCGTCTGGGTAGCAGCCCCAGCCACTCGCCACACTATCTATCTATCTATCTATCTATCTATCTATCTATCTATCTATCTA
>JANRMT010062856.1:83148356-83173587 GCA_026402145.1 Polypterus bichir lapradei
CTATCTATCTATCTATCTATCTATCTATCTATCTATCTATCTATCTATCTATCTATCTATCTATTGTTATGTTAGGCTGGACAGGTCACCAGCCTATTGTAGGGCCCACTCACACCCACATTCTCACACAAACAGTGGCCATTTGGAATTGCTGATCAACCTAACTAGTACATCTCTGAGGATGAGGGCACAAACCCTAATATCCAGAGGAAAATGGGAACAAGCCAGTAACAACTGGCAGGTTTGAAAATGTTCTGTGGACCACAAGGGATAATGAAAGTCCTGGAAAATTATTCTGGCCACAAAGCATACTCTCTTTTTCATGGATGGGGGTAAAAGAAGGTGAGCTAAAAGAACTGGCAGCTCAGTATTCTTCACTACACTGCCTGTTTGGCAACTCTTACATAAAATGATGATACTCTATTAACTATCTGCACCCAAGTCTTGTGTGTTGGTTTGCTAAACACTCTAAAGAAGCTACTATAGGAGATAATCATGTAGTAATTGCTAAGAAAAGTCACGGATAGATAGACATACAGAATATTGCTACAGATTTAAATCTGGAAGGAAGTTCTTACAGTCACAACTACAGACAGAAGTTGAAAGAGGTGCTACCAGTCACAACAGGACACAAGTTCGACCGTTGTCCTTGACTATCATTCTACTAGTCATCTATTTTTATAGTTTTACAGTGCTGTCAGACAACTTAAGTACTTTGATCGTTTCTCAGTCTCTTATTGCACTCTTTGAAATAATCTCCAATGGATCACTTATCCTCCATAATCCTTCTAATAGAGTTACCTTGGTTACATTAGTATGCTCATTGTAATAATCTCATTCGGATCTCTTATCCTTCATAATCCTTCTAATAGAGTTACCTTGGTTACATTACTACCTTACCACCTAATTTTGCTTATTTGGACAAACCCAACACCTCTTTCTATTTTGTAATAGTTTAAAATATACTATGCTATCGGGAGTTTAAAAAAAGACTGTTAACCATTTTACAAACTGTTGCATCCTATTTTGGACATGGCTCTTAACTTTCAATTCCCACAGTAATTTCAAATTTTAGACAGGAGTCATAGAGAGGTCAAGTCAGACTCCAAGGAACCCTGCATTAATAGCCCAGATGCTAAATTTCAGCAGGCAATCTCCACTGAGGGCCATTTTCAACGGGCTTTAAACTCTTTAAGTGAAAGATTGAGCAGAGGGAGTCATTGATTTGAGGGCCAGAGGACATTCTGACTCAGTTGCTCAGAGGTATCCCTGGACATTGAAGAGATTCCTGTGAATCTCTTGGTAGATGCTCACTGAGTCTGGAATTTAGAGATTGGCTCCAAAGACACTAGAGATATCAATGATTTGGAAACAGAGACATGGAAAAAGGACAGCGGGGTGACCAACTGCAGCATTACTCACATTGGATTTGCTTCGTTATGTTTGCTTATTTAATACTTTGAGGTTTTCCTTTCATCTTTTTTGTTTGATTAAATTTATATTTAATGTACATTGAAAACTTTTGACTTTGCCTAGAAGGTGGTTTACAGAGCTAGGTTCTTAAGAACATTGCAATGCCGTGATTTATTTAAATTAATTTCAGCTTCTAGTAGGTTTTCTGTTTTGCCTGTCACCCTCAACAATTCTCATAGTCTCTGCAACATCAGCCATCTGCTCAATCATTAATATTGTGCAGCTGTAACTTGATTAGTTTGATACATTTTGCATATCTGTACCATTAAATTAGATACTGTTGCATTTATTTAGATATTTGATATTAGATATTATATGTTTACTGTCATTGCTTGGTTTAGTGATCTCTGTCTGCTGTATGTTCTTTTTTCACCACGTACTGTATTGTTTCTGCATGTTTGATGTTTCTGCACCAGTGGGATTAGCTGCAAATCTATTTTATTGTACTGTAGGGTATAATGACAGTAAATTGAATTGAACTGAATTTAGTGCTATAGCTGCCCCTTTAAGAACCAATTGATTGCTTTTCCTTTACACTTATTTTTTGGTGTTTTCTAGTTTGTAATCTTAAAGACGTTCACTACTGCACGTAACTCAAATGCAGCTCCTCACTCACACAAGGCTAATTTAGATTTGCTAACTAACGAAGCACACTTTTCTTGGATGGGACAAGAAAACCAAAGTATCAGAGAAAACCCTCGCAACCAAAGGAACACATACAAAATCTAAACAGGCTGCACCAAGATGAACAATTTGAACCCAAAAAACACTGGATCCTTGAGACACCAGCACTAAACACCGACCTGATACATTAACTATGAAAAACTACTAAAAAATGCGGACAATCAGAAGAGGTCAAATATTTTTTCTGTGGACTGTGTATACATACATGCATATAGTATTTGTATTTGTGTGTGTATATGTATGTGTTTATGCAGGAAAAGTAAGTTTTCACAGTGTGCTGATCATAACACACACCTTTATTACTGTAAATGTACTTTGAACGAGAGTTCTTGTCATGCACTATTTTCAGATTCACACCTCTAAACCTGTTACGTTTAGACACCACCCAGGTGCTGATTGTGAAAAAAGAATAAGCAATGAATGAGAATGTGTCCATGAAACACTCAGGCAAAGATATTTAATTTGATATCTAAGTTGGTTATAATTTCATCTGCAATATTATCCCATAAATATAAGTTCCAAGGTTATTAATATTTAGGTTTTCTGATGCTAATACAAGGGGTTCTTCCAAGCAAATGTACAACAAAGCTTAAAAGCTGATAGTAGGGTATACGCCTCACTTGCAAATTCCAAGAGACTTGGACAAAATCATGCTTCTTCTTCCTCTTTTGGTTGTTCCCGTTAGGGGTCGCCACAGCGGATCATCTTCTTCCATATCTTTCTGTCCTCTGCATCTTGCTCTGTTACATCCATCATCTGTATGTCCTCTCTCACCACATCCATAAACCAACTCTATCCTTAGCAACCTTCTCCCAATATACCCAGTATCTCTCCTTTACACATGCCCAAATCAACGCAATCTCTATGGTTTGTAATATTGGTAAATAGATGACTGTGTTGGTGATGTTCATTGGTCAGAAAATATTCTGAATCTGAGTAGTAATACTGAGATAGCTCTACAACAATTGATTTGTGATCGAGACCCACATTTTAACTTAGAAGCAACCATTGTAAATGTGCAAATTGAAAGAGCTTACACACTTGGCATTGCCCAGGTATATCTGTATAATGGGTTAATGTAAGAAAGTAAATATTTATGTTTTTGTAAATGTTAACACCTTTGTCATTGCTGGCCAAGATGCAAGTGTCCCATCCATCATCTGCACTACCTTTCTGATAACTATAAATTTCTCTGATCCATCCATCCTCTTCCGCTTATCCGAGGTCGGATTGCAGGGGCAGCAGCTTGAGCAGAGATGCCCAGATTTCCCTCTCCCCGACCACTTCTTCTAGCTCTTCCGGGGGAATCCAGAGGCGTTCCCAGGCCAGCTGGGAGACATAGTCCCTCCAGCATGTCCTGGGTCTTCCCTGGGACCTCCTCCCGGTTGGACGTGCCCGGAACACCTCACCAGGGAGGCGTCCAGGAGGCATCCTGATCAGATGCCCAAGCCACCTCATCTGACTCCTCTAGATGCGGAGGAGCAGCGGCTCTACTCTGAGCCCCTCCCAGATGACTGAGCTTCTCACCCTATCTTTAAGGGAAAGCCCAGACACCCTGCGGAGGAAACTCATTTCAGCCACTTGTATTCGCAATGTCATTCTTTCGGTCACTACCCATAGCTCATGACCATAGGTGAGGGTAGGAACGTAGATTGACTGGTAAATTGAGAGTTTTGCCTTACGGCTCAGCTCCTTTTTCACCACGACAGACCGATGCAGAGCCCGCATCACTGCGGATGCCACACGGATCCGCCTATCGATCTCACGCTCCTTTCTTCCCTCACTCATGAACAAGACCCTAAGATACTTGAACTCCTCCACTTGGGGCAGGATCTCGCTCCCAACCCTGACAGGGCACTCCACCTTTTTCCGGCTGAGCACTATGGTCTCAGATTTGGAGGTGCTGATTCCCATCCCAGCTGCTTCACACTCAGCTGCAAACTGATCCAGAGAGAGCTGAAGATCACGGCCTGATAAATCAAACAGGACAACATCATCTGCAAAAAGCAGTGACCCAATCCTAAGTCCACCAAACCGGACCCCCTCAACACCCTGACTGCGCCTAGAAATTCTGTCCATAAAAGTTATGAACACAATCGGTGACAAAGGGCAGCCCTGGCGGAGTCCAACTCTCACTGGAAACGGGTTTGACTTACTGCCAGCAATGCGGACCAAGCTCTGACACCGGTTGTACATGGACCGAATAGCCCTTATCAAGGGGTCCAGTACCCCATACTCCCGGAGCACGCCCCACAGGATTCCCCGAGGGACACGGTCGAACGCCTTTTCCAAGTCCACAAAACACATGTAGACTGGTTGGGCAAACTCCCTTGCACCCTCCAGGACCCCGCTAAGGGTGTATAACTGGTCCACTGTTCCGCGACCAGGACGAAAACCACACTGTTCCTTGTGCATACGCACAAACAACAGTTAGGACCCGTCCCCACACCTGAAGGCGGAGGGAGGGTACCCACTTGTCCACCGGGGTAAACCCCAATGAACAGGCTCCAAGTCGAGGGGCAGTAAGTATGCCCACACCTACTCGATGCCTCTCACTGGGGGCAACTCCAGAGTGGTAGAGAGTCCAGCCCCTCTCAAGGAGATTGATTCCAGAGTCCAAGCTGTGTGTCGAGGTGAGCCCGACTATATCTATCTCAGGCTCCTTCCCCTTCAGAGAGGTGACATTTCATGTCCCAAGAGCCAGCTTCTGTAGCCGAGGATCGGACGGCCAAGGTCCCCGCCTTCGGCACCACCCACCAGGCACTCGCCATCGAGCCCCACCTCCAGGCCTGGCTCCAGAGGGGTCCCTGGTGACCCGCATTCTGGCGAGGGAAAACGCTGTCCAAATTTTTTATTCTTCATAGGAGGTTTAGTTCTCTGATCTGGTGAATTAATAATTTGTTCTTTTTGTGTATGATTAGATTCCATGGTTGCAACTCCTTGCTGAGTTGGATCCTTGAATAGAACTTATTTGTATTTTCTCATTCACTGTGTTTTCACAAATGGATGTTTAATTCCATGTTATTAAACTGGATGGTGAATAATTGAATCATTGATACTGCATGTAAGATGATCAGACTATAAGTTTTTGAGTTGTTCCCCCTAATAAACTCCTACTTATAATTAAACTTTTCATACTCCATAGACTCTATACAGTATGTTAAGTTGGGTTAACTGAAATATACACACAAACTTTCATGAACATCTATTCAGCTGTTTTGGAGTAATGTGAGGTTTTTATGATGTTGACCCTCCCATTACGACACTTCAACAAAATTCTTGAATTTCATGAAGTATATATTCTAAATTGCATGAATAATTTGTGAAAATAGACATGCACATTTTTGAGTAATGCACGATTTATGTTTTGGTCCCCTATTATATCACACCCATCTACCCCACCATTATTTCCATCTAATCACTGCCATGGAATGTAACCTTCACTGTACATAGAACTAAACTTAAACAATTTGCCAAATTCATCACCATTGGTTGAAAAGTTTTGGTAATGATAAGGTTGATTTGGTTTTGTGGGCTGACAAACTGTTACTCTTCCTATCTCATTTCTAGTCACCCTCTCAACAGCTAACAAATACAAATACAATCCCCTTGCATCCTCTGGGGTGGCTCAGATGGCATCCTCAGTAAATGGTCAAGTTCTACTCTGGGAGTCTCTCAGATTATTAAGTACTTTATCCTGTCATGTAGATTAAGGCCCACAACTGTGAAAGGGAAACTTATTTCTTCCACTTGTCTTGTTTCTTCGACTTATGAGCAGTCTTGCTGTTTCCTTGACTTCCCAAAGCACGACCAAAGTGGGTGATGAAGACATAGATTAGGTATATTCAAGGATTTAGCTCCTGCTTCATTACCGTCCATCTCTATTTCAGTTTCATTTGAGAACCTCATAATTCTCTCCCTTCACTCTTGTAAAAAAAGTCCCCAGGGTTACTCCTATGCCCCAACATTAAAGCAGTTGCTCTTTCCATCACCAACAAAGAGCACAATAATATTTTCTAGACGTAAAATATGACCTAAGATTTTGACATGCTTTTATCATACTAGCCATCTCAAACCTTGTCTGAAACTACTCAACATAAAGACAAAGCCAAGGCTACCCTCAAACCTCCAAACTGGAAAGTCTCCAGTCCTTGTCTGGGCATTGGCATCCTCCCCATGAAAATTATGAAGAAGAAAATGAACACACGCTTCATGGAGTTCTACCTCACCTCACCTTAAATGGATTCAATTTATATGCCAAAAGCAGACCCAGCTCTCATTATCATTGATCAGGAGGTGAATGGCATGCAATAACAGTACTTGAATATAATATCTGTGCAGTGCCTTCCATAAGATATCTCATTATAATCAATTTGTAAATTTTCAAAAGTAGACATCATCATCCCACCCTGGGCTTTTCTCTTTTGGCTGGTAACCCTATTCTTTAAAGAAGCTGTGAGTTTCATTTTAATGGAGCTGATGCATATTAACTTGCAAGATGAAGTGAATTCTACTTAAACAGAGGTCCCAGAGACATAGTCTGAAAAAAACAAATGTCAGTAAATGAGGAAAAAAAAAAACAAGTAATACTAACAAAATACAAGTACAAATGAAGTTCAGAAACAGCAGGCAACCTTGTTGTGATACTCAGAAGACGAAGGTAACGAGAGGCCATAACAAAATGTCATAGATGAACCTTGACAGCAAATGTTCCATGTAAGGGCAAAATCAACAAGAGACTGCAATAAACAGGCCAATGAAAGAGTACTGAGAAGTGCTGCTTAAACATCATAGGAAATGAACTTGGACAAATTCAAGTAACACCAGATTATGTGTTATCGTCTTGCAATATAAATAGAAGGTAAGCATGTAAAAGTGGCTCAGGGCAAAACATGACAACAATGAAAAATCTTCTGTACATCTACGAAGCACAGGACTGACAGAAGTGACAAACTCAAATATTCATGCAAGGACAAAGAGTGTAATGTTTTGATAACTGGAACATATCGTGTAGTCTCAGTTGCTGAAAGCAGAGACCACTACCTCAGGCTGCCAATTCAAAGGTGCAGTATCTGCCTACCATGCAACAATGAAATGGCATAATAAGCAATGCCACTTTTTACTAACAGCAAGCGTTATTCTGTTACAAGCAAATGTTTTAAAGGAGCCATTAGTACTTTGAAAACATTGAAAAATAAGGGACAAATGTTTGTATACATTGCCACATGGAAGACACTGAAGATCTTACCATAGTTCTAATTGGGTTTTGGGACACTTTTTATGATTTTACTTTAATTACTTTTCTGGCACAGTTTTAATCTGAACCCAATATCCAATTATCCGAACTACCAACCACATTCTGGCCAGGGCTGCTGCCTCCATTAGTCAGGTTTCTGAGATCAAATGAGATGGAGGAGAGCTTCACTTAAAGGATCTCCTTACCACCTGCTTGGGTCCTGTAAATCTTTCCAACTGACACAATCTGTAAGAGCCAACTTAATTCATTTAGAAAATATTATAAGAAAGTATCTAACATATGCCAATAGAACCAATGACAAGATTGAAAAGCTGGTCATTAATTTTTGACAAATGCTAGTTTAATATTAGGTACATTGATTAACAACCTTGTGTTCAAATGTGCGGTTTTGTTATACACAAAGGACAACAATTCATTCTGGTTCTGATCAGGTTTCACATGCTACACAGTCATCTTGTCCAGTTGTCGTCATCATATCCAAAATGAGTACTGAAATAATCTAGTAGGACTATAAGTCATTCAGAACACCATACCTGCTGTCTCCTTGAAGAATAACACCTCAGAATACTAGATGTATTTTCTAAAGTTGAAACCGAAGTTTAGATATTTTGCACTGTTTACTCCCCTAGACATAAGGATGTGAACGTACAACTGTTTATGAGGCAGCTAAAAGGTCTAAACGAGAGTAATTCCACACCAGACCAGGGGGTGGTGGAGTGCTCTGACCTTTTTTCTCATTATCCTGCAGACAGTTCACGTGAAATTCCACCTGGCCCTGATGACATCACTTCCGTTTTCCATCCTTGATGAAGTCACTTCCAGTTCCAGACAGAATAATATCACTTCGGGTTCAGGACCCCTGGAGGACGTCACTTCCGGTGAAGAAGCCATGACCGAAGAGACTTCCGGTTCCGGCCCTTTTGAAGATGTCACGTCGGGGTCCAAGCTTATAGAAGAGGATCCTTCCGCTTCAGCCCTGGATGACTTCTCTTTCTTTTATGGCCTTTAAAGCCGCTTTATTTGACTAACCTAATCAGTTCTGTTTTGGACTCCGTTCAGATCACATCAGTGCTAACAATTTACCCATTTTTAGTCAGAGAATATTATATGGATGGCTGCCCCAAACCTTTTTATGACTCTTATGTCTGCTTTTTGTGACAACACATAATACAATTTGTTTTTTTGCATTTGAAAAGCCCTTGGTTTGAAATGCACTTGCTCTATCTATAAGTATCATTACATTTTTATACGGCCACTCACACAACAATTAGAGACCAAGAGTATTGAAACAATGGTACAAGATTAAGATATTTTATATTAGTAAGAGCCATTTTAATCACATGCCAGAGTGCAAATCTGCCCGGCAAATGGCCCCAGGTTGAGTTCAATTACATCTGACCTCTCCTTCATTTAGTGGTTTGTTAAACCCACTCAGTATCTTTAAACGTCCTCTACTGGCTAAGCCTGACACCGAGGGTTAGCAGCCCATCATGCTCTTGAGGGTGAACACGTTCTAGTTGATGTTCGTTTCTTTTTAATAAGAAATATTTTAAAATTTGAGATTGTTTTTTGCTTCTCATCGCTTTGTTGACAAGTTTGCTTAAGCTAACACACTAAGGTTGGAAAACGTCAACACAACATAGGTCTAAAGATATCCAGGGCTCAAACTGTAAGCTTTATTTCACACATACTATACTATCTGTCATAGTTTTACAGTTGGATCATATCAACTTACACTGGATTTCTCAGGGGAACTTCAACTGGATACTGTAAAAACATGCATTTTGGAAGAATACAACACTAATAGCTCAAAATGCTAACATAAGAAGGTAATTCTCAAATGCAAAATATCACCATTAAGTTAGCTAATACCTGTGGCATTACATTTTTTCAACCTCCTCAGAGTTACATTTTTTTCTCCAAAAAAACACCGTAAAAAGTGTGGCATTTTTTGGCTTGAAAAATGAAAGTTTTATTAAATCTCATCTTTCTGTTGTAAAACGTGCAAAACACTAAAAGTACAAATTCAGAAGTGTGAAAATAATAATAATAATAATAATAATAATAATAATAATAATAATAATAATATGAAATGATAATAATAATAATTATGCCTATACTGTCAAAATATGTATTTTGTGTGATATATCTTTGAGTGGGAAAACTGCTTAGGTGTATGGCCATTTCAACAACAACAGGTCTTTCGATCACATCATCAAGAAATAACTTCAAGTAAGTAAGTGGATCTTTGCAGTCAACATTCACTTTTTTTCCTGTCTGCCCCACAAAATGAGGTGGCACTGGTTTATTTGAAGCAGGGACAGCAGAAACCCAAATGCGAGCATAACATTTGGATTCATCAGAATCATTTTCGGCTTCACTGTCCATTTCAGTTTCACTGACGGAAGACAGATGCACTTCGTTATCACTGCTGATAACAGGCTCCTCAACGTCACTGTCAAGAGCGTACAACGCCTGGGCTGCTGAAAAACATTTCTTACAGGATGCCATTATGAGGCTAGGAGAAGATGCATTTACACTGTTGCCTGGGTAATGCTCGGACCAGATACAATACAATACAATACAGTTTATTTTTGTATAGCCCAAAATCACACAGGAAGTGCCGCAATGGGCTTTAACAGGCCCTGCCTCTTGGCAGCCCCCCAGCCTTGACTCTCTGAGAAGACAAGAAAACACTCCCAAAAAAACCTTGCAGGGAAAAATGGAAGAAACCTTGGGAAAGGCAGTTCAAAGAGAGACCCCTTTCCAGGTAGGTTGGGCGTGCAGTGGGTGTCAAAAGAAGGGGTTCAATACAAGTATACAGAACAGAACAAATCCTTAATAGAGCATAATAATAAAAATTTTAGAAGTACAGAGCAGAATTTAACAGTAGATGATATCACATAATAAGATTTGGATATTTTTAGAGTCCTGGAGACCTCATCCGTCAAGCTGCCTCCCCATTTGGCCATTCCACGGCTGAAACGTTGCTCGGCCAGCCAATCCGATGAAAGGACCCCTCTTTCCCATGATTCCTATGATCCTCCTTCAGGGATGACTTTACCATAGGCAGGCAAACAACTTGGCAGATGGGCCGTGGCACCAATTGCCACATTTGAGTACCGAAGTACTGATGGATACGAAACATGTGCCTATACGTTTGACCAAGTGACACTCGGGACTAATGCTTCTAGCACTGTTTTTTACAGCCTGAGTGATGCTCGCGTCTAATGTTAAGGAGGTAAATTTATTTCCACGTATATTGTGAACCAAGAAAACAAAGAGTCAGAAATTAAAACCAAAAACACATATGGGTGAAAACAAATGATCTGACACTCTCGTATTCTCAAATACTTATAATTGTATACTATGATATGGTAAATTTATGTAGAGGTAATTCATAATATAAAAGAACTGTGCATTTGAGCTTCTTATTCAGTGATTAACACCTGCCATTAAATTACTGATAAATGGATTGTGTTTTTGTGATCTTGGAGAGTCAACTACTAAAACAGAAAGCATTTAGACACATTGTGCTGTAAGGAAAGCAAGAATCCTGAATATTAGTATAGAACTCATGTTAATAAGGCCGACACCAATGTTAGTTAAATAGAACCTGGAATTTATTTATGTTTAAAGAGTAGAAGCACAATGCAAAATAAGATGGGAGATGGTCATTCAGTCGAGAGCACTCCAGTCTATTCTAAAATACCAGTGCAGCCACCAAGTTAAAGGAGCCATCTACAAAAAGCTGAAGGTATTTAAAGCAAAAGGGTTAACCTTTCTTTGGGTAACAAAACAAAAGCCAAATAGAATTTTTATGACAAGATTTAATTTCTTTCATTTTACATGACTTTTTATAGTACTGATTACTTCCAATCTTAATTGTTATAAAGTATGTGTAACAGCATAAAGAGAAAAATACTAAACACTTAGACCCACCTCTGGAAGGAGCTTAAATAGTCAACTGTACGTCAGTTTTTTTTGCCACTTGGCAATGCAGTATATAACATATTGTAACATTCTCAAACTTTCTTAATTCATTTCAGGATCATGAGCAAAACATTAGCATTCTTCAAATCTGAACATGAAGTGCTTTTTATCTAGTCCTTCATAGCAACTTATATGTTATGACACATTAGTATTATAATTGAAAAACTTTGAAATGCTACAGGCAGATCACAGAATGTCTGTGTCACACAATCAGGTTTGGAGTACAGGGAGGCAGGCCTGCAGCTCAGCAGTCTGAGTATGAAGTTTGGCATCGAAGTGGAGGACCCTTGGGGATGCATTGTGCTGACCGTGAACCACCTGTGATCCAGAAGGATAATAGGGTGGGTATGGCCCATCTCCCCGTGTCGGACTGACCTCTTCTGGGAGATCTCTAATGAGGTCAAGTGAATGGGGTATAAGCTCGACCTTATCTTCCACAGTCCAACAGCTTCACAGAGTCACAGCAAACCTAGTCTCCCAAGCTATTTATATTCAGTGGAATTTTCTATGCTTTTAGCCTAAGATGACAAATAAATGTTAAAATGATAAGTTTTAACTCTGGCGAACACCGCTTCCAAGAGGGACATTTTAATTGAGGTTTTAAAAATTACAATTAGAAAAAATGAACATGTTGTAAAATGGAATATTGATTTTCATCAAAGAAATGGATAATAAGATATGTTAAGTGAACACACTAATGGCAAAAACACTGTACAATGTTAAATCTACCTTAATGCTTATATTTTCAAGCACGTGTTAAAAATGACTTAACTGGCTTCTTCTGTCAGCATGAAAATGCCATACTGGCATTAATTTAACTGTCAACTTAACTAAAACAATTGATTAGCTCATTGAAGTAGTTTTATAGGAAGACTATTAGAAGTAAAGGTGGAATAAAGAATAATTTTAGATATAGATCCATGCTGACATCTCTAGAATTAAATATATTTTCTACTTTTCTTTTTTAGAAGCATTGTGGCAAAATGCTTAATTTTAATCCAGGGTCTTGGACTTCTTCCCTTGATAAGTCCTTACATTATTTCTTTTAGGAATGGTTTCCTTTTAAATCTTTTTACAGAATAAAGCATGCTTTTAAAGTTGACCATTACTTTAACTCCAAGCAAAGGTTAGTGTTATCAGATTCTGGGGCTATTTTAGTGCAATGAAAGAGGTATGCCTTGTGGAAGTGTTTAAGTAACTCTTAACACATAGGGGTTAGTTGGACACCAAGGACACCTTTCGACTTTAAAAAGAGAGAGAGTAAAAACAAATATTTTAGAAAAAAGATTTTAGAGTTCAACATGTAGACTATGACACCCAAAACAGATGGAAATTTGGGGGTGAATAACACAGGCAGATTCAGGTATGTGAAACTACTTCAAACTAGAACATGGTACTCAACAAGGGTGCCCTTTATTGCCATTACTTTTTGCATTAGCAATTGAGCCATTGGCTATTCATTTTCGAAATACATAGGAAAAACATGAAATTATCAGAGAAGGACTTGAACAGAAAATATTCTTATATGCAGATGATATGCTATTTTATGTATTACATCTACAAATATCTTTACCATTAGTCCTAAACACATTAGCAGAATTTAAAAAGATATCTGGACTCAAAATTAATTTGAATGAAAGTGTGATTTTCTCAGTGAACTCTCTAGCACACCAAACTAGACTAGACATCTGTTCATTCATTCCATCAAAACAATTTAAATTTAGCTTTTAGTTTTTGCTTCTCTACACGATAATCATCTTTTTCAATCTTTTCAAACCATCTCAGTATTTAATCTTTGGAAAATGGTTGGGATTAAGACACTAAGAGAACTGTATAAGGATTTGTATTTTATGAACAATTACACTTTCAATTTAACTTACCAGCAACACAATTGTTCCACTATTTTCGAATTAGAAATGTTAAAAGCAATCTACCCAATTTTCCAGACCCCCCGCCATTTGTATTGCAGAGGCAATAATGATCAGTCTTGAAGACAGCATCTCAACAATATATACTGTAAAAACATCTCAAAGAATCTTCCCTTCAATAATCCTAGGATACAGTAAGAAATGGACCTTTCAATGAACATTTCAGAAACTGAATAGAAGTCAGTCATACATAGAATACAATCTAGCCCTATATGTGCCAAGCTCTCAAAATTTCAACTTAAAATCTTTCATCGGTTGTATTTATCTCATTTAAAATTGTCCAAAATGTACCCAGTGCAAGATCTAACATGCAAGCGTTGCCATCTATCTCCAACCTCACTAAACTTCATGTTTTGGGAATTAACCAAATTAACATAATTTTGGACAAAAATCTTTAAATACTTAATCTAACCCATCAACATCTACATTTGTTCTACTCCCAGTGTAGAAGGACAAATTTATTGTAACAGCCTATACACTACTAGCACGTAGACATAATCTTGCTTAACTGGAAGAATCCCAACCCACAGTTTATAACTGACATTTTATATTATTTGAAATTGGAAAAAAACAAATTCTTGTTTAGAAGAAATGTTTAGAAGCATTTATCCTGTATGAAAAAGGTGATACTGTTAGGTTTTGTTTTTTATGTATTTTCTTTGTAATTTTTGTAATTTGTACTTTTTAATTTTTTTGTGTTTTTTTTCTCAAGATTGATTTTAAAGTTCTTTGTTGTACAGTGTGGTGGACAGCTGTGTCCCATGCCTGGCTAGGACGCCCCCTTTACAATGAATCCAGGGGAGCAGCCATGCACACTGCGTCCCCCGGAATGCATGGTGGCAGCTCTCCTGGGTTATATCGGGGCCACAGGTGTAGGACTTCAGGGCTCAGCCCTGTTGAGCTTCGTGGCCACCACTGGGAGGAGCTGCACGGCTTAATAAGCCCGTGTGGGCTAGAATGCAGCCACGCCTGGAAGTGCAGCCTGAACTAGGTTCATTATCACCTGAAGCACTTCCAGGTGGGCTATAAGAAGAGCCTGCAACCACTACTCGAGAGTCAGGAGGAGGAGGACGAAGCTGCCTAGGAGGAGTGGAGGAAGAAGAATATTTTTGATTTGTTTTGTATGGTGCTTTGTGAGACTGTGCTGTAGCTGAAGGACACGGGGAAGACATGACCTCCCAGCGGAAGAAAATAACTCTTTTTTTGTTTTATTTTTACCTGTACCTCCGTTTGTCAGTCTGTGTCAGGTCGGGCGCCTATATAGCACTTTTCAAAATAGGTTCTGAAAATTGTATCTGCTTGATTGTACATGATGTTACTTTCTTGAAGTAAATGTATATATAAAATAAAAAGAAAAAACTTTGTGTGTGATGCACATAAAAACATAGATTTTAAAATTATTGAGAAACTTGGTGACAGGGTGACTTGGAGAGACTGTGAACACTGTGTCACAGGAGGCTGGGGGTCAGACCCAGCCGGGACGCCTGGAAGGACCGGGAGGTGGTCTATACGTCCCCCGGCCATGAGGGGGCAACCGCCCTGGATGTTGAGGAAACTACGGGGAAGGAGCAGGGAGGCTCAAGCCCACTGGGGCCTGTGGCCACCATAAGGGGGGGCCCCGAGAGTCGTGGAGCCCGGGAGATCGACACTTCTGCCATACCTGGGAAGGTGAAGGAAGGACCTTCCAGGGACGCCCAGAGTGCCTCCGTGTGCAAGGGCAGCACTTCCGCCACACCAGGAAATGCCGCCAGAAAGGCATCATCAGGCACCTGGAGCACATCTGGATGGGAATAAAAGGGGCCAACTCACTCCAATCAGTGAGCTAGAGTCGGGAGGAAGAAAGGTGGCCCACGGACAGTGATAGGCCAGAGGAAGGGTGTTGTGGTGCTGGAGCACTGTGTGTGTGCGGAACTGGTGTTTGGGGACATTAGTTTAATAAAAGCGTGTGTCTGTCGGTGTCTGTTTGGTTGTGTCCAGGCTGAACATCTCATAGCTGATACATAAATATATAGGTGATAAACACCAAAGAATCCATTCCTTTTGAGCACCAAGTAGTTTGCTGGAAGTTTTCCTTATCTTTTTTTTCTAACGTTTGAGAAGGCTGTAAAAATGAAAGAAAATTTTGATTTTGTGTTCATAAGTTCATAATTTTTTTTTTTTTTTTTTTGCCTGGCGCCTCCTGACTCACCAGTACAAGAAAACATCCAATTACACCATTAACATAAAGAGTAAACCTATCTGTCTATCTATCTAAACCAAAAGGTATCATCAGCAAAAATCATCAGAAGGACTTGAAGCTGTGCATGCCATATCAAGCAACCCTAGGGGTTCACCCTTTAATGGGAAACAAAGGGTCAAATTTACTCCTTTTCACAAAACTTCAAAAAAAATGGGAATCAGCAATATAGGTATGTAAAGTGTTTTTTTATGCCATTTTGAGGCTGATGATTGCAAATATTGTTGATATTTGATTCCTTACTCGTGGTCCAAGCCATCTAAGAGCCACTCCCAAAAGATTAAAATCACAAATTTCAAATACAAGCATATGGAATCTCGTTTTAGATTATGTCAAGGTCAGTGATTAAGAATGTTATGATGTTACTTTTGAACCTATGCTAAGGATCTAGCCCTCTATGGACCTCTATCGGAGGTTCAAAAATGACAAATCTATATTGCACTAGCTGTCCCCTTCGGCTCCGGCTACATAGTAGTGAAAAAGGACAAACTTTAAAAAGCAATGAAAAAAAAATGTAATTCTAGTCAAGCAGAAGGTAGGTACGCTCCAACGTCAAACATTGGCACTGTATCTGATCAAGTTAAGGTCTGACGGGAGAGCGTCCCCCACGTGGGGAGAAAAGCACGTCCCCGTGATATCGCTGCCAATCACCAGGGCCCCGCCCCCTTTGCCACAGCGCAAATAAATCGGTACAGTAAGTGAACTATGATACTTAGTGCGATGAGAGGAGTTGCAAAATCATCCGGAATGTTCAAGCAAATTATGGGAAAAAACCTGATCTAAATCTGTTCAGTAGAAAAGTGGACAGACAGACAGACAGAAAGACTTTGGATTTTATTTTGACGTTAAACATTTAATTTGAAGCACATATTTTAATATACCTAATATCTCACAGAACTATTCTTATGTATTACAGTATGTACTGCTACCTCTTGAAGTAAATAATTCCATTACTTATAAACACCCAGAATTAGTGCCGACTTATGCTAATTCAGACTTATTATTTTCTGGTAATGCTACTTTGACCCTAATCTCTCTTTATTAAAGAATTTTGGTATTCACTTCCACTATGATTATTTTGTTTTTATATTCCTTGATTGTATATTATATTGTGTGTTAAAAATATACTTTACTTTGGAGCTATATTACAAATTTCTTTAGCATCCAGGTTGTTTATCACACTCAAAATATAATGGAACACATAGAAACCATTAAAGAAATTTTAATACATATTGACCAGATCATGACAAGTCTACCGTTAGATCTGTAAGGAGTCTTAATGATTATTATTGCTTTTGGAAATTGCACTGAATGCAATAAACGTAATTTGTTTTATTACGGCTAGCCTGTGGGGCAAATCACTGCATCCTGAAGAACAAAAAGCAGGCCAAAAATTACAAGAACTTATAATATTATAAATAATAAATCATTTGCATTAAATTTATTAAACAAGAAAGGGATGCAGAACACAGTGTAAAAAAATCTTGGAGGATCTTTGGCATCAGCTTTAAAGGAGTTAATTGCTTTTTATCTGGTGGGATGGCTTGCTCAGTTGCTTGCTTAACAAGTATATCAAAACACTTTTCTTCACTCCTTTCATCTCCCTTAATCCCACTGTTTTTTGATTCTGACTCTTTCACCTCAAACCACCCGGCTGATTCCATATGCTCTATATTCTGTCATGGGATAACTTCCAGGGATTCAAGGATAAACTCCCGGGTCAGGGATGGCTCCTATTGTGACATGGGGGGCACCAACTTATTTCTTTTCTGAACTCATTGCTTTTTTAAGGTAAAATAAGAAACTTATAGAAAAACGTGTAGCATGTCTTATCCTGTTATACTTAAACAGTAAAATAGTTTGTTTTTATTCCATCACCAAACAATTTTTAAAAATTTGTTTCCTCCAAAACAGTGCATTGCGAAGAAATAAATAATGCAAACAAATATTTATTTAATGGCAACAGCTTCTCAAAAACTTTATCGACCAGTTCTGTCTCAAAAAAAAAAAAAAAGTTAGTGCTATTTCCATATTTTGATATATGTTCCAGTATGTATGTCTTAATTTAACTAACCTGGGATAATATATTAGTTATTAAATTAAATAACCTCTTTGAGGAGTGCAATTACAGTGTTTCTGATAGAAAATATTTGTTTCCCTCCATCTTCTCATTAAAGCAGAGTTTCATTTGCAGGCAACTGTGTCTGCAGATGAGCAACAAAAGTATTGATTATCTCTCCTTTTAAAATCCTCAGATGTTCATCTGATGCATCAGCACGTAGGCCAATGACATGTTCAAACAGCATTTCTGGTTAAAGTATTAAAAATGTAGAACACAAAATAAAGCCCAGTGAATAAATAAACCAACCGTTCCCCTTCCAAATTAATCCATTATTCTGCCCTAAAAGCATGCCTTGCAAACCTGATATACACCAGGGTTCCATCGGCACTCTCATTATTTGAAGGCCTGAGACAAACTAGAATCGAGTAAACTGAGGAGGTAATCGCTCTTACTGTAGAGTTATGCATTGGCATCAAAGATATTAAAATCTTCTCAAAAGTAGTTCTGAAGCCTTCTCTACCGTGTTTCACAGAAGACTGAAATTGGAGCAATACATCAAAATGGAAACAAATCTGAAATCCAAAAAAGAAATCCATCATTGATGCGTGTGCTAATGTTTATGACAGTGAGCAGTCATATACTGTAGAACTAATATTTTCATTTCTACTTAAAATCAATATTGTTTGTTTGTTGGTGGTGCTGTATTTGACAGAAAAAAATGTGAAATGTA
Source organism: Polypterus bichir lapradei (assembly GCA_026402145.1). Classification (NCBI taxonomy): domain Eukaryota; kingdom Metazoa; phylum Chordata; class Cladistia; order Polypteriformes; family Polypteridae; genus Polypterus; species Polypterus bichir. The sequence goes on from JANRMT010062856.1 coordinate 83,166,720, forward strand.
AAACGTGCTGTTTTTACAATTGTTGAGCTTCTTTGCATTACTAGTTTCACATGCACCAGTGGAGCTGTTCACAGCTTAATACAGTAGATACAGACATACAGCCCTGCTCTCCGTAGAGCTGGAATTGAAATCGCAGAGAAGCTGGATCATATCCCACCCTACCCCTGAATAATTTAATCCACTGGAGCTATAAGTTTATTAATATTAGTCTAAAAAAGATGTCATTTCCTTTTAAAGTTCATCATCACAGACACTTTTTAAAATAAGAAAGACTAATTGATTGATTCTGTTTGAAGCCATTGAAGCCTATACCCGCCATTTTTATCCATAAAGTGGAGGCAACTGAGTTGGGCATCCATTGTTTATGTTTGCTCTGTAGCATTCAGGACTGTGAGTGAGTTGAATATGCACCCTGGAAAGGTAATGTCACCCAAAACATCTAATATCACACCTTCAAATTATTCAGCACAACTGTGGTATAAAATGAAAGCTCAGATAAGGTGAAGGCTCCATGTTCAAGCATACCAGTGTAGATCTCTAACAATAACGGACACAACCCTAACCCCACCTCAAAGTAAGGGGCTTCTAAGTCCAAGAGCGACTGGATGTGTTTGTTTGATAAGTAGGTTTTGTGGAAGATGCTTTGTTTGTCACTGTTATATTGGAAAAGGAGTAAACGACTGCATTAGTGTAAGCAGTCCTAGTTTGACATGTTAATAAGATATGTAATGATTTACTTCATGAGACATAATAAACAAGAATTATTGTATTATATATTTAAAAATATTTAAAATTATTCAAATCTGTGCTTCAATTAAAATGTTTAAAGTCTAAATAGTCTCAATTGTAATAGAAATTAATCTTTTTTCACCCTCTCATAGAGGTCCAGAAAATGCTAGATCCCTAGTAATGGAGCAAAAATCATTAGTAACACCATATTCTTAATCACTGACCTTGAAATCGTATAAAAAGGTACCCCACATGCCTATGTTTGAAATTTGTCATTTTTAACCATTTGGCAGGGCTAGAACCACCTGTAAGGAATCAAAAATGATATCATATTCATGAAATAGTATAATACAATACTCCCCATGCCTTTATTACCCCAGTTTTGTGAAAAGGCATACATTTGACCCCTCATAGATCATTAGGGGGTGAAGCCCTTGGGTTATTTAATATGGCATCAACAACTTCTAAGGATCTTTTTTGCTGAAGACATCTGTTGGTTTACTCTTTATCATAAGGGTGTAATTTCCTGCAACAAAAAATGGTCCAAAATGTTGTCACGCATGCACATCTGAGGGCCACCTTCTATGTTTTTCACAGGTAGGTGATACCACCCCTGGCTGAGAGGGGTCTCAGCCTCCGCTGGCTACCTTGCCTTCTCTTTGTTCCACAGCACAGAATGAAGGCCCAGTGAGGGTAACTAACGCTGCCCCTTCAGTCCCTGGGCTATACAGTAAGTTTGAGTCCAGCCTGAAGAAAGATGTCACTTAAGGCTTAGGCGACCAAGGAGAGGAGCTCCACACGCTGATTGTAAGAGCCATGTACAACAGAGATTTGCATTCCTGATTGCTAAGCGACAGCCTTGTTTTGTTTATAGTATTGTTATACACCATCGAGCATCGTCATTTTATTTGAATGTTTTGACAAGTAAATGGGGATAACCAGCTTGGCACCCCAAAGTGCTGCAATTGCATCAGCCTCTTATTCCTCGGATGATCACAATGGCCTAAAAATGACGGTTTTTCATGTTTAGAAGGCCAAAAATAGGGGGCAACCCCAAAAGGCTCAGTGTCTTGCATAATTAGACATCAAGATGAGCCGGCGTAATGTCATACATTTGGGGGGTTTATTGTACCAGTGAGTCAGGGAGTGCCAAAAAAAAAAAAGAGAGAGATTTTATCATTTTTGTAAGTAATTCTTACAAAAACAACAGTGGTATTAATAGTTATAGTAGTAAGTATGGTGAAATGACACCTTTTATTGGCTAACTAAATAGATTACACATGCAAGCTTTCGAGGCAGCTAAGGCCCCTTCATCAGGCAAGGTGTACACCTTAGCTGCCTCGAAAGCTTGCATTTGTAATCTATTTAGTTAGCCAATAAAAAGTGTCATTTCACCCTACTTTCTCCTGTATCAATCTATGGCTAACACGGTACAACCCTCTACTGCTCTAGTTATAGTAGTAGAATTTGTCACAGTGGGCAAAGTACAATGAAATTCTTACTTGCATATCCAATCAACATTCAATCTTCACGGTAAACTTGAATGTATTTAAATACATCATTCCATTTTATTTAATAGTAAACACACTTCAGTTTCCCTCATGAACTCCTTACTCCTGCTTCTTTGCTCACAGTTGCTGAGTGCTGTTGCCTCTCAACTCCAGAAGATTTAGATGTATATCATAGTTACTTGTCTAACTAAAATAATGTTATCATCGGTCCCTTTGTGATCATTCAGAAAGCATATCAGCGCAGAGGTTTTAAATTGCGTGGTGAAAAGCTGTCTCATATTGTAGAGTGACATGGCCTTTCACTTGTCCACTCAGTCGCTGCTGAAAGCCCGCAGCACTGTGGTGAGCCAATGTTAATACATAATTACATGATCGTGCTCAGACAGGCAAAGCCATCAGTTTAACCCGGCTATTTGATTAGTCTGTTTGTTTACTGAAAGCACTTTTAAAAGGAACTAAACAAAGAAATATGTTGAGAGGGCTTGATACTTCAAACCAGTCTGGCTTACTAACTACAAATGTAACCTCAACGGTTTAATGAGGAGCTGAAAGGAGGGGCACAAAACAGCAAATATTCTTTTCATTTTTATGAAATCAAATGCCCATGAAACAGGAGCCGAGAGTATATGATGGTGAACTGATGTAACATTTTTGTCATGGACAGAGAGGGCATATGGGCTGTAGTACATGAAGAACTTTTTAAGTTAAGGCCATTTTTTTGGTTATTACAATCCTTACAGTATGTCTCATCATCTGTCAGCTTTCTCAGACTGAAAAACATAACACAGTTCTAACTTAAATTGAAACTATTTTAATAACTATCCTTTGACATTTAATAGTGTCTTCCTTATTTTTGTCATTTTCTGTATCCTTTATATTTATATCCAATCCATGGTCAAAAATAAATGAGAGTTTTGACAAAGGAGAGAAAGCCCCTCCAATACTGGAAATGGTCACGTGCTGCCGGTATACATGACTGCAATTATTTACCAAACCACAATTTAATGTCATTGTCTGAATTGTGTGCCGCAGTATGAGAACCCTCAGAGTTGTGCATTCCATAGCACTGGATAAATAATGACATTTTCTGTAAATCTAAATATAAACTTGCATCAGACTTGAAAACATCCTTCAAGAAAAATGGTAATGAAAGCACTTCCCTTCACCCCACAACTGTGCTTTCACTCTAATCAAATGGCAGTGGTATGAAAACATTTATAATGCTTCAACAATCTTATGATGGTGAATGCAATTAATGAACACTTCAGTCTAGAAGATAATCACGAAGAAGAGCATGACAAGTACTCTTCAAAGCAGAATACCATACTGAAGTTAGGCTTGCTTTCAGCAGAAGACTAGCTGTGACGGCTGGAGAGGAGACTGATGTGATTATTTCGAAAATGTTAAGGCCAAACCTTATAATATCATCCCCAAAACCATAACCAACTATAAATATTGAAATTATTTCAAAATAAGTAAATACAGTAACTTAAACAACAGAAGCAAATGCAAGAACTTAACGGAACTAAAGAACAAAAGAAACACAAGAAAGATATTTGAACAAAAACATAAGAACAAAAAAGGAAAAAGTGTAAATTTCAAAGTTAAGACAAAGTAATAACACAGTGTCCAAAATTCAAAAGGAAAAAGTCAAAACCATGAAAATCTATAAACCGAATTTAACCGTAATTCTAAACCTTAATGCACTAAAGCCAGAATATTATCTAAACAATTATAAAATAAAATGAAATAGAAGAAGAAAAAAGTCCAACAAAGCTAAATAACAAAGCATTTATAACTTTATAAGGACCTACTTTGAAAAGAATGTGTTGGAGACTCAGCAAGGCTAATGCCAAAGTCACAGCAACATGTGGCAAGTGAGCGTCTTGTATGGTCCTCTTGGGTAACTGCAGCACCTGAGGTTCCTAACCCAAGATAAGGTTACATAAACTAAAATGAAGACAATAACAAACACCAAAACAAAATGTAACAGAGTCAAGGCAAGGGTGCAATCCTGATAGAGGAGAAGTTCAGTCATTGGAAAAGAACCAGCAAAATCATACATCATTGCACCATTCTTTTATTTTCCATCTCAGTCCATCAATCTAGACTTGATAAACTTTATTCTGGTTTACTTATCAATAACAGTGAAACACTGCACAATGTCTATTGATACTACAACTTCTTACATGAGGCATAATGGTAGTTGCTTCAAACTATGAGTAATATTTTTCTGGGTCAGTGACTGGAAAACATCTAAAGATACAAAGCAAATCAGAGTAATTTGACAAGAAACCTACTGAAGTAACCTGCAAAAATACAGCAATCCAAAGCATGGAGGCAAAAGCAAACTGGAGCAATGTAAATAAAAAGTGATTGTTCTGGACTAATACTGTCAACGCCAAGAATCTCAATGCAGTTATGAGGATGGTATTAAAAACTGACGTTCATCAAATGCTTAAGAATGAACCAAAACTGTAGTATTCAGATGTGAACAGTGGTTCTCAGACTCGGCCCCGGAGACCTTCATGTGGCTGCCTGTTTTTGTTCCATCCAGTTTCACAATCAGTAAGTCATTTTATCACTAACTGATCTCATTTAATTAGATGGTCTGTTTTTCTCTTCTCTCATTCTGTATTCTGAAAAGTGCAGCAGTGTATTTTTACATTTATAAGATATTTAGGAATGGATCTCTCAATTAAAATTTCTGAAAAGGAGTAAAAAACAATACAATACAATTTATTTTTTTTATTATAGCACTCTTCATTGATTAAACTAATTACTAAATACAGAACTGGTACACATATAAATGCAGATTTGTTGAAACTCATAGAGAGCACACTAGAAACTGATTAAACATAAATGGAAACCAAAAATATCTGTCCATTAATTAGTTGATGAACTATGTGGCAATATTGGAGATTAAAATTATAAAAGAGGAAATCAAAAATAAAGTCACAGTCCTGGAGACCTCATCCAACTTGGCTGCCTTCCTGCTCTCTTTTCTATAGTGGAGTCTGTGCTGGCAGTCCAATCTGATGAGAGAGCCTTTCCAACAGATGATCAGATTTCCGTCATTCATATAATACACTCTAGTTTACTATGCATAAAACACACCATAATTAAACTAAAACTGTTCATTGATCACAAATATTTAATCTGAATTTATCTAAAATGTCCCCAGAGCAAGGTCCAAGCGCCTGCATTGTTAGATCATATTTTCTGGGAATGTCCTCCATGTAAATCATTTTGGGGAAAACATTTTGTGGAACCCTAAAATAAATTTATATTTAAAACCAATGAATTAGTAGCACGTTTTGAGTAATGTCACATTGGATTAAACTGTGCTATGAGAATTCAGACGTAATACTCCACACCACATTACTTGCTCAAAGACTTGTTTTCCTCAAATGGAAAAATTCCAATGCACTCTCACTTACTCATTGGGAAAGCAATGCTCTGTATTATATCAAACTGGAAAAATCAAATACATTTTACAAGAATCTGCTCAGAATGTTTTTGAAACTTGGCATGGACTCATTAATGTAATCCTAAAGTAAGCATTCTGGCCCTGTGCTGAATCTTTTTGTTTTACTTTCTATTTTATCCCGTTCAAAGAACCATTTTAGATTGGGCTCTCTAGTCTTAAACCTCTCTTGTTTGGGTGTGAGTTGAATACTGAATTCCATAGATTGCGTTTATAGCATACTATTCTTCTTGTACTAGCACTTGTACTTGCTTTGTCAGATGATTCTGTACTTATGGGTTGTATTGATAAAGGAGATGAGACAAAGTACAGGAGTCAAGTGGAGAAGTTTTTTTATTGGTGCAAAGAGAATTGTCTGCAACTTAACATCAGCAAAATCAAGGAACTGGTTATAGACCTTTGCAGCACCAAAGAGACTCAATGTCCAGTTACTGTTCAACAAGTGGATGTAGAGGCGGTCCACTCCCAGAAGTACTTGGGGCCCACATTAATGACAGGTTGGACTGGTCTCGTAACATAGAGGAATTGTATAAGAAAGGGCAGAGTAGGTTCTTCTTCTTTAGGAGACTGTGCTCCTTTAGTGTGGGAAATGACATCCTTCACATCTTCTATACTTCTGTGATCTTCTACACTGTGGTGTGTGGGGCCCACCGAATCAACAAGCTAATTAAAAGGGCAGGCGCCATTATAGGATGCACTTTTGACCCCCTGGAGGTCATAAAAAAGAAGAGAATCAAAACAAAACTAAATGCCATTATGAATAATGCTGCACATCCTCTCTCTGACATACTAACACTGAGGACTTGCCGCCAACAAACTATTCAGTAGAAGTGTGTCAAGAAACGCAACTGGTGCTCTTCTATATAGCAACAGTAATATGTCTGCATAAAGCCTTACTGGGACTGCCAATTCAGAAGTTTTCTTTTCTTTCTTTTTAATTTTTTTCCCCTTTGTGGTCATTCTGGTGTGTATTCAGACCATAGTGTGTGTGTATATATGTATTTATCTATTTGTGTACTTATTTATTTAAAAAGCTGTAAAAAGCCAAATTTCCCCTAGGGACAAATAAAGTTCTATCTATCTATCTATCTATCTATCTATCTATCTATCTATCTATCTATCTATCTATCTATCTATCTAT
>JANRMT010062856.1:83173597-83215195 GCA_026402145.1 Polypterus bichir lapradei
TATCTATCTATCTATCTATCTATCTATCTATCTATCTATCTATCTATTGTGAGGGACGGCTGGTGTCTTTACCTGGCTGGGATGCCTCCTTACAGGAAGGACAGGGGGAGATGACTTTTGAAGGGTGCTATCTCCCCCGAACTGCTACTTGGCAGCTGCTCTGGTTTCTAGGGGGAGCTGCAGAGCCCTACTTTGGGCTTCTGCCTCACCTGGAAGTAATTCCAGACCTCCCTAACGGTCCACCTGGAATGCTACCAGCTGCGGCTTAAAAAGGAGGCAGCTGCCTCACAGAGATGTGCCAGAGTCGGGAGGAAGAGGGATGAAGCTTGTTAGTAGAGGAGTTGAGTTGAGTTGAGTTGAACGGAAGGAAGGAAAGAAAGAGAGAGAGTGAAGAAGAAGTCCACTCTGCTGTATTCTTGGGCTGTACTCTAATTGGTGCTAGTGTGAAACAGGTGGAAAACATTTCCCACTGAATAAAGCCTTTTATTTTGCTATACTTGTGTCTGTGTCTATCATGGTGGGTGTTTGGGTGACTGTTGCATCCCCTGGTGGTTAACACTATCTATCTATCTATCTATCTATCTATCTATCTATCTATCTATCTATCTATCTATCTATCTATCTATCTATCTATCTATCAAACAAATGAAAATTAGATAGACAGATAAAGTTGTGTTTTCTGACAAAATTATGTTTTCAAAAAAAGAAAGTAAATAAAAAATGTTAAAAAGATGACATTGATCATTAACTTCAACCAAAAGCATAAAATAGAAAGTTGCCCCTCTCTAAAATATGAACAATTCAGTAGGGTGGCAGATGAGAGATGTCTTTTACTGTATTTATGATGACATGGTGCACAGTACATATTAGGTTCTAATCAACTGTCAAAATGCCGCATATTTAGACATGACTTTGACCGTCTGAAGGTGGACCACTAATTGACTTCAATTTTTTTTTTCATTTGTAATTTTGAAAATAGCAGGGATTCCTCATGCGACTATCTCATGAGAACAAACTCTGAACGCAGTTTACTAATTAAAATTGACTGTGAAAATTTAATCACTTTTGTAATGTGCCTTTCATGACGGAAACAATCTGGAAGCCTGTTGTATGAACAATACAGTTAAACAAATGAATATTCATAAATCATGAATTCATAAATTCAGTTGCAGCACAGGTGCAGGAGTATCACAGTGCAGTGGAGCAGGCCTGGAAGTTGAGCATGTTACCTTTTAAGATTATTTTAGCAACTCATGGCTGAGCCACTCTCACATATTCATTAATATTCTTAACTTGGCACCTGAAAGACTTTCCTTTTAGTACAGACAGCCACAAAATTGTTTTCGAACTAATCTGAGACGTATTTTATTTACTTTTTTGCAATTGGATTTTTCAGTATAATACATTTCTGCATGCAAGATAAAACAAGCAAATTATAACCTATTTCTGTTACCTATTGACACACGTATTACTGGAGATGGGGGTAAGTGTCTGTTCTGTCAATCAGTATTTGAATTTCTGATCTCCTCATTATAATATATTTTGTTGTAGTATGTTCATAGAGAGCAGAATCATTAGGTGTTTTGCAAAATAATTAATATACCATTGCATTCATCCATCATCATGAACTCAAGTGATTAATTTAAGGGTAAATTAAACATGCCTATGAGAAAAATGCTGGAAAATGTAACCCATACTTCAAATGCACAATCCTCGGTGGCTCTGTGCCAGCTCGGAACTGGATGCATTTGAAAGGTACTATCTCTAGCCCAATTCAAAGACCCAATGGAATATCCTTCTTGTTCTTTGTGGCAAAGCAGGGAGTGAAAGGAATAGGTTATCTCTTTACTACATGCAGCAGCGCTCTATTCACTCTGTGTTATTATTGTCATTTTCAAACACATAGTCAGGGAGAAAACTCCAACCTTGCAGCATAATTCTTGGATTTTGGAAGCTATGAAAGCTCGAGTTTGGCGAATCGAACAAAGGCTTATTATGAATATTTTGTGTTCTTGTGGATGATTATTCCAGATGCAGCTGCCTGAGCATATTCACAGTACATGTAAGCCAGAAATGATTACAAAATTCATTGTCTCTTTCAAGGCATTGATATACTACCATAAAGATGACATCTCCTATTTGGTATCAAACGAAAAGCTTCTGACTGCTGCTGTTGTTACAGCTGCCGCTTAAATATCTTGGCTATATCTTCTTGAAGTGATGAAGTATGTGGGATGAAAACAATGCGAGCTGATATGTTTAGCACGGCCATTTGAAAGCATCCTTCCACCTCAGGGCTCAGTGCCTGTCAGGGATTGTTCATTGATTATGGAGTGCTTTGTGAAAGGTGCTGTACAAATGCGCAAGCAAATCTAAATCTGAAGCAACAATGTCATTGTTAACTTGTGATCGGCTTGTCTGTCTATAGAGCTTTGATAACATTTTTAGCATGGGCAAACAAAAAGCAAATAAATAAATAAACAGCGCAAACATCCTTGCTTATTGCACGCACAATATAGCAGATTTTTTGAAACTGAGCAAAAAGACAGCACAGTGGGCACCCACGACTTCTGTCTTGAAGAAGTTATTTTTCATTACAGTGTACAGGCAGTAAATACCTTGTTCTCTAGACTCTGTGGTCCTGAGCTGAACTCATGACCTCCCTTCTCAAATGGCACTCCCAAGGTTCTCTGCTCAAGGCTGCAGAAATCACCATTTCAAAAATGCGGCCCTGTAATTCACAGCCTGCTAGATCGCCTGCCAGCAAGTATTGATTTTTGTTTCCCAATCTCCAAGAGAGAAGGAAAGAAAAGATTAAAAACACTTTGTCAGTTTGGAGTTGAATAAGAATTCTGCACAGGGGATACCTTACAGTGTGAAGGGTCATGGCTGAGGTATGTCTTCATGGTGTTAACTGTTTCCCGTCTGAAATATTCCACAACGCAGGGACTACAGATGAGAGATCAAACTAAAAGGTAGCGAAACGTGAAAAAGTCCCAAAATCCTGCATTATTCTAGCCGATTGAAACTATTCGCAGAAATGGAGATGAACAGCAACACTTTTTTATTTTGTATACAGTTATAAGTAATTCAGTTCATCTTGACAAAGTTCCGCTTATGAGTTCTATAAACAATTACAAATAGAGCATAATGACGTTAAAATTTCATGCAGCTCAAACACAAACATAATGCAATATGTACATGAAAAAATAAACATACAAACTGCATATGTTATGAACCTAATTCTGGACATTCTTCCAATACTGCAATATCAACGTTTTATAGAATATGCAGTGGGACATATCATACATTGAGTTTTGCAAGGCTCTGCATTATTACACGTTAAATGCTCAAGTAATGAAGCCCTCACCTCTCATTACTGAGTGTATGTGTACTCGCTTTGTGAATTTCATACACAGACGCTTTTACTTGTAAAGTGAAACTTTGTGTGAAAAAGAGTCTTAATTCCCTCATAATTCTGCCCATGAATACATTTTTTCCATCCAATGTGTGTCATTCATCAGTGTGAACGCCTACAGGAAAAGGTGCATTAATAGCGGCATACATATAACTACAGATATGCACATTACCTACTGGCTGAATAATGGAATTGCCTGGCAGGCTAGAATGACAGTAACTCCGTCAAGCAAATGTAGCTGGAGTGCTCCCATCGAGTGGCACCTACTCACCCAGCCTGGTGGTTTTGCCATCTGTTAACATTTCACAGATAACAGGGTTGGCTTGCCTTTCGGACTGTAGGGATAGCTTTAATTTTATTAAATACCTCCTTAGTATTTAATGCACTCTTCACTTATTTTAGATTTCAAAGTGGAGCGATGGGAGCAGGATGCTGTCTGTGAAAACTTATTGAATGCTCAATTCATGGTGAAAGTCACGTCAGCATGATAGCTATTAAGTATGGGAAGCTATTCAAGTTACTGCTAGACAGATTTCTGCTTTTATGAAGTACGTTTCTAGTTTCAGTATACATTACATTTTGATTATGCAAATCTTTGTGAAAGTCATGGAACAGTGGAAGGGACATCGTCTGCTGTTGAAATCCATTTGACTCATGTTATTTTGTATACACTCTGCAGAACTGCCACTTGGGTAAGCTAAGCCTGCCCACAGTGTTTTCAAGACAACTACAAATGACTAGAGGAAACAGATTTGCTATATGCAATGATTTTCCATAATTCTGTTATATGAGACTTCTCATCCCTATGATACTGACCAGGAAAAAAGGAGAGCTAACAAAGAGATAGGTGGCAAAAACTCTTTATCTCTACACTTTATATGAGCAAGAAAGAAAACTCAGCTTTACAATTCAATTTATTTGTTTCAAACATTCTTTACTAAACACAGGCCCAGAGTGCTTGCATATATTTACAACTATAATGTATTAACAGTAAATTACGAACCATGCAACAATTTACATACATAAATGCACAAATTACATTAAACACACACAGTAAAACAGAGCAATTTAAATGATTAACATAAACAAGTCATGACAATTTAAAGAATTATGTTAGCATTGGAGTTGATCTTCTGTGTAACATCAGACAATTTCCTTTGCTATTTCACTGACTGTCCCACAAAAATGTAAATGTTATTAATGTCATGTAAATTTTATACATACTTCTACAATTAGAGAACTAGAAGGTTTTTTAGTGTGTGACTTTGTCAGAATCACAAAGTAAATTGGTAGTGGAAATCATCTAATATTGAACATGATGGGAACTAAGGTGCACTGCTCATGTCTGTATTCACTTGTGACAACTTTGCTCATTCTTATTACCTTCCTGTATCAAGTGTCACAATAACACTCTCAGCCTATAGTTTTTGTGAACACCAAATATTTCAATTTCTAGCGTATGATACTTTCTATTCTTTGCCCTTGATCCGCACACTGCAAATAAAGTGTAATAATGGAAGTAAATACGCAAAGTTTTGAAGAGAACACACCAAACCTAGCTCATCGATCTCTGTTACCTAGTGCTATAAAAAGTTAAGTCAAAATCTGGAAATCCCTGAATTATCACTCTCTCCTATACTGAGTGATCGGTAACTTATTCAGTATATCTACTATTCACTATATCCATTATTTACACTTAAAAAGGAAAATCAAACAGTAAAGGCAATTTGAAAATTACATGGTAACTGCAATTGATAGAAGCTGATGCAACACAACACGGTCACAATGGCTTATGGGTAGTTAAAGCACACATGGGATTGGACTATTGTTGAGCAATACATCATAGTTAGATTTCTTTGGGCAGACAGAGTGAAATCTGCTAAAGTTTGCTGAACAATGTCGGCTCAGTATGGAAGTAAAAATTGCATAACTTAACCAAAATATTATGAATGGGTAGAAAGATTTAATGTGATTGAAAACAAGAGTAACTGATGAAGCTTGATCTTGTTGAACATCAGCATTGGACAAACAAGTTCACATCAACATGATGAGTGCCTTCATCAGAGAAGACCAATAGATTATGTTGTGCTCTGTTGCTGCAAATCAGCTATGGATCTGCACAACTGCATGATGTCTTTGGGTACCATAAGCTTTGTGCAATATGGGTACCCAAACTGCTTACTGATCTGAACAAGCAACCAATACCTGAAACATTATGAAGAAGATCCAAGTGTTTCGGAACTGATTGTCACCACAGATAAGACAGAGGTCGGTAAATCTGAGCCAGAAAACAAGACAACGCATGCAGTGGAAACAACTGTCTTCCAGTAAAGAAGAAATTCAAACAACAGTCTTCCACCAAGATGATAATGATGACCTTTTGTGAGACATGAAGGGTCCTATTTTGGCATATTTTCAAGGAGCAGGTACAATTAGCCACCAGTGCAACATTTTGTGTTATACTTAGAGAGAAACTGAAACCTTCAATTCACAGCAAAAGAAGAGTACTTATGTCAAAAACAGTCTTGCTGCTCCATGACAACTGTGGAGGTAATGCAACAGCTGCGATTTGAACATCTTCCATATCCCCCATACAGCCCTGATCTAGTACCAGGTGAGTATCATATCTTCAGTCCACTTAAGGAGGGTTTACACTGTTGCAAGTACACCTCTGATGATGAGGTTAAGGAAGCAGCGCAGACCTGGAAATTTGGAATAGCCAAAAAGGTTCTTCTCCCAATGAATGAAGGAGTTATTGGAACAATAAAAGAAGTGCAGTGATCTGCAGGGGGGCTATCTGGAGAAGTGATATAACTGCCAATAAAGCGTGAATTACCTTTACTTTTTGATTCTCCCTTGTACAAAATATGGTGCTATATTTGTGATTCCTTAGGCTAATCTGACAATTACAATGGTCACGAATACGCAAGTAGGAACAATGTAAAATGGTATTGACATTTATGTTAAGTGTGGATATGCCAGTCCTATGGTAGTATGAGAAGTGGCAATATTCTTTTGTATGTGCAAATGATAAATTTGTAATTGATATTATGGGTATGTGTTTATCAAATTCCATGATATTTACTATCCTTCCATGCATTTCCTAACCTACGTATCCAGTTTAGGGTCTTGCCACCATGATATACACACTCACAAAAACTAGGATCCAAGCTTTGAACTTCTCCATCTAAAGGTGAGCTTGTTGATATTCACTGTATGTCTTTAAAAGCTCTACAAAGGTGGAAAAGTGTTATTAACATGTTCAAAATGAAAACCATGTTTTGAAACCTGTCAGTTATAATTTCAGGTAAAAAAATTGTTCAATAACTAAGCTGAATCATAAAGCAGAAGGTGGAAGGATTTTTCTGAACTAATACTCAAAGTGTTTCACAGATAAGGCGGAGGTTCATCTGCATGCAAATTTTTGAATATTCACTGTTACAGCCCCAATTTGTATCTTACTTGTATCCTGTGCACAATTGATCATCTATTAACTTGACACTTTTATCTTGCAGTCTTTTGATAGGATACATAACTAGAATCATGTACTTACTTGATGTATTAAAATAAACAGAAAACATACGGGAATTCCCAAGGAAACATCCGTCAAATGCAACACAGCACAATCCTAATCCCTGCTCACTTCTCACTTGTTAAAAACATTTTTTCTTTGTATTTTGTATATGTACTCTCACAAAGGTTTCCTGAAACAAGAATGATGTCCCTCCAGGTTACACATACCATATGTGTGACTTTAAATGATTGAGGAATACAGTCTTTAAGCCAGAAGCCTTGGGAGTAAAGTAGGTTCCTTACTGTATGTTAACAGCCTCCACAAAACTGGTTTCTCTTCCTACACCTCCTGTCACTGTCTTTTGCCTGCCTAATCAGAATGGCAGTTGGTCTCATAGAGTGAAGTGTTGCTTGATGAATCACACGGTGCTATAGGGAATGTTCCTGTAGACATTGTCTCTCAGGTAGTAATCTGGTCTTATGTAGTGTAGGCGTCTAGTGTATCTTTGAACCGCTTCATCTGGCCACCCCAGGTTCTCCAATCTTAGCTCAGACAGAAGCATTGAATTAGCTGGGTAAAGGAGTCAGACATTCTGATACAGAGATTCAAGAAGAATTTCCTCAACAAGAGGGAGGAGATGATTTTTGTTTGTACTTGTACATTTAGGATGTGTATATGTACAATAGATATGCCAAATACTGCATGTGCCAAAAATGCATTAATACATTTGTGACTGCATATGCAAATTAAATTTAATTACCCAACATAATGATCGTTTCTAAATGCTGAAGTTTGGGCTGGTGGCAGCTAACTAATACAACAGGTTGCCTTTTTATATAAGCTCAGTTGTGTTTAGTGAGAATTTGGAAGTGTCACGTTAACTGGGGCATTTAACATAGAAATAGAAATGGGAAGTACATCTCCTAAGATAGAAGCAGAGAATCTGTAGTGAAGTCTGCTCAACAGATGAAACTCACAGGTTTTATACCATAAGGATACCATAGAGTCAAAAATTTGTTAGAGCATTTAGTTAAATTATTATTATTAGAAATTGGAAGCTATCACTTATGCCCAATATGATCTTTGCCACTGAAGATGAGCACCTGTAACTACAAAAACAGAAAAACACAAACCTCTAAGTTGCCATTCCAACTAAGGGACAACAAGGTAGGAACATTATCCCTATTTATTTGTTTGTTTTCTGGTGTCTGCTGATGGAAACTTACCCAGATGAACCAAAACCATGAAAAAAACCCAGACAAAGACACCAACACATCACAGGACACATCTCTTCATAGATAACACTCACTCACACAGGGCTAATGTAGAGTCCTAAGCCATAGTAACATATATATCTATGGAATGCTGGAAGAAACCATGAAAAAACGGTTACGGGCATGGAGAGAATATGGTAATTCTGCACAGACAGAGACTGAGGCAGAATTAGAAACCATGACTCTTGAGCTGTGAGACAGCAGAACCAACTATGGAACCACTCTGACTCCCATTAGTCAAATTTAATATTTACAAACCACTTTTTATAGGGATGTAATATATAAATTGTGTTGGCTTTAAATTTCATTCTTCAGACTGGAACTATTTAATTTAAATATGTTGTGGATGTTGTCACTCATGATTCAGTAGCCAAGGACATTTCTGCCACTTTTAAGATCCTGCAATTACTCACTTCAGTATTGTCGTTGGTGACAGCCATTTGTGGACTCAAAGATAATATTTCAGTGAGTTAATGGATGGTTCAGGATATGCATACATTATTTTAATGTACTGTACAGTGAGTCTATGTATGATATGGACTTTTTTTTTTTACACAAAGACAAGTATTGTCAGAGATTCTGAAGAAATCTTACTATGCTATTGTGCAGTGTCTACTCCAATATTGCTGAATATAAAATACAAATGGTGTCTGCTCAATTAATAATGTCTGGAAATTTAGCATGCACAGTTTAAGTAAAAAGAACGGGAGTGTACTGTATTTGCAACATAAAAAGGAAGTAAACCAGAAATAATCGCTCACCCTTATTCACGTTGCACATTTTATGGTGATTCCTAATTCAAAGTGCTTTACATGTCCAGTATACATTTTAGATAGATAGAACTTTATTTGTCTCCAGGGATGTATCGATACAATATACATTTCACAGCTGCTTCACTGTGCAGACCACCACTTTTTTAAAGTTTATTCTTATTTCTTTTATTATATTTAATAATAATGTTACCGATATAAGTTTTCCATGGAATAGAGCCTGACTCTGAGAAGATCTGTGAATGACATCTCAGAACATGGGCTCAATGTGCCGCCATGACACTTTTGTACTGTACTTTTACCCCTTGCTCTTCAGTTTTATACTATTTTAACTGCACATATTTTTCTTCGAGTCTCTTGAAAATGAATTTAATCAATATTAACTGTATCCCCCCACTCTTTTTGAAAAGACTATAATTTGCCTCCCACACTTTAAAATGTGGATTTGTGCTGCCCTCAACCACAATGCTCCACTAAGATGCCTAAAACATTGTAAAGTCTGTGATTTTTAAATTCATTATAATTATCTCAATTATTGTAAATATTCTAAAATCTTTAAAACTACAGCTTGACATTGTTCAATTCACCGGATTTCCATAATTATATTGTGCTTCTCAAACAAAAGGACAGCAGATCCATTTTCAAAATCTGTTCAATTCTAAATGTATGGACTGGAGCTTATGGTTCTATAATTTTTCTAAAATATGTGCAAAAATATAAAACTATGAAAGGAATACAAGTGCATGGAAATTTTAATTTTGTGTCATTTTCTGTATTAAAATATAATTTCCTCATGTTTAATTATGTTTTAGTAAATGTATATTTTGGCCAAAGGTGTTATGTTTTAAGACATGCGATCATCAAAGCTTTGAAAGAGATAGAAATGCCAACTGCAGAACTCCCGGGCCTCCTGCACGACATGGGAAAGAATGTTTTGTACAGGTTTCCACAGAATAGGTGTACTTTGATCTGCACTTGCTAAATCTGCACATTTTTATTCCCAGCAATGATACAGCAAAATGTAACCAAAGGAACCTTAAAGAGACGACTGTGCATTTTATTTTTCCCTGGAGCACATATTAGTACTTTTATTTGCACTGTACCTTTTTGTTTTCCTTACGTGTAGATTGTCAGGCAGTTGAATGTCTACTTCAAATTAGCATTTTTTCCCCAAACACCCAATCTCTGCCATTTAAGCACTGTGGGGAAAATCATATGGGACACACACTTTTAAGCTGAAGCGCATATATTAATCTGTAATGAAAGCAGGACTGTTGCTTTTTGTTGTGCACTTAAAGAGTGAGTAACAGAAGCTATAATATGGGGTTACTGCTATGCATTCATGCCCGGCTACACTTAACAACATGTTAAGGCAGGGAATTTGTAAAGTCCTTCAGAAGATGAGGACGACAATGTCAAATAAAAGTTTGTAAAGCCTGTAAAATGTCTTTTTGGTATTATTGTACTGTAACATTTGAAAAAAAAACTGTCTGTGTTGCTCACTCCAAAAGGTAAAAGATTTGGTTTTACAATTTCAAAGTCTTTACATCAGCAGCCGAAATGAAAAGACCATCAGAACTCCTGATGATAGATATGGCACTCAACCTATTTGTGCTTCTTGTTAACTTCATGGCTAAAATTTTAAAGGATTGACAGCCATTTTCTTATGTTAAATAAATCGAACTTCCTCTACCGTCTTCTGCTGAAGCAGCTTTTCTGTAGCGTGGTCTTGTTAGAAATCGTACAGTGTATGACCTGAATGAACTACTATTAGTCCATTACCCAGTTTTTCTTCATAAAAGGTTGCCAACATTTACAATTTGCTACATTTTGCAGCTACTGTATGTCCTCCATTCCTTCTCATTTTATAGTTAGGGTTTTCGTGTGTTCTTCAACATATCCTTTTTGGTCTTTCCCTTTTCCTTCTGCCAGTATGTGGAACCACTGTAAAAAAAAATCACATTGCAATTTATGGATGGTGATGATTAGAGTACCCAAGGGTGTGACACAGTCTTCTTTCACTGAGAATGTTTTGGGTATTCTCATCAGTTGCATGATCACCGCACCTCATCTTCAGAGTAGGCATCTCAAATAGAAAAAATTCAACTTGTGCACCAATCATGCCGTTGTCGTTCAGGATTCACAGCCATGCAGTACTGAGGGTAGAACTCTTGAGTTGTAAAGTAGTGATATGGCAGCTGAACTGAAAGATTTTGCGTTCCATATTTGTCTCATTTTTAAATGACTGCTAATCCATTGCCAGTTCAACCTGTTTTCTCAACAGGTTTCCTGAATAATGTTTTCCTTTTTGCTGTTGTGGCCACACTAATTTATATAATCTTCACTTTCACTACAGTGATTTTTAGCCCAATGCTCTCTATCTCATTTTTGTGTCTGATGGTGAGTTCTTATAAAGCTTTCTTCAATTCAGCCAACAAGACAAGATCATCAGTAAATTTCAACTCAACCAGTCTACTTTGGCTCCATAGTATACCAAGCTGACAAAATCAATCACCATAAGATACAGGAAGGGGCTAAGAAAATGCATCCTTGGTGAAATCTGGTGAAAATTTCAAAGTAAGCCTGTAGGCCACTTTTTTAATACTGCACTTTGAAATTACATTGCATATTTCTGAATATGTTAACAAACTTCTAACAAATGCCATAGCAGCAGTATATTTTCCTAAGGGAATCTCGATTAACACTGTCGAAAACTTTTTGAAAGTTACTAAAATGAATAGACAAAGTCTAACACATGCAATTATGTTGCTAAGTGCTAAAATTTGGTCTGGGCTGGATCTTCCTTTCCAGAAGTCCTAATTGTTTTATCTAAATATTTACATCTAAGTACCCCACACAGTCTTCTTAACAGTATTGCAAACAAAACTTTTCCAAGCACTGACATGAGAGTTATTCCATGCCAGTTGTTTCAATTAGTCAGATTCCTCTTCTTGGGAACTTAACTATAACCCCCTCTGTCCATTCTTCTAGAATTTTCCTTCTACCCCAGCCTCCAAAGTCTCATGTCAATTATATCTGATCACTTCTGCAGAGGTTTGCTCAGTTCCTATGCTTTTGTTATTCTTCATTATGCTGATGGCTTTGATGGATTCTGCAGCTATTACGTCCTCCAAATTAACCTCTAATTCATAGGAGGCATTGGTACCAGACTGAAATGTGTCAGAAGAACCTGGCAGATTTTAGGTTACAAGACATGTTCCAGCTACATCTTGTTCTGTTTTTCTGATGCCAGTAGGACATTCCTACTTTTGTCTTTGATAGGAACACTAGCATTACTTGGTTTTCCAGTGAGGTCTCTGATGATTTTATGCGTTGTTTTTAAATCCTTCATTTCTGCTGCCCGTACAGTTTCTATTTCTTTTGCTTCCAACTGTAATCTTTTGTTATCAATGACAACTATATTTCACACAGTGATCAAGTTATCTGTATTCATCTGAAGATATTTCCTTTTTGAATACTGTATTTGCTTGTTCACATTTGATTTTTGCTTTCTTGCTTTCATTGATCAACTTCAGCATTCATTTCTGTATCCGACAATACTGAGTGAGCCTCTGTCCTTCTCATACCTTCCTCCACTCTTTTAGACAACGTATTTTTGAAGAAGGCCCATTAATTGTTCAGGATGGTTGCTTGTTGCAGGGTTTCAAATCAGTTGTTGAATTGTAGCTGGTATTGTCCACAGGTTTCCTTCAATTTTTCAATGGTGTATGGTGTCTGCACTTGTTATTTCCACTGTTGCTTTTTGAGTCACAGCTGCAAGTTGGCTTTGATCGGGTAATAATATGAGTCAAAATCTACTCCTCCTTGTGACCGCTAGTCCTTGAGTGCTGACTTTCACTTCTTATTGATTCATATGTAGAAAAATTCATTGTAACATTTCCACATGCTGACCTCCAAGTATTCTAATGTATTGTTTTATGGTTGAAGTTGTTGTTTCTGACTTCCAGAATGACAACAGACTGTAGTCAATAAGAAACTACTTAAGAACAGACAGAATGCTCATTGGGGCTGGGTGGTTTTTTGGCCTGGAACCCCTGCAGATTTTGTTTTTCTCTGGTTTAAATGGAGTTATTTTTATTTTTTCTGTCTACGGTGGCCATGAAAACATGAAAACGCTCAGAATATTATTCATAACATCTTGAAAATGACCATAAAAGTAATCATTCTTTACAGCCTCATCATCATCTTCTGTAGGCATATAGACTTGAACTATGGCACTTTTTGTACCAAATAAACTAAATCTTTCAGCGATTATTTGTTCATTAATTTGTTTCTAAATAAATACACTGACATCCTCCCTTGGTGAAGTGGCCCAGACACCATCATACTGTGGCCAACAACCAAATCCTCAAATGCCCTCCAGGGATAATGATGATGTCTGCATGTTCAGTAATGGATTTTTCAAAAAAATTAAATGGTGGTTATATTCTCATCAACCTGACAATTTTTAATACCAAACTTGGTTCTTTTGGAAAGATCTTGGAAGAGTGCTTTTCTGTCGGTAATTAGTTTTAATAAGAATCAGTCGGTTTGCTTAGTTATTTGCTTTTCATATTTACTTTTTCTTCATTGATATAAACAATGAACAAGAGTCACAGACCAGTACTGCTATTTTACCTTCCATTCCAAACTTTACTTTGAGTTCTGTTAGGTTTCTGATTTAAAACTTTTGTCTTAAATAATAAAATGAAAATATCAAACCTTTGTCTACAAATCAATCTGTCTATCTTATTGTTACTCTGTGTAGTGATTTTCTACTATCAGGGAAGCCCAGTGAAAGAAAATCAATACTTTTGAACTGTGATGCTGTTGAAGATTACTGCATATATGATGCATTTCAAGACTGAGTGCTTAACAGTCAGTTTTAGATCTGATCAAACCTGATTGCACATTGGAATCATCTACAGTGTAGGCAAACTGAGATATTCCTCCACTACTTGGAAAAATAAAGTGAGAGGCTAAAACGAAGAGAAAGGATACCAGCATGAAAGATGCAGAAGCTATAAAAAAACTATGACTGACAGAAGTGCCAGATGAACACTTGTTCATGGAGCCTTCAAGAGCTAGAAATAACTAAAATGAAGCCTTTGGTAGTTGAAAGGAAACTAGAAAGTTGCAAGTAAATGTAATTGGGGGGACATCAAGCTTAAGAACAAGTGAAAAATTGTCTTACATTTTGTATGGCTCAAAAGACTGCAAAATGTACAAAGGAAGAGAAAAAAGACTTTTGTATTTTTATCTGCATCGTAAATACATCCATAAATTGTACTATACTCTTCTGGACTGTTATGGAGGCATTACAGAATACGTCTTTTGAAGGTATTGGTTAGTGGGATGTATTCATTAAGTGAAAAGTCCTGAAATTATACATTTTGAAAGAATATGCTTAAACATTTTACATTTTTGCTTGCCCTGTAATTTCAACAATGTAATTGACTAATCTGTATGCATTTGAAAACTTCAAACAGCGTTACCCATGTAATAGTTGTAAAAAAGTATAGCTCATAGTAGCACTAATGCAGAAGCGTTAATCTCATTCCATAATACAGGATAACATATATACGTTTGTCAAACTGGATTCTTTTTCCAGGAGGTATATTTATTCCTGGAGAATAAAATTTGGTTTGCATAGAAATAAACTGGATCATTAGAACTGACATTTTTGTCATTGATGACCATGCATTCCTCCCACAGTTTTGTGCAGTAATGTCAGATGTGCTTTAAATTCACCTATTAACATCAGCAATTTAGGTTTACTTTAGTTTAGGTACTGCTAAAATGCATCCATTACTCCTTTACTCTTATGTAACAAGACCTTAACATAGAATTCTCTTGGCCTTCAAAACAATTATAAAACATCATTAGATGGGTTATTCATCTCTTTGCAGTGTGGCGTATTGACATGATGGTACAATTACTTGTTAATATGAAGGATTCACAGGCTTTATACTAAATATGTAATATCAACAGAAATTTGTCTCAGTTAAGCCACCTCGGACCACACCAAACTGACGTTTTGTTAGTAGATCACATTGCAGAGATGAATAAACACTTTACTGAAGCTTTGGAAGAGTTATGAACATCTAAAGAAGTGTACAGTATATTAAGGTCTTGTGGCATAATAGTAAATGAGTAACAGATGCATTTTTTAGTACCTAAAGTGTTACCAAGTTTTTAATACCTTTCTACAAAAAAAAAAGATCACACGTCTTATTACAGACTTTATTCTAATAATTCTGAAAAATAATCAAACCCCCAAAAATGGAGCTATCCCCTAATAAGCATCAAATCTTTCAAACAAAGAAATTAATTGTGATGAAAGAAGGCAGCTTAAAAGCTAATACATTTTACTGATAGATTCTACATTAAAATGATATAGAAGGGTGCAGAATGTAATTTTCAGTCTGAAGTTAGACTTTTTTTTTCACAAAATGTACATAATATATAAGAAAATGTGAAATGACCGATGAATTTTCACTTTATGGAGTCATCATGAAAAATCAATCCCTGCATCCATCCATTATGGAACCCATTATTTAATCCAGTTCAGGGAAGCAGGAGAGGATACTGTTTCTGAGAAATATTCATTGTATTTTTGGGCTTTAGAAAGTGAGTTTTAGAAATGCCCAGATTGTTTTTTTTACTAGTTATATTGATTAACATACACATATTTCATGTGATTTTATTTACAGTCTTGAAACATTTGCATTTTATTTTTATTTGTGCATTTTAAATCATTCACTAATAAAGAATCATGCATTACATGAATAAATTAAGTTGTGAAATATCTTTTTACTAAGTATTGCAGTATTCCTGAATGTAGAAGGATATTTAAGACTTCCCTTTTTTGCCTCATACGTATGGCCTCAGTTTTTCTTTGGCATTTATGTTCGCTGCTTCTTCAAAGAAACTGCCAGTTTTCTTTAGTGAATTTGTCAGCAATAAACTTTTAAATTTTGATATTTAAATTAAACACTCCTGTCACTTTTCTTCTTTGAATCACCAATAACATGACATTTGATTTGTAAAGCCTTTCCTCCATGCCCAGAACATTTAACTGTATACATGAAAAGACCGTAAAAAATTCATTTGATTAATTTAGCGTAATCAGTTAAATGTAAATCCAGTCATATTGATAGATAACATTTTAATTGATACATGCATAATGCTCTAATGATTAATACATTTTTATTTTTGAACCTGTAGGTATCAAAAATAAGCATGTAGGAACCATGCTGTGTTCCATTACTAGGCATATTTTGCATATGCTGAGAGCTTCATGCGACTCTCAGTAGTAAATACTCGTGTCTGTGATACAGTACCCCATTTGAAAGGTCGAGAATGACAGCAGACTGCCAAACAGTGAAGACACTGAATTGATAAATCATCCAAATGATATATTATGGGGAAGTAAGCCAATATGAATTGCAATAGGAGATGAAAACTGGCATAAGCAGCAAGGTGAACAATCAATTTATCTGAAAGATGGAGCTTTTGGGGACTACTATCGGTTTGTATTTCTCATAAAGTGTTAAGTTCTGATCTGCAAAACTCTTGATGGTGATGGTCATGAAACTGGAAGAAAGAATGTGAACAAAATATGGCTGATATGATGCAATTATTATGGCCTTTCATGTGAAAAACAATGAGGTTTAAAGGAATACTCCACCCAAAGCTGACATTATTTATGTTATTTAGTTTGTAGTGATTACTGAAAAAAATGTAATCTCATGTTTTCATGCAGAACAAAGATAACAGTGTTTCTGGTAGAATAAAAGTCTATGATGACCAGCAATGGACAACAACACACAATATCAAATGTCCTTTAAAAAAAATCTCACAACGCTGACAACATTCCAAATATTGTTAAATAAGTCACTTCTGGAGAAAACTCTCATGTACTGAAAAGAAACAACCTCAGACACACCTGAGCATTTGAAATAGAGACTTCAGCCTACTCCCATTCATTGGTCACAAGTCCAGCACAGTAACAGCTTATTCATTGGCTAACATTGTATTTCACATGATATCGACAGTGCATTGTGCATTGAGAGTTGTGGGCAGCTAAACATTAAAAGTTAAGAAAATTGAGTAAAAACATTATCAGGAAGAGAATGCTTCAACAAACAGATGGTCAAGTCAATCGTACAGTTTCACATCCTGCCTCTAAATAATTCCAAGGTACTTCACTTGTGAATTGAGAGTAGATCATCATTGCGCTAATCTTATCCTTTCTTTTTCACTGCATGGTTGTGAGAAGATGTCCAGAGAGGTGATGGGTATAACTCTAGCTTGCAATACCTATGACATAGGTCAGGTAATACCATAGCATCAGTCATGAAACACCTTTGAGTCAGATAACCCTTCCACAACCCTAATCTTAACCATAGTGTACCAAGGCCCAAATCTTAACCACAGTGTAATGCGATGGGAGTTTTGTGATGGATGTTGATGGCATTTCGTGAGGCTGTGGCGTTACTTGACTAACCTCATAGATACTGTAGTCTGCAATTACACTCTGTTGCCAGTAAGGGCAACTGACTCCACCCTATCCAATCCCCCAGCTACATATCCCGGAAGGAAGCACCACTCATTATTAGAATGCAGTGCCAGACGGAGATTCTTCCTCCTGTGGCACTCACGGGCTTTATCAGCTGAGAAAGGTCCCTGTTTAGTACCATCGAGTGCATGTTTTGTTTGGATGAATGTTACAATTAAACAGGAACAACCAGGTTGGTGCCCCAACATTTTCAGTTTGTGAACATGCAATTCCTTACAACAACCACAACAGTAAATGTAACGATGGTTGGGCAGGTCTACAATTCAAATGCTTGCTCACATCTGATGAGTTTCCATTTATAGTTCACAAGAGCATTTCCTAGAAGTGACTTATTTAACAACATTTTAGCAAACATGCATCTGTTTGGGATGTCGTGAGCATGCAACTAGATGGCTTCACATGTGGGATTATGCAACACGAGTAACGTGGGAGTTTTCCATGGACGTTTTGATATTGTTTGCTGTTGTGCAAAGCTGGTCACCTTAGACTTCTGTTTTAATTTTTGCTCTGCAAAAAAATCCTGACATTAAAATTTTTTTCTTGAACATCACTACAAACTACATGGGCTAAATAACATTTAAAAACAGAATTTTTGGGTCAGCTTTTCCTTTAATAAAAGGATGCAAAAAGTATTTCTTAAACAGCAAAACAGTTTTGCGGATCATTTTTCTTTCATTCTTAATTACAGCAAAACAAAGATGGTTTAAACAAAACTGAGGTTTTCAAATCAAAGATCCATCTGTCTTGACCAGTTAATGTAATATGCAAGTCCCAAGCCGAAGAAGCTAATTAGTTGTGAAAGACTGGAAAAGGGTTGCAGTGTATTTGTACTGAAGTAAGCAAAACAATAAATGCATAAAGATGTCAGAAAAGGATAAAAGACACCAATATTATTATTGGACAAATGTACAACAACATAATTTTTAAACTTACACAGAGTATTAAATGATGAATTAGTCTCATATTTTTAAAACGATTGCATTTACCTGTATTTATGTGCTAAAGAAAAAACAACAACAATAAAAAAAAAATCTCCCCACATTCTCCTAGGGAGCATTACAGCAAGTCCTGTTAATGTTCAAATAATTGTTTTGTAACTGAAGAATAACCTTCACATTCCATCAACTTGCCTTTCTTGGGTTTTTTTAGGCACTCAACCCAGCTGTAATTTATAATGCTTTTAAATTAAACAAATTAGACAACAGAAATAACACTTCCCTTTGGAAATAAAACCAAGGGGAGGGTGAATGAATCTTAACAAGTCTTGTAGATGAAGTTTTCATATTTAAGCCTGAATTGGTAGAGATAATTATTTGGTATTTAATTGACTAATCATTATTTTTAATGATGATTAATTGACCGGAAAATGTGTATTCATTCCAACATTCATATTTCTGGTGCCAGTGAACAAAATAACATTTTAAAAATTATTTATTTATTTATTCCTCTTTTTTTATGAATGCCTGTGCCTTTTTGGAACAGATGTGCAGAAAAAAAAATCCGGAAAGCAGCCCCATCTATGATGACTTTTTTTTTTTTTTTTTTTTTTTTGCAATGGCGTGCGTTTGCAGGTGAATGCAGCAAGGAAAGAGGAATAACAAAGAGAAATCTAGATAAAAATACAGCAGCCGAAACCCAGGAGGAATTCGAACAAGCTGTTCTCGTCAGAATCCCTACTCCCTCCTGTCAGCAGAGCTGTCAAACAGGCACTACTCATAATGAAAGGAAAAATATTTTATTCAGATTTATTAATTTGAAAATGAAGCATGCCTGTCGACAGTGGGACAGTTCTTCTCAATCTGTCATCGTTGAACCACACGCTGCTGACATTGGGATTCATTTGTCTTGTCGGCTCTGACAGTCGGATTTTCCCAGAGCTCTTCCGAAAGGGATCGCCCTGGGATTTTAAACCGGATAAAACACATTCCGACATGGAACAGCCTCTTTATTAATGCAAATTACTAGAGAAAAATGCTAGCAACAGCTACTGGCTTCTCATTTCTGCATCAGTCACATTTTTCAGTTTTAATAAAAGCCATGAGTGTTGTTACACATATAGATCCTGTAGTTTTACAGAAATAATGTCATTCCCAAGCTGTAGCATGGAAACATCCCTTTGTATAAACATGCAGAAGTCCAAGATGTGAATTCCATACTCTGTAAGTTCTTTTTGTGAGTACTAAAGACTCACTGATTAAATAACTGAACAGAATTATTAAAAGAGAGAGAAAAGCATGTACTAATGTCCAACTTCAGTCTGAGAAGCACCCACCCATCATTTAGGGTCTGCAGTGATCATTCTCCCAAAAAACTGACAAAGTCAGTCCATAAATGGAATTCAGCATCTTTTAGCTATGTGCCTTCTAGCAATGTAGATCATTTTTAGAAAGATAACTGATATTTGTATTAAACTCTTCGTAAAATACACATAAAGTAAAGCAGCACTCAGCACGGTGGCAAATGGCTGACAGTAGTGCCTACAAAAGTGCAGCTATTGTGAATAAGTGCATTTCAAGTTTTAATCATTTGCTTTAATTCATTTTACTATGACTAATTTCAGTGCAGGCTGATTTCAATGTCCCTTATCATAACAAGTATCTCTGTTTTTGCATTGCACTTTACTTCAGCAACTTGAAGAATATTATCTGTTTCATTTTGGTAATAACTGAGTTGAAAAAGAAAACTTTTGATAAAGAATTTCTACTACTCTGCTGACTCAGCGATGGCTGATTGAGTCTAGTGCAACAGAGGTAAGCCCTGCTTTATTTTAATGACATATTCTGACATTTACTGTAAGTCATTCCAGCTGCCATTAGAAGATATTATAGTAAATGTGACAGGTGTCCCATTCTCCTCTGAATTACCAACTCCCCATTTTCATTTGTGACATGTTTTCTGTATACACAATATAAATGATAACAATGCAGATTTGGCAATTCCCTCAAATAAAATAGGTAATTTGCCCCGATTCCAATCTATACCTGGTCTGTTTTCAAGGTTGCTTAACCTACGGGAGGCAGAGTCTTTCCCAACTGTACTGGATGCAAGGCAGGAGCCATGTCTGGATGAAGTGCAGGGCTCCTGACACATACTCAAAATTAATCCGAGAGATATTTAATTATCCTCATGAGATGGCATATCGCTTCTGGATCAGATGAACTCTCCATTTACTGAAGAAGGGTTTTCAAATGCCAGCAGGGAAGTGGTGAAGTGGAAGTCAAGTGCCACTCTTGGTTGGGATACGCTAGTGTGTTATTTGTATGGGCATATTTATTATTTGTTATTTGCTCTGGGAATTTTCTCCCAAATTATAAGGGATTTTCAGTGGTGACACTCAATTAGCTTAAGGCATTGAGACAGTCAATTGCATAAAACAAATAGCATTGCTAGTTTGGGAGGGTTAAAGATTTAAAGCTTGTTTTGCCAAGCATCTGACAGCATCCTTGGCTGCATTTGTTGTTTTTTTTTTACCTAATACTTTACTTTTCCTTTGCTTTTGAATGATAACAGCAATCGCAGTGCTCTGTCTTAACTTAAGTCCTTGCCTTCTTCAGTCAGCTTTGCTTTGTTTCATGCTTGTTTTATATGTGTTCTTTTTCTTGCATTTTGGAATTTTTCCTTATGTATTTTGAATTTGACTTCTTGTCTGTGTGGCGGATGGCCGGCAGCTCAACCCTGCCGGGACACCCATGAGATGAAAGGATGGTGTGAAGGCAGCCTTTCCAGGACAATGCCTCCCCCAAAACACTACAGGTAGATGACATCTCCCCTGGAGTGTAGTGGAGACCCGGATTCCGCAGGGAGCTGTGAAAGAACCTGGAGAGCCATGCTTCCCTTGTAGCCTGGAAGTACTAGGAAGTCAAGAGGACGGAAGCCCCAAAGTACTTCCAGGCTGATTAAAGAATTGAGTTCTCCATCTGACTCAGAAGTGCAAGCAAGTCACATGAACCAAAGAGGAGAAGCACTACCGGATTGAGGACTATAAAAAGGGACCACACTCCCTTATCCAGACGAGTCGAAGCTGGGTGTTACAGAGGCAACACTTGACTGGAGGAGGGTAATGCAGTCCCTTTTATTACAGACCCGGGAGTACTTCCGGTGCCAGGGCGATTGCCCAACTGAAGTACTTCCAGGTCACACGGAAGTCCATTATAACAGTAGGGAGCTTGATTCTCTGCAGCACCCTCTTGCGGCACCCTGTGACCCCCACAAGACTGCCCTGCTGGACTACATTTCCCAGCATGCCCTGCGGACTTCCCACGGGGTACCGATAAACAGGCCTGCTGCCATCTTCTCTTTTTAATGGGCTGTCTGTCCACCCTTTCTGGTCCTTCCTTCTGGGTTTTCTTCTGGCCAGGATGCCCATCCAACCCACGTGGCATCTGCATCTGATACTGGAGCACATTTTTGCTTGGTTTGTTTGTTCCTCTTTCCACTGATTTGCTGTATTTTCCTTCTGTGTTACTCATCACTCATTCATAGCTAATGAAGATTTTGTTTTTAATTTAATTAGACATTGTGGCAATAATTTCCATCTTGATATGTTTTTGTACAAATTTAAATTAGTACATTTAAAATGTTGTTAGATCTATACCATTTTATAAATGTAATGTGAAAAGTAATTTAACTCTGGGAAGATTAAAGAGATGCACGGTCAGTTTGCTTCTTTTTACTTTGTACATCCTTGTTTATGTTAAGACAGAATGTTTCGTACTATCTCCTTGAAAGGAATTTGTGTTTTTTTCAGTATTGGAACACCATCACAGAAAGTGTCTTCATCTCCATGTTCTTGTCTGAGCACTTCACTGTGTGCCTTTTGATGGCTGTTCAAGGTAAGGTCTTGCTTTGGATTAGTTACTGCCAGGAAAGAATCTGACTCGGCCATAAACTTGACAGACATAACATGGGAAAGTAAAACAGTTTGATGAATGAGTATTGATGCAAGTCTTGTAATTTATGTTAATGTTTTCTTTTTGAATGATCGAAAACTGATTTTTGAGTGGATAGTCCAGACAGGACTAATTTTACAAAACGTTTTGCAAGTCAGATCTAACAAAACATCTGTACCTATAAGATAAACAAAATTACACAATTAACTTACTGTTTGTCACCTAAAGCTGCATGATGATGCAGTGGCTAGCACTACTTGATCATACATGCAGGGGATTGGTTCAGTTCCTGCCAGAGCCTTTGTAGGTGTTGAGTTGGTATACTTTTTCCATTTCTGCATGTGGTTATATCCACATCCAAGATCAGATATATATGCACTTTTTTCTAAAATGATAACTTGAATCCAGCAAAGAATAAACAAATGTCAGTGTGATTATGAGTGTGCTCTGGCGTGGACTGACATCCTGTCTGGGGCTGACTTCTACTTTGTGCTCAGTGCTGTTGGGATGCAGTCCAGTCCCTCATGACCCAGTATGTGACTAACAGGTTAGCAAAATGAACAGAAATATGGATGTCTGTCATAACATAGCACGACCAACTCTACTTAATCCTACTCAGAGTTATGGGGTGGGACAGAGCCAAACTTGGAAACATTGGACAAAGGACAAGAACAAGTAAAGAACATAGAGTCAGTCCATCACAGACCCCACTCATGCACATATCTGTATATCACTTACACTTTGCCAGTTTAACATCACTGATTAACCTTACCAACTCATTTTCAGAGATGTGAGAGAAAAACAATACAGAAATAAAGGGAGGTACAGACTCCACTAGGAGAACCATTCAAACCCAAGACGCTGGGCCCACCAAGTTTCACCACTAACTTGTCATCTTATCACCTATCTTGAAATTTCCAAAAACATATCTGAAGGACCCCCTCAATGAAATGAAACACTACATTAAAACAAGAAGATCATTATGAAATAGAAATGGACAGTATTGTGAAAATGGTGTTTAAGCATAAGCACATTCAGAACTGAAACAGAAAAGAAAAACTAACTAAATGAGATCTCATTTTGTAAACGCCATCATATTATCAAAATTAGTCCAAGTAACAATCTTTCAATATCCTACGTGCAGCATAATTGCATAATGAGATAGACATCTGTTCAGGGTCATTATGTTTAAAAAAGCAATAACAAAGGCCACTAAACAGCATGATTGTTTCACAACTGCAGCTGTGAAACATGGCCATTTTCAAAGCCTGATAATGTTCATGACTGACTAGTCCTAAATTTTAAATGGTGCTCTTCAAAGTGTTTTTAAAATATGATGGGTGTGTGTGTGTATATATACAGTAAACTGCTCAAAACAATTAAAAGAACATTTTTGAATCAGAGTATAGCATCAAGTCAATGAAACTTCTGGGATGTTGATCTGGTCAGTTAAGTAGCAGAGGGGGTTATTAATCAGTTTCAGCTGCTTTGGTGTTAATTAAATTAACAACAGGTGTACTAGAGGGGAAACAATGAGATGACCCCCAAAACAGGAATGGTTTAACAGGTGGACTGCCATGGACATTTTTCCCTCCTTATCTTTTTGGACTGTTTTTTCACTAGTTTTGCATTTGGCTACGGTCAGTGTCACTACTGGTACTATGAGGTGATACCTGGACCATACAGAGGTTACACAGGTAGTCCAACTTCTCCAGGATGGCACATCAATACGTGCCATTGCCAGAAGGTTTGCTGTGTCTCCCAGCACAGTCTCAAGGGCATGGAGGAGATTCCAGGAGACAGGCAGTTACTTTAGAAGAGCTGGACAGGGCCAAAGAAGGTCCTTAACCCATTAGCCGGTATCTGCTCCTTTGGGCAAGGAGGAACAGGATGAGCACTGCCAGAACCCTACAAAATGATTTCCAGCAGGCCACTGGTGTGAATGTCTCTGACCAAACAATCAGAAACAGACTTCATGAGGGTGGCCTGAGGGCCCAATGTCCTCTAGTGGGCCCTGTGCTCACTGCCCAGCACCATGGAGCTTGATTGGCATTTACCACAGAATACCAGAATTGGCAGGTCCACCACTGGCGCCATGTGCTTTTCACAGATGAGAGCAGGTCCACATTGAGCACATGTGACAGATGTGAAAGGGTCTGGAGAAGCCGTGGAGAATGTTATGCTGCCTGTAACATCGCTCAGCATGACCAGTTTGGTGGTGGGTCAGTGATGGTCTGGTGAGGCATATCCATGGAGGGATGCACAGACCTCTACAGGCTAGACAATGGCACCTTGACTGCCATTAGGTATCGGGATGAAATCCTTGGACCCATTGTCAGACCCTATGCTGGTGCAGCGGGTCCTGGGTTCCTCCTTGTGCACGGCAATGCCTGGCCTTATGTGACAAGAGTATGCAGGCAGTTCCTGAAGAATGAAGGAATTGATACCATTGACTGGCCCCCATCCTCGCCTACCCTAAATCCAATAGAACACCTCTGGGACATTATGTTTCGACCCTTCCAATGACAACAGGTTGCACCTCAGACTGTTCAGGAGCTTAGTGATGCCCTGATTCAGATCTGGGAGGAGATCCCCCATGACACCATCTGTCATCTCATTAGTAGCATGCCCCGATGTTGTCAAGCATGCATACAAGCATGTGGGGGGACATACAAACTACTCAGTACGATTTTGGCAAAATGGACTAACCTGCTGTATAATTTTTTCACTTTGATTTTTGGGGTGTCTTTGAATTCAGCCCTCTGTAGGTTGATAATTTTAATTTCCACCAAACGATGTGGCATCCTTTCATTCCTAACACATTACCCAGTCATTACCAGTATAGATATCCAGCATGATTTTTTTCCCATTGAGATCTGATGTGTTTTCAAAGTGTTCCTTTAATTTTTCTGAGCAGTTTATATACAGTATATATATTGTGGTAGCCGGCCCGGACACAGACAGGCGAACACATTCATGTCACCCACAACACGTTTTATTAACTTATTTACAAGTGCACAACAAACCTCAAAGTCCCCCAAAGTCCTGGCCACAACACACTGCCTTCTTACTCTTCAGGCCGCCTCCCTGCCTCCTCCAAAACCTCGTCCTCTTCCACCCGACTCTAGCCCTGAACGAAGGGAGGCGGCCCCTTTTATGATCCCCCTGATGTGCTCCAGGTATGTCCTGGCAATCTTCCACCAACATGCCCCAGTGTGGCGGAAGTGCCGGCTGCATCCCCGGAAGCACTCCGGGTGTCCCTGCTCCTCTTCCCCCCAGCACTTCCGGGTGTGGCGGAAGTGCTGAGGTCCAGGGCTCCAAAGGCATGGGGTGCCCCCTGGCGGTGACCGCAGGCCCCTACAGGGTGGAGCTTCAAAGCTCTGTACCCATGGCGCCCAAAGGTAACAGGGCGGTCGTCCCCACATGGTCTGGGGAAGGCGCAAGCCCTCCTCTGGTCCTCCTGGGCGTCCTGGCCGGGTTGCGTTCACCACCCCAGCCATCTGACAATATATATATATATATATATATATATATATATATATATATATATAGTATATAAGTGTGTGTGTGTGTGTGTGTGTGTGTGTGTGTGTGTGTGTGCGCGTGTATACAGAGGAAGAAAGAGAGAGAGAGAGATTTCAAGTAAGACTCCATCAGCACTATGAAAAGTATTCTTTATTTACAAGCTCTTTAAAATAGTAGCATGACAGCACGACAGGAAATGAATACTGCATGTACAATACAGCATCAAAATACTGTGGAGAGCATTGATACAAATACATGACATGTACTACAAGAGTGAACACAACATGGTAATTCATGAACATTGTGTCCCCTTAGCCTACACCAATGGGCGCAGTTATACTGCTAGACCATCAGGTGGACTTTCAGTTATCAGCATCTAGTCGGGAAGTTAGGGAGTGCAGAAGTATATTCATCTTAGCATATATTTATTCTGTACATCTGTATCTTGTTCTCTCTCTTTATATATATTATATACAGTACATATATACTGTAAGTGTGTGTGTGTATAGATAGATAATTATTAATATAAATAAAGAGTAGAATATAATTGACTCCATAAGTAGTTGACCCCAATAGCTTCCTTTGGGAGGAATTTTGCCCCCAATACTTGGTTCTTCTTAAGCTTTGAACATCTGGACTTAGCACTAAAATGCTCTGTCCTTTTTAAAAAAATTATTGACATTCCCTCAGGTTGCATGGGAATTGAAGGTCACCTATGAACAAACTCCAGGTTCTTTTCTGAACGTTGACAATTTGTTTTTTTTAAACCATTTAGATATAGTTCTATATTTTTCAGCTAACTGTGGCACATGGGGTGCTGGTGTGCCAATCTTTCTTCACATGCTGACTCTGAATTGAGGTTGGATTTCTATTTGTGGTTATCAGTTTATCTATCTTGTATTCTGGACTTATTTAATTCTGTTTTGAAATCATGTAAGCATGTATAAGATTAAAGCTTCTTGTCAAAAACAATGGGTTCTCAATTACACGCCCTTGTATTTTGTGCCTGCTTTGGGCCATTATCCTACTGAAAGATAAATCGCATTCCAAGTCTCTGGTCTCAAACAAACTGCAGTAGGATTTATCACTAGATTTCTTTGTTACTTGATGCGGCCATTTTGCCTTCTGTCTTAACAAGTAATGCAGCCCATATGATAAAGAAGTATCCGTTGAGCATGATGCCGTCACCATCACCATATTCAAAGAATGGGACACTGGTCCCAGGATGATGTCTGCTAACACTTAGATAACGCTCTACTTGTCACTGGACTTACATATACAGTATCTCAGCAGTCATCAGACCACAGACTGTTTTTTTGTGGGTTCTGAGTTCCCAAATTCCTTCAAAAAATCGGAGAGGTGAGTACTACATTAATTATTTTCTTTTTAATGCATAATTTATTTCTATGGCTATGATTATGTTTTTTCACTTTGACGCTATATCATTTTTAATTTTGGTAATCCTAAATCTCAGATACTTGAAAATTTTACATTGTAAGATAATAACATGCAATGAAAAGAGAGATCATTATTTATAGTTACGGGAGAAAGGAAAAAAAAAATCATGAAAGGGCTGAAAAAAAAAATCATGAAAGGGTTATCCCGCAAACTGAACTGAGTTACATAAGGGGCACAACCTATTACCGAGCATTTCAAGTCAGAAAAGTGTGAACTTAAGTCAATAAAAATGGGATTTGGTACTGATGAAATATGTGTCCAGAGGCCCAGGAAAGGGTTTACAGGGAGTCTGAGATTTAGATGAATGCTGGTCTTGGTTCTTCTACATAAACATTGAATGGTGGTACATTTGTGGTATTATCTCTATAAATTTTGGGTATAAGCTGAGATCCTACACCTACAGCCTCATTGCTACATGGTCTCTTCTAACTGGACATTAATAAGATAGCCCAGATGCTGTATTTTATCAAAAAATAAAGTTGGACTAGTAGAATGACATTTAATTTTTTGCAGAATTTTTAAAAAATAATTTAATGCATTAACTGCAAGAGTTCTGTGAAAGTTTCTCATTTTAAAATAATGTCATAATTAAAACAACTAAAGCTAATGTAGATCATTTACTGGAAATTTCAACAATAAGTGAACCTTGTCGAGCTGACGCATATATTAACTTTTAGGTTGACAACTTTTCCCAAATTTTTTATTCATTTTCTGAACACACTTAACTCAGTTTAAGTATTCGGGAGAACTGGAGACTATCCCAACAGACTGGGTTGTCAAGCAGGAATCTGGACACTGAATACTGGACAGCGTGCCAATCTTTTGCCTGGCACACTCACACCAGACCAATTTGCAGCCCCCTGTTAACTTAACCCGCACACCTGTGAGAAATGGGAATTAAACCAGAGCACCTTCAGAAAAAAACACACAGTCTCAGGAGAAACACGTTAACTCAATACAGGCGGTGACCAGACTGGGATTTGAACCCTTTCTCCTGTAGCAGTAAACACTGCTTCCAAAATCTGAATATTTATAAGAAAAAAAAATACCATTGAAATGCTGTCAACTAAGCATATCTGCTATTACATTTTGTTCACTCTAGTTCCACCTAGGATCAATCTGAATGGACAGGCATGACATGAATTGCGCTAGACTTGAGATTAAAACCATTTCTGGCATATTTGCCTAGTTACTTCATAAAATATATATCTGTAAAAATAGAAGAAATTTTGGGGGAACATTTGACATGAAAACAAATTAGGATTAAAGGAACATTATTAAATTTCAAATTAAAGAAAAGATATTACTTACGAGAGGCATCCTCTTAATCTTCTGTTACAGGGTGACAGGGAGATGGAACCTCACCTGCAGTGTCATGTGCAAAGCAGATCCCACCCTGGTTGGAACCCCAATGCATCTGAGGAGACATTCTTGCACTGACCAACATTCTGTCTAAAGAGCTCAGTTAGCCAGACATGCACACCTTCATGAGGAAGGAGGGAATCGAAAAATCTGCAAAAAACAACATGGGTATGCAAAGTACAAGCAAACTCCTAGCAGATAATTGGCCAGTTTAAAGGAAAACAGCAAAAATCCATCAAACTTAGTCTTTGTCATAATTTTCCATATAGAGTATTTCACTGCTAAGAATAATATTTGTCTTTTTATCTCTGTGAAAAAAAGTAATTAGTTTATAAAAAGCATTTACATTTAAAATTAAGGTTTTCTTAATTTTTTAATAATACATGATATTGTCTATAATAAAGGCTTTGAATTTTTGTTATACTGCATCTATTAGTCAACTACTGCTCAGTAAAATGAACAAAGTGTAATTAATGTTTTTCTATTTAGCTATAAGTAACCAACAGACCCACCATAGTAAGCCCTTAAAGCACCTTTAAGAAAGTGTTGTAACTGCTTTGTAAGTTTTAAAAAGACCAAAAATAGCATTCATTATAACTGACTGATAAATGCAATTTGGTAGCTCTACTGTGAAATGTTACTACCATATCCCTAACACAACAAACTCATTTTTGCAGAAAGCATATTCATTAATTAGATTTACAGTCCAAATTAAAACATCTGCAATGGAGTGGCATTCATTACAGAGTGCATTTCTGTCTTATGCGTGGTGACATTGGGATAGAATCCGACAAACGTGCAGTCCTGACAGGAATATGAATAAAGGACATGTGGAACATCTGGCATTAGGCTGCAGGCATAAAATTGATATTAAGATTCACATTCAAGCTGCAAACCTGCTTCTTCACATTCACATTTTTTGTTCAGTACAATTCTCACATGTACAGTATCCATCACTGCTCTAGTAATTTACTTCCCAACTTTTTTAGACACTGGTCTAAAACAACATTGCTGTTGTTGTACTGTATTATTTCTTTGTTTAGTTTTGACTCCAGATTACCTGATAGACAGTATCTAACCACTCCAATAACTTTTAGATTTTGAAGAGTTGCAGAATTATCCAGGATGATATTAATCTTGATTTTTTTGTCTTCCTCTTCATTATTTACTTTTGATTCTTCTGTGTTGCTTTGGTGAGAAAGTTTGTTTTTTGTGTAGATTTGCATTAGGTGTGATGAGGATGGACAGGATTAGAAATGAGTACATTAGAGGGTCAGCTCAAGTTGGACGTTTGGGAGACAAAGTCAGAGAGGCGAGATTGCACTGGTTTGGTCATGTGCAGAGGAGAAATGCTGAGTATATTGGGAGAAGGATGTTAACGATAGAACTACCAGGTAAGAGGAAAAATGGAAGGCCTAAGAGGAGGTTTATGGATGTGGTGAGAGAGGACATGCAGGTGATGTGTGTAACAGAGCAAGATACAGAAGTCAGAAAGATATGGAAGAAGATGATCCTTTGTGGCAATACCTAACGGGAGCAGCCAAAAGAAGAAGAAGAAAAAATGTGACTGAAACATACTCTATCGTGACTTTCACTGTAGATAATTCCAGTATGCAATCAAGCTTAACCTTATGTTAAACTGACTGGTAAGGAGTTCCACTTGTGTTCTCTAATGCCACTGGCCTTCTGCAAACACAGAATCACTGATGAGATCAGTACTTTAAAAATAAAATGGTCATGGAGCCTCTAATGTTTAGTAGCATCTGTGAGAAGTATAAGTAAGATGTGATGCAGAGTGGAAGTTAAAGAGAAAGACAGTGGAAGAGGCAGTGAGACCAAGAGGAGTTAAGACAGTGCATTACTGACAAGTAATGAACAGGTCTCAGGTGCAACAAGGAATAAAAGAGGATAAAACCTTGGTCTTAACCTAATTTCATGTCATTCTAGTGCTTAGAGTACAATTATATATAGGTGATAGCAGAGGGCATCCTTGTGGCATCTCTAGGCACCCAAAATGTGGTGTGACCAGTGAACAGACCACAAGGAGCCAGGAGAAGAGTTTGGACACCAGCTCAGCTACACTGTTAAACTGTAATGTGTCACGCCAAAGAAACAGAAATAAAAATGGCAGTTTGGGTAGTTAGGCATAAGAATTAGATCTACTTTAGCCACAAACATCAAAAAATGAAAGCAAAGTCCATCAGTGGGAGTTCCGTCTCCATTGCTAGTTGGTTCCAGAATGAGCCTTTCAAAGAATGAATCTTCCAGGATCACCCGTTTTTATTGTGCTCTGACAGGAAGGGGGAGAGCATGTCTGGGGCAGAAGGTAGGAGCTAGGTTTTGTCCTTGTGCGGCCTTTTGGACCTGCAGGTGAAAAAGAAGATAGTGTTAGTAACAGAGACTCCTCTTATCCCAGGTGGTACCGCTTACCTCAACAGAAAACGAAAGGTGACACCCAGAGGCACATGTATGACAACAGTCATCAAGATAAAATGTAAATCTTGCATTACTTGCATAGAATGCACAAGGTAAGAATATATAAGAAAGAAAAACAAGTAGAAGTAAATGGGCAAATGGAAAACAAGATTGTATTCCTAATCCATCCCCATTGGGCTTGCGCCTAAAAGTCTTTAAACCATATCTACCAGGTGGGGTGGTGTAATAAGTACATTAAAGCCCTACGTTTCTCAGCACTCATCTATCTCCTCTCTTTTCTTCATTCTCTCCTTACAATCCTGGTTGATTCCACTGACATTGAGCCTTCACCTGAGCACTTCTTAATGTATCCTCTGGCTTGTGATGGTGTTCAACCCCCTCTTTCTATCACTTCCAGCTAAGCCTCATCATTTCCTGAATCAGGGATGATCCTTCACATCCCCATAATGGACCCTGGTCTACCTGTAGTCCCTGAGTCCTTAGCAATCCTTAAAAGATCAGGCCTCACAGGCAACTTCACAGGCCTGCTTTAAGACTGATGTCATCTTCATACTCAGGGGCCATGCACACATATGTGCATCATATGTCATGTCAAAATCACATAACATTTAATGTTATTAAGCTGCATCCATAAAACAAGGCTGTTCTGACAAGGAAGTGTCTGAACTTTCTGGGTAAGGGAAAATCGAGTGTAGTGTCGGCTACAAGCCACTTCTAAGACAATAATTTTTAGTCTTAAGTTATGACTTTTGGAAAAGAACGTTAACTTTTTATGTTTTGTTTATGGTGCTCACTGGCTGTTTACTAACATGTGTCTAACCCCACAACTCGCTTAATTAACAAGAATCTTTCAACAGCTCAAAGAACAGAGATGCTTTCTCTAGTCCATTCTTAAAAACAAATATAATAGCAATGTAGGCCAATGCTCCTGACTTGCTAACTTTTCATGGTTTTTCTCCGCACAGTCTAAGCTGAGGCTCCTAATCCCTAAGGGGGCATTACGTTTTCCCCAAGACTTCTGTCTTCTGCAGTTTTGTAGCTGTCTGTTACACTTCTAGGGTATCATGGCAACAGGTTCTATCAGCGTCTTGCCACCCCTGCCTTCCCATGCTGGCCTGTTTAGTTGTTCCCTTTTAGTCAGTGTGGTGGTGACCATGTCCTGGCAAACTTTTGCCAAATAGGCACGACTTCATTTGAATAACAGAGTATAGTATAGTGTTACATTAATAGATGTTATATAGAAAAAATGTTAAGCCCTAAGTTTTTTACATGTATTGTATTTTAGCCTATGTCAGGGATGCCAGGGGCAACGACCCGGCCGGGATGCCGTGAGGGACCAGATGTGGGTCTGCGCCCACCCTGGATCACGTGGGGGCCGCCTTCCTGGTTGCTTTGGGGGCCACGAGTTGAGGGCATGGAAGCCCCACCCTGCAGGGGCTCGTGGTCACCGCCAGGAGGCGCCCCAATGCCTTGGGGACCTGTTACCCCAGCACTTCCACACCAGGAAGTGCTGGGGGGAAGATTTAGGACGGCACCCGGAGAGCTGCCGGGAGGACAGCCGGCACTTCCGCCACGCTGGGGCGTGGCCAAGAGGGGAATGCCGGGAACCACCTGGAGCTCATCCGGGAGAGTATAAAAGGGGCCGTCTCCCTTCATTCAGGGCTGGAGTTGGGTGAAAGCAGGACGAGGCACGAGAGAGGCGTGGAGGCGGCCCGAAGAAGAGGCATTTGTGGCCAGGACTGTGTGTTTGGGGTATTGTGCACGAATTGTGTCTGAGTGACCATTTGATATTATTGTAAATAGTTGTAAATAAACGTGTGGTGGTTTGATGAACAACATGTCCGCCTGTCTGTGTCCGGGTCAAGTTCACACCTATTTAAGTTAGGCATTGTATTTTTCAAGACAAACATGTATAAAAAAGTAGGTCTACAGTTTTAAGTATGTGAAACACAGTTAATTCTTGCATTATTATTTATTTATTAATTATTGAATCAGTTATTTGTATTATTTGTAATCTTCTTCTTATTATTATTAAAGTGTGCTTTGAGTGTAGCAATCATAACCTGCATGTCTTTTTCCATACAAAGAACTGTAAACCTACTTTTCCCCACCCCTGTATACACATATTTGTACATATTTTGGGGTTTAAAAAAATAATAGACCCACTGCTTCTGGGATGTAGATTTATCCTTTTTAATAAAGCTGATTTGACAGCCAGATTATTTTATCCTCAGAAGAAATTCCAGTTCCTTAGCTATTTGGCTATTTCTGTATATTTTCTATACAGTTGAGGGAATGACTTTGGGGTTCCTGTTCTTGGTCAGTTTTCTCATTCCCTCATTGTTTCCTAATGTCTTTCTAGGATGGAGTCAATGTTGTATGTTTCTCTGTTACCCCATGGACAGTTCTGACAGCCTTGACAGGGCAAGCTGTTCCTATATGTTATAGGACTTAATCAGAAGCAAGCATATGTCTAAAGTGAGACCCTTATTTAATTAGACTCCTTTATTTCCAAATGTGACAAGCAATGTGAGAATTTAAAATGATCCTGCACATTAACATATCATAACATTCTCAAGTCCAATTAATCCAATTTAGGATCTTGGGGAGCAAGAGTCTATCTTGTTTGTATCAGACACAAGGGACAAACCAATTCTGGACACAGTGCCAGGCCATTAAAGAGCCCACTCATTTACACAAACAGACCAGTTTATAATCATCATTTAAACTAACATAACAGCATGGTGGAGCAGTGGGTAACATTGCTGCCTGACAACTCCAGCTACCTGGGTCCAAATCTTGTTCTTGTCTAGGTGGAGTCCTCATGTTCTACCATTAACCTCCAGGGTTTTCTTTTGGATACTCCAGTTTGCCTTGCACATTCCCATGTTGGTTGGGTTAACTGGCCATTCTAAACTGACACTGTGTGGGTGCGTGCATGAACTGGTGCCAGGATATGCGAGGGCACTGAACTAGGTTTGAGAATGTAATGTAATCTAGCTAATGTAACAAGCATGAATGAATTAGGAATGGGAGATGAAAACCAGATTAATTATAGAAAAAGGAAAACGACACAAAGACATGGGAAGAATGTGTAAACTCCACACAGAAAACAAGCAGCAACTGAGTTCAAACCCAGGGCACTGGATCTATGAGGCAATAATCCTGTACTGTAATTTTCCTTTCCCTGATTATTTATTAATACCAATTTGCTGTCATCTTTTTCCACAATAGTGTGCCCTGCCATGATCTGCGTGGAGTTTGCATGTTCTACTCTCTGTTAACCCATGTCTTGCAATAAGCAAAACTAGGAAAAATGACATTAAAGTATTAAAAAATATTTACACATGGATTGATGTGACAACACCACTGTGATAGGCCTGATCTCCAATAATAATAAAACAGCCTATAGAGAAGAGGTCAAGAATCTGGAGAGTTGGAGCCAGAAGAACAACCTTGCACTTAATTCCAAGAAAACAAAGGAACTGATTCTGGACTTAAGGAGACTGAACTACAGCGGTCACAATCCTACCAATATTAATGGCAAGAGGGTGGAGACAGTCCAGAGTTTCAGATTCTTGGAAGTCCACATCAGCCAGGACCTGTCATGGACAACAAACGCAAAAGCAATGGCTAAGAAAAGTCTTGAAAGGCTTCACTTCCTGAGGAGCTTGAAGAAAACAGAACTCCAACAATAGCTGCTGGTTAACTTCTACAGGTGCGCCACAGAGTCTGTTATCATGTACTGCATTACATCATGGTACTCTGGCTGCACTTCTAAGAATAGGTAGTCCTTCCGGCATATCATCAAAATGGCTCAGAGAATTACTAGCACTCAGCTACAATCACTGGAAGATATCTTTACTACCCGTTGCAGCAGAAAAGTGAAGAATCGGCCTATTAAATATAAAAAAATCACTGCCCTGTCCTATAACAGAACCACCACTGATTGAATTAAACTTCTGCATCAACCACATATAAGGTCGCACACTTACACATGATCCATATGGAACTCATGACCACTGCATTGATGGTAATCTTCACTGTGACTTCTTTACTTGTGACTTCATTTATCATTTCTCTATTTATTCTTCCATGTGTACCTTTACTTTTACTCTGTGTATATTTGGAACTGTAAATAGTAACTTAATGTTTACTTACTTTATTGTCTACTCTTATATACTTTTATCTAAGACATCTATAGGCTTGCTGCAAATGATATTTAATTGTATTGTACAGTGACAATAAAGGTATCCTACTTCTCACTTACGTACGTACGTACTTACTTACTTACTTACTTACTTACTTACTTACTTACTTACGTACCTGGAATTTATCTCAGATTAAAGGAACGGCTGCCATGAAACCCTGTGGCCACTGCAGCCCTCCAGGACTCAGACTAGCCCTTCAATACTGTTTATACAGAACATCTATTCCTTTGGCTGGCAGTTATAATTCACCTTTGATTCATCATTAAGTTGAAGAATAGAATAAAAGAATGAAGTAGTGTGTGTAATAGTCTGACCTCACTATGGAATAGAGTCAAATGCTATTTTAAATAAAACAAATTTTAAATAAATCATAGCAAAAATAAAAGCTGCCCTATTTCCTAGGATTTTCCACTTCAAGCTGCATTCAAGAAGAAAAAAAAAATCTAACCTTGAACAAAAGCCAAAACTATCTCGAGCAACATGTCAATCGTGAAAAAAAACATCTCACTCTAATGGATTGGTAGTTGATTGCTCAGCCCATCTTGAGGTAGATGCTGTATTTATTGAATAGACATTAAAAAGAACATTTCTCAATTTCTCAGCACCAGTCTCAGGGTCAATGGATCTTCAGGGCAATGAAATGCTGAGTCAACTGCTGCCTGCTAATTTATCAATGCTTAGATTAAAGGTTAATTCTAAGGCCATAAGATTTTTTTTTTTTTTGGTTTGTGCATAATGATTATTTTTGTTTCAGCTAGCTTTCAGCAAATGCATATACAAGTCATCAAACCTGGAGAAATAAATGTGTAAAAACAAAATGATACCCTAATGCTGAATGCAGAACAAACTATTTAGTTCATTCTTACTTTAAATGTATAAAATGTCTGGCTCTGTTACTGCTGACTAGAGCAACAAGGAATAACCAGGCTTTTAAAAGTGTCCTACCCATAAATAATCTAGTTTTATTTCTTATTATGATTCTCTAGTTATAATATATATGTATGTCAGAAGGATAACTCTAGGTCTATAGCCAAGGTCTTATAGTTCTGTGGGGAAGCATTCATTCTTGCCCTAGCCTGTAGTCTAGTTGAACTCCCCTCGAGGCTTTCAGTTATTCAGTATGTCAGTGGACTCAAACCTCAAAACCTTATTGACTGCACACCATCTGAGAAGTTTTAATGCTCAGACGAGACCAGGAATTTACAACACTCTTTCTGTACCTGATAAAAAGAGAATGATAGAATTATTTTTAATCATAATGTAAAATATATAATTAGAAATGTAAGGTCTCTATAAATTATTAAATCAACTAACACACATAATGTTTAAATATATTCAGAAAAATACATTTTGTGCATTGTGTTTACCTGAGGGATACAAGTTTACACTGAAGTAAGTGCAAAATAACTAAGAACATTTATTGGTTTGGAATGATAACACACTGGATGCCACCTTACCCCATAGTGTTGCAGTCACCTCCTTTGGCCCCATCAATAATTCTCCAACTCCTAAACTGACAAGGAGACAATAAACAGTACATCAACAAAAGTTTTTTATATTGAGAGTATATATGCAGGCTCAGTACATGACCCACTCGTGCCTCATTCCTATTTATTATGTGTGTCTGAGTCATGTTTAGTCTCAGAGCATTTATTATTGGACATGTGCTGTGGTCAGAGGGACAATTATCATCCTGAACCATTCTGTTTGCAAGCAGCTTTGAGACTAAGCCTTATTCTCTTTCTTGTTTGTCACAAGACAGTCTTACCAGAAGTTGATTTAACTGTAGTATATCACCCCAAGATAATCCAGAAGAATTGCAGGAAACTCGATAATATAGATAGTTTTACGATAATATCGATAGTTTTACGATAATATAGAATTCTACAGACTGCAGAATTTTTGGGGGACAGCCAAGCAGACCCCAAATCCAAAAGAAGACCTAGAAAACAAAGAAAACCTAAATAAATTATTAGTATAAAAAAAACTATAATATTGATGAAGAAAAGCAAACAAGTATTATAATCAGTAGTTTTTATACATTTTTTGTGAGAATTCCTGAGTGGTTTCATTCAGTCTACAGAAAATGAGTACTTAGGGGTTTTGGGACCCAAGAATTATGAATCTAAGGTTAGTTTTTTGATTCAGAGTGAATTTAAAAAGTTAAATATTGTAAGCTTTATGAAGCAATGACATCTTTGTTTTTCTATGGGTGCCAAAATTTCAGAACATTTGTGTTGATCGTTTCATTTGTAAATTTCTTCAGAATTCACAATGCGTGTGTCATTATTGGAGAGACAGCATAAAATGTAGCTCAGGCCTTTCCAGAATATTTAAGTTTGTAGGTATACTTTAGCATTCCAGTACTTTCCAAAAATCCTTTTGTTTTTTGACTTTCTAATTTTCAAGTTCTACTTAACATTTTCAATTTGTATGAAAGATTTGACTTCCCCTGAACTGCAGATTGAAAGAGAGATTGTCTTAACAAGGGTCCCCCACCTCGACCCAGGGTGGTATTGCTCACCTGAACAGAACCTTGAGGATGCCCCTTAACTGCATGTGCCTGACAAGGGTTA
Source organism: Polypterus bichir lapradei (assembly GCA_026402145.1). Taxonomy (NCBI): domain Eukaryota; kingdom Metazoa; phylum Chordata; class Cladistia; order Polypteriformes; family Polypteridae; genus Polypterus; species Polypterus bichir. The sequence continues at coordinate 83,211,612 of JANRMT010062856.1, forward strand.
TGGGACACAGGGGACAATGAAGTTGTTACTTGCATGTGACAATCAACATGCAACATGTCAACACTCTAAAGCATCAGGAAAGGAAGTCACAATTCTGTATGAGTTCACAGCTCTAAGGGTGTACTGAGTAGAGCAAGATTGAAAGTCCTTCAAAATAACTTAGCAAGCTCAAAGCAGGCTTGACAATATAACAGTTGAGAATATGTAGATCTTTAGTGGTCATTGGATAATTTTAACCCATCCTCAGAAATAAAGTGGCCATTTTATAAAGTACTTTTTACTAGAAAAAAGCTATTAAAGAAATTGTTTGCCGCTATGTTTCACAAATATTAACAACTTTTAATTGTACTCTGTGATTATTCATTTTCTGTGATTTTGTCTTCTTTTCAGAGGTTTTTGAATAGGTGGAATTCATTTTTGTCATTGGTTTTCTTACTTGGCACAGTTTTGAATTAATGTAAAATATCTGGAGTCTTGGCACACTGCCATATTGCTTTTCTTATGATCACCACCATTTTGAGCTTCATTGCTTGTTGTTGCTATGCACACTGCTACTGAGTAACAATGGGTGGTTGTGACCGGTGATGTCACTAGCGCAATGTATTAAGGGTTGGCATCGGGCATCTACAAGTTGTCAAGATTAAATCTACAAGATTTATTGTAGTGCCCTGCGGTGGGCTGGCGCCCTGCCCATGGTTTGTTTCCTGCCTTGCTCTGGCTGGGATTGGCTCCAGCAGACCCCCATGACCCTATAGTTATAGTTATAGTTATAGTTATAGTTATAGGATATAGCGGGTTGGGTAATGGATGGATTTATTGTAGTTTTACATGTAGTTTTGAGAGTTTTTTTATCATTTAAGAACAAATTGTGTTTGTCATTTTTTGCTTCAATTTTGGTTACTTATTGGTTTAAGTACATGATCATTTTCATTTCCCTGTACTTGACCATGTAAACTTTGATTTAGCATTTCAGCCTCCTGGGGCCTCATGTATAAATGGTGCGTACTCACAAAAATGTTGCGTAAGCCCGTTTCCATGCTCACATCACGTTGTATAAAACCTAAACTTGGCGTAAAGCCACACACATTTTCCACAGCACCCAGTGTCAAAGCAGTTCTTTTGTTCCAGTGTGGTTTCCCTTTCTTTTTTAGATCCACATCCCTGACGCGTCTTTATCAAATACACTAAAATTAACAGCATATTGTTTATTAGTTTAAGGAATCTGATTGTAATTGCCTATAAACAAAATCAATCAGTCCATCAAGTGCTCCTTGTAGAACTGTTTGTACTTATAAGCGATACAGTTATAATATTGCACAACCAGCGCCACTTTATAAAACATGTATTTACATATGATGAAAATATCATTTTTTAGATGAAATGCAGCAAAATATGTTTATTACATTATACAGATAAAATGTTAACATCATTTAAATAATCTATATTGTTAACAATTAAACATGTGAGGACACGGTGCCGCAGCGCTAGCAAGGAGCTTGCGCCCATTCAGGGATTGTCCCTGCCTCGCGCTGTATTCTTGCTGGGGCTGGCGTGACACTGAAAGGATAGATGGATAGAATAATTAAACATGTACTACGAAGATATTTCAATGTTTCCCTTAAAATTTCTGAAGCATCAGAGTTCTAAGCTTATAGATGGCTTAACATCTATCACTGAGCTGATTGTGTGGTGATTGGGTACTTGGAGAAAGAAAGGGAAGGACAGGAATTGGGGATTAGTACGTTTGAAAGAGACAGTATTGCTGCAATAAATTATTTAATTGAAGGTTGCACACGGCGCAGCAAGCATCTTGCCTGAGGCAGGAACAATCTCTGGATGGGGCGCCAGTTCGTCACTATCACTGCGCCACCGTGTTCCCATGTTTAATACATGCTTTAATTGATATGAATACTGAAATTATATCAATTATATATCTCAGTATTGAAATTATTCAGAGAGCTGTAATATCATGAATGTAATGTATTCTGTGTCCTGTCGGAGGAAGAGAAAGCCCGTTTAAGAAGCACATAGTGATTCACATAAAGCACATAAAAGAACACATACAAAACAAAGCATTTAATATACTACTTTTGTTTCGATGGTATTTGCGAAACTAGTAAATTAAACAATTTTAAGATTAAGTTTATGATGCTCTACTTTAATGACAAAATAAAGTACATGATTAAAGTAGGTATTTTGAGATTAAAGTTCTGTGCTTTTTTCCCCACTGTGTCCCTATTTTTTTTCTTTTCTCTGTACCCTAATAAGCTTCCATATGACTCTCAGACAGTGGGCTACGACTCGCATTTTCATGGTGACTTTGATATCTGACAACTTCTTTTTTATTTCAGGAACTGTGCAACTTTGTGAACTTGAGCTTTCGAGTTTCTCTGACACTCTATGTCACTCGATCAATTTCCTTTTGTTGTTTATACCACTGTTTAAACCAACAAACAGTAAGTTTTTCCTTGGCTCCACTTGGTATTTTCTGAAATTCTTTTATTTTCCCCCATGCTTTAGCCATTGCCTTTTCACAGAATGCTGAGCTTAAGGGCTATTTATATTGATTTGTATATTCAAAGACGCGTAATTCTGAGAGGAAACGGGGCGGGACAGCAGGCGCGTGCATGTGCGTTACTTTTCACGCTGACCGGGATTTATGGAGTGGAAGAACGTGGAAGTTGGCGTATGCACAGATTTATGTATCTGGATTTTTTTGTGCGTACGAACATTTCTGATTTTGTCCATACGCCATGTTTTAGTGTGAATTCTACGCATGGTGTTATGCATGAGGCCCCAGATCCTTTTCAATAATCTGAGGCTATCTGTGTTGCCACTCAATACACTACTAGGCCATGTAGTTGGATTCTGTTCAAAATTTAAATACAGAAGCTGAAACACATCACTACTTGTTTTTAAGTTTTGATGTTTCGTATGTTCTTGTTTATGACTATTTAATTAGAGCAAACATGCTCAGTCAAGTGGAAAATAAGGGGATAAAGGGTAAAAACAGCGGAGAAGCCGTGGATTAAATAAAAAGGCTGTAGTTATCAGCAGGGAGATGTGAATCCCGTGGTGAAGCAAGGAAGGGAATGTATAGACCGGAGCAACGGATGGCCTTATATAGGCAGGCAGCCAACAACGTGGGAGGCGTTGGGATGGGGGACCCAACGCCGCCTCACACGGTGACCGAGCTGCAGGCTATGGATGTATATATGTACGTAAGTAGGATTCAGTTAGCGTTGGGAACCCGTGTACCAAATTTCTTGAAGATGGGCCCATAAGTAACAAAGACCGTTGAAAAGTTCAATAAGGCGGCTGACAGTGGCATTATACCACCGAAATAAGTACGTACATTGGTTTCGGTTAGCGCAGGGAAGCCGCCTACCAAATTTCGTGAAGATGGGGCCATAAATAAAAAAGTTCAACATGGCGGACGTTGTCGACCGTTATGACCGTTACGCGTAGAATTTCGAAATGAAACCTGCTTAACTTTTGTAAGTAATGCCCACCGAAATAAGTTCCAAATTTCAGCCATCTACCTACACGGGAAGTTGGAGAATTAGTGACGTTGGAAAGTTCAA
>JANRMT010062856.1:83215205-83236108 GCA_026402145.1 Polypterus bichir lapradei
GGAGAATTAGTGACGTTGGAAAGTTCAATATGGCGGCTGACAGTGGCATCATACCACCGAAAAAAGTACGTACATTGGTTTCGGTTAGCGCAGGGAAGCCGCCTAACAAATTTCGTGAAGATGGGGCCATGAATAAAAAAGTTCAACATGGCAGATGTTGTTGACCGTTATGACCGTTACGTGTAGAATTTCGAAATGAAACCTGCTTAACTTTTGTAAGTAAGCTGTAAGGAATAAGCCTGCCAAATTTCAGCCTTCTACCTACATGGGAAGTTGGAGAATTAGTGATGAGTGAGTGAGTGAGTGAGTGAGTGAGTGAGTGAGTGAGTGAGTGAGGGCTTTGCCTTTTATTAGTATAGATTCAAGCTGTATTATCCAGCATTACGGTTTTCTCAATGCGTTTTTCTGTAGCATACAGTACCAATCAATTCACAAACCATCTTTCCTTCAGTTTGACCAGGACTCCATTTGATAGTCAGTTTTCAATATGCTCTTGCTTCTATAATTTTACTGCACTGCCAGTGAGGTGCTCTCAAATCTCTATCTTTGGAGTTTTTTTTAAATGTTATTATTTTATTGGAATTTTGATCTATGCTGTTTAAGAAGAAAAGAAAAATTCAACAAAACAACCAGTAATTATTGAAACTTGTCTGAATGTCAGATTTCAAAGGCACTTTAGAAGGTTTATTTAATATAATTCATTTTCACTCACTTGTAAAATAGTCAGCTGTGACAGTGCCAATATTTAAGACCAATGTGCATTTAGGTACAATATTTGGTTTATTCACTTGCTCTCTGAAATATTTTTGAAACTATCAAATAATCTTCTAATCCATTTCTAAAAACAGTTCACCCTGATTTAGAACCTCTGCACCAATCCAGGATGTGAGACAAATTGCACCTCTAGCTAATTATGAAAAACAAATTTATGTATACAAAGAATACTGGGAAACTTTGTTTGTGCTCACATGTCATAGACTGCACCTAATAAACTGTAAGTAAGACAGCACAATATGAGCAGGTGAAGAATCAATAGTCTACAGAAGAGATGTTTTGGACTAACATTAATAAAAGGTTAACTTTATAGTTTAAGGAACAGTAGCAGACTGGATTCATTTTGTAATAGAATTCAAGAAAATAGAATTTTAAGATTTCTTCCTACCATTATGTATGTCTTCTTCAGACTTGAACTGAATTATCCTCTCCAATCTGGACTTTGAATACTCTCCTCCAGGGTATGTGTACAGATATCATTCAGGAAGCAGTTTCCAGGTGACATTTTTTGGACCTCCTGTAACACTGGCTGGTGCTTTTCCAAAGTGATTTTCGTATTTTCTTAGTGGTCTGTTTGGTGGTTTGTGCATAGAACATCCTTTGATTTATTTATGTTTGGTGCTTGCATAATCGTCGCATAGGGCTTAGTTTGTTTATTACTCAGTGGCAAGAAGTTAGTAAAAAAAAGAAATTCCAAATAAGTAGCTGGGTATACCTGGTGAAAAACACTGAATTCGACACACCAAACAAAATCAAAGGAGATAAACAAAATGTGTGAACTATTAAGAAGCATAAATAAAAAAAAATTGTTTTATTATTATGAGCATCATAAAGGGTGGAATGGCATCCCGACTGGGATGGATGGTGATGTATTGCCCAGCCAGGAAGCAATTATGGAACAACAGTATGAAATGAGGCGTAACCCAGCCGGGAAGGACCTCAATTCATATCCCAGTCAGGATGAAGGAATAATGGGTGGGCTGAGTGACAACAGCTATCAAGAACAGTTTATACCTCTCAGTCTTATTCACAGTTTGGACACCCGCAGGATTGCCTGGCATGTGTGGCTTGGAAAGGCAGCCCTGCTGGGGTCCTTGGATGCTGGGAGAGGACCTCCCTACTGTGTGCAGCTTCTGAGTGACCTGGAACTGCTTCTATCATGCACTGCTGGGTCCAACTGAAAAGGAGGCATGCCTCTACACTCTTGGAGTCAAAGTCAGGAAGAAGAGTGAAGGGAGTCAGAAAAGTACTTATTATGGTTTATTGTGTTGGACCAAGCCTACTGAGGTATTGTTATTACCAACTGCCAAGTTGTTTTGCCTGTCTAAGGTAAAGTCATCCCTGATGGAGGATCACAGGAATCGTGGAGTAGAGGGGTCCTTTCATCGGCCAAGCAATGTTTCAGCTGTGGAATGGCCAAATGGGGAACACAGCTTGATGGCTGAGGTCTCCAGGACTCTAAACAAATCCAAATCATATTATGTGATATCATCTACTGTTAAATATTGGTCCATACTTGTAAAATTTTTATTTTTATGAGGATTTGTTCTGTTCTGTGTATTGTATTGTATTAACCCCCTTCTTTTTGACACTCACTGCACACCCAACCTACCAGGAAAGGGGTCTCTCTTTGAACTGCCTTTCCCAAGGTTTCTTCCATTTTTCCCTACAAGGGTTTTTTTGGTAGTTTTTCCTTGTCTTCTTAGAGACTCAAGGCTGGGGGGCTGTCAAGAGGCATGGCCTGTCAAAGCACATTGCGGCACCTCTTGTGTGATTTTGGGCAATACAAAAATAAATTGTATTGTATTGTATTGTATTTAATAAAATAATGTCTCGCCACATTCTAGGTGTCAGAATTGAGAGTAAGATGCTTGGTAAAGAGGAGTGAAATAATATATTGTACTGTGTTGACTAAGAAGCCTGTTAATATTAAATTAATAAATAAATAAATTGATAAAAATAAAAATAATTGCCTCGCAGTTAGGAGACCCAGGATCACTTCCCGGGTCCTCCTTGCATGGAGTTTGCATGTTCTCCCCGTGTCTGTGTGGGTTTCCTCCTTTTTCCTCCCACAGTCCAAAGACATGCAGGTTAGGTGCATTGGCAATCCTAAATTGTCCCTAGTGTGTGCTTGATGTGTGGGTGTGTGTGTGTGCATGCCCTGCGGTGGGCTGGCACTCTGCCCGGGGTTTGTTTCCTGCCTTGCTCCCTATGTTGGCTGGGATTGGCTCCAGCAGACCCCCGTGACCCTGTAGTTAGGATATAGCGGGTTGGATAATGGATGGATGGATGGATAAAAATAATAAATTAACTTCATTTTAACCAGGAATTGTGTCTGTGGAAGTTGTCTCTGGTGTTCAGGCTAGGAGGTGCCCCCTAGTGGTCACATTATGTTTTTCCCTTTCAGGATTAAAGGAAAAAAGTGCTGGTTAAAGTGTCTTGGTCTTGTATAACTGGCCTAATTTACGTCAGCATTCAAAGGATGCACAGCTTTGGAACACAAAATGGGTGTAGGTGATGATGTCACTGGTAAAATGGTAAATAATAGCAGAAAAATGACTTAAACCCTAATATCAGACAGTTCTGAAGAATGGGGCACAGGAAACTGAAACCTAACCTCTAAATATTGTAAAGGGGCAGGCAGTAATGAGTAGGCATGACAGTTGTGTTTAAATTATAGTACAATATAAAAGACAGAGGAACAGCAGAGGGCTCTCAAGCAAAGGTTTGTAAATCTGTGAATATCACTGGTAGGAGACATCATTGGATAAGACACCTTGGTCCTTTTCAAAAAGAGGCTGAAATGGTACTTTTCACTTACCCTGAAGGAGTGATTTGTAATTGTGGAAATTTTTTTCCCTTTTTCCCCTCTCCTGCATTTCTATCTCCCAGTAAATAGTAGATTCTTATTTTGAACAGTACTAAGTGAGCCTGTATAGATTAAATTGTATCTTCACATCTGCATTTCTTATATTTTATTGACAGTTGCAACCTATACTACATTAGTAGATACCAAGTTCATCTGGAGATTTTAGCTCTTCTTCTACATCAGGTCAATATCTCATGTTTACCTGAAAATAATCTTTCTTTTTGTAAGGATGGTGATGACTACTTGTAACTCCTGATAAATTCATACAGCATTACTGAAATACAAAATATACAAAAAAACAGATTTATGAAGAGCCCTGAAAAGTTCACTGGAGGGATTATGCAGACCCTGATTGACAGATTTTATGTACTGAACAACCAGTGGGAAATTAGGGCTGAATACCTGAAAAGCAGAAAGTACAAACAGAGTCAGAGGGCTAAAGAAGAAATCCTAATAGCTTTTGCAAACTGGATGAGTTAGCTATTATTGTTGTTTTCTTTTTACGTTTAGGCAAAAAATTTTGTGTAATAAATTAAGTTATGGATTCCATCTTAGCTTTAAAAGAGCTAGACTAGTTTAGGTGGGGGCTAAAGGTAAAAACAGAGACAGCCTATAACAAACAGAAATCTGTTGGCTATACATTTCTCTGTGAATATGCGTACATTTTAACAGGTCCCAAACATTACTTCTTTTGAGGGCCGTAAAACTCAGAAATCATTTCTAATTGCAAATATTTTAAAATAAATAAAAATGTAAGACATACTATTTTTTTTAGGTAATGATGACAAAAAATGTTATAAATGATCAGGGCATTTCAAAAAATATGTTAAATATTTGAATCTGTAACATGTTGTAAGAACATTTTTTCAATAATACAGTAAAATCCTGAAATTCTGGTACACCAGTGATGAGTTTAATTTCGCATACTTCCACTAAGATGCGTTTTGTAGGCAATTTCACAATTGCAAAATGCTAAAGTATCTAAAGAGTTTTGTGGAGTTTTAAAGATTTTTTTAGGCAGAAGACAATGAAAACTGCACTTTGAAGTGTCTTTCACACTTTTATGTATACCTGTGTCCTTCCTGCAACTGTGTAATGTATGTAATTGTTATATGTGAATGACATATATAAAGAGAAAAGTGTGTGAGGCCTTCAATTAAACTACTAGAGCAGGTCAGGATCTCCACTAGCTTGTCCAAAATTGCTTCACCCCAAATTAGCCATATCCCTAACTACTGCCTGCAGGCTGCAGGTTGACAAGGCCCAAAATGGGGAGCTTGGTATTAAAGTTCAAAATGCACTTAATATTTCAAAATATACTGTGAAACCGTGAAAACTCTCGATTGCATAGGTAATATATGATGAGGATCTTACAACTGGTAATTTATTTGAAAATAGGAAATATAACAAAAAAGGCACAAAAGTAGTTGTCTAAAAGGCAATGCAAAGTCAACAAGTTCTAAATCTCATTCTGTAAGCCAAATCAAAACTCCTACAAACTTCAATGACCCATTTCAGAAACCACTGTTCTGACAGAATATACAGCCAAGGAAAGAACTCAGCAGCAGTGACATCAGAGTGGTCCTGCATCTTAGGGAACAACTCACAAAACACCAAGGACAGAAGACAACATGACACACACACATATACTAAACAAAACCTAACAGTATTAACAAAAATGATATAAAAACATGGCAAAAATTTTCAAATAGACAAAAGTAGACCAAGGAAAAGAATGTTAACCTAAGCCAGGTTTAAAAGCCTTGACAAAACATAACAGTAATCCTAACCACACTGGTAAAATCAATTCTATTTACACTATATCCCCATAATTACCGCAGAGGAGGCAGTACATTAAAAAAAAAAAAAATGCTACATGTTTTTTTTACATAAAGACAATTTAAAACACACCATTGTGGACATTACTGCATTTACTCTGCAGGAAAATCTCAGTACACAGAAAGCCACCATTACCAACCACCCCAGCCCAGCAAGCAGGTCCTCCAACTTGAGGGGAAAACCTGGGGGTTGGTGGCACTCCAGCCTCTGTAAAAAATCTCACACTGTTCAGTGTGGTGCTGAGTTGACACCCTTTGCACGGCAGCACTCGGATCTCAATCCAGGTGGTTTGCTGTGTGGTGGGTGTGGCAACACGCTGTAATCAATGCATACTCGCAATCACCTCCTCCTCCTCCTCCTCACCACCATTACCTAGCTACCTTCCTTATCCTAGTTGAGAATATGCACACTTGTGGTGATTTTGCTTTTGTTCACTACAGATGTTTATTTAAATACTAAATGATAAGCAGACGCATGTGGAATTAATTCATTAAAATGCTTCTAGGCAGGAAATTAAGCCTGGAAGCCTTTGTTCCTGTGTTAAGGGGATACATTTTGCTAGGTGTCAAACACAATTTATTTTGTAATTATTTTTGTGAATTTAAACCCTTGGTTTTACTGCCATTTCAGTTTTGTGCAAATTGTTCTGCTCATCACAAGTGAACACCTTTGGTGCCAAGGTCAAGCTATAGCATATGTTGAACTATGAAGAGGAACTTGAAATTGATTTTATATCGTGAGACCCTCCCCAATGCCAAAACTTGTCTGTCGAGAGTTGCTTGTCCACCACCTAGGCAGTGGCAGGTTCATGGCGCTATAGAGGCAACTACGTAATGCATCTGTCAGCCAATGGCTGATGAAGGGAACACTTTAATCCAGCCACTGATCTGGCCTGATCTTTTCTTTTCCTCTTCCCCTGTCTATGATGACCCGGTCCCGGCCATTGATCTGCAGCTGCTGGACCTACCTGACGAGGAGGATTATCTGTTCCTGAACCGAAGAAGGCAGCCAAGGCAGGACAACTGATAACATCACTGCTTGTTTGCTGTGTCTGTTTGTATTGAAGTGGTAGCTCCTGTTTCAATAAATACCCTGGCTGTTCCTGTTTTGACTTGACTAATGTTGGCTTTCCTGAAGCCTTTGGACTCAGCCTCATCTTTCGGGTGCAAGACAGTGACTCATGTGTCACAATATAAACTGTATGCAGAACTTATGGTCATTGAATACTTATTTAAGTATTTAATGCAAACAAGTATTGAAGATGCAAAATAGTAATTGTTACATTAAAATGTTTTAAAAGTATTTACTCTCATCTTTCACAAACACTGGAAGTGATTTGCTTGAAGTAGCATGCAAACAATAAAAAAGCCACAGAGCAGTATTATTGCAAAAAGCTGAAGGTAGATGGAGAACATTCTGCTCTATCCACATTCTTCCCAGAGGTGCTCATGCATGCCAGGCACTCACACAGAGGACAAGCTCAAGGCTGCGTGTAAATGATATAAACTGCTTTTTTTTTTTTTTAAACTATCATTATGTACTGTATATGATTTAGGGCACCATGGTTGGTATTGCTGCTTCAGGATTTGCTGCCTCAGGATCCAGTGTCCTGGGTTTGACTCTTATATCCAGTCCTTGTCTTTTTGGAAACTGTATACTCTCCCACCATCTGCATAGGTTTTCCTCTCACATCCCCAAAGATTTGCAAGCTTTTTAAAATGGTGATTCCAAATTGTCCAAGTGTGAGTGGACCCTGTGATGAACTGGTGCACTGTCCAGGACCGTTTATTGCCTTATGTCCTGTGCTACCTGGATTTTCCATTATGATCCTTAATTTGATTAAGCAGGTTTGAGAGAATTATGTATTTAAACTTTTTTTAAAAAAACAAAATTTGCAAATACATTGGACTGTTGGGAGCACTAGAATATAATTCTTGGACAACAAATTTTGTTCTAAGGTTTCTGAATAATATGCATAGTGCACAGAAATTATCATAATAAATTAAAAAAGTAGCAACATCTTTTAGTATACAGTGTTTTGTTGATGAAGATAGAAGTGGCTGATGTGAAATCTACAAGTACATAACATAGCTCAAAGGATAAATACAAAGAAAAGCCAGTATTCCAGAATAGTTGAATCCATAAATAAAAGTGAACATAAATAGGACTTAGAGGTGACATCATCTATTGTCTCAAATAGCAGCGTGACATTACAACCTCCAAGGAAGAGAGTCGTTACAGTTCCTGGCAACTTCAATGATTATATATGATATGTGCATTTAAAGTGTAAAACCCTGTATGCTGTTATTATTATTATGATTTTTTGTACATAAATACTGAATCCAAGTTACCATTTTCATGAACTTGCCTTATGGCAGGCAGAGCTTAATGTTGTAACCACTGAATGAAATAATGAAACCAATTCAAAGAAATATTGAGTTTGGCCCACTGACTAATCAATCTGTCAATCAATCCTCCATTTTCCTGATACGCTTATTCATCTATGTCAGGGCCACTGGGGATACAAGTCAGTGCCGACAGAACCTGGAAGAAGGCACAAATTCACCTTAAATATGTGGGAATTTATCACAAACTAATCGGTCAGTCTTTATTTTAGTGACCACCACTATGAACAGAAAGCAAAAGAAATAAGACAACACCTTAAGCAAATTTATGCAAAACATCAGAGCCTTGCAAAACAGAATAAATCAAAAACAGCAAAGGCAAATTTGTATGAAATAAAGAAATGTGTAATTACAAAGTGAAGAATATTAGCCCATACAAGATTCTGACATTACATTATGGTCCTCTTGTATGACTTCACCAACTAGCTTGATGCTTAGAGACAGTGCATGAGTTAAAGATCTAGTCTAGTGGGGTCAGCCCAGGGCAGCTATAGATGGGATTTCTTATCAGAGCAGCAAATTAAAAATCAGTAAATGTCCCAGGAAACTCATCCTGCAGTAGTTAACCTGCCAGTGCTCCACCACCTTACCCAGACATCTGCAGTAGGCAGTAAGGACATGCTGGACATGCTGTCACAGTACATAAAGGCAGATGAGTAGAGATTTGTTTAGTCGGAGAGGTAGATCTTAGCATGCAGTCAGCAATGTCTGTGGACAGGCACAGATTCAATGTGTTTTTTCTGTGACATACAGTATCAATCAGTTCGCAAACCATCTTTACCTCATTTTGACCAAGACTCTATTTGATAGTCAGTTTTCAATATGCTGTTGCTTCTGTAATTTGACTGCACTGCCAGTGAGGTATTCTCAAATCTCAAGTTTTGGAAGGTGCTTTTATTTTGAATCTGTATGTGTGCTGTTTCAGAAGGGAAGGAAGATTTGACCTTCAAAACAATCAACTATTAATGAAACTTTGCATGACTGACTGAATTTAGAGAAGTGCACTTTATTTAATATAATTCATTTTTAAATTCACCTGCAAAACGGGGAATTAGGCCAATATTCAAAGCTAAAAATACAATATTTGTATTATTCATTTGTTGTCTGAAATATTCTTGATATAGTCCTATAATCAACTGTTTCATTTCTGAAGAAATGTAACCTTTTTTAGAACCTCTGAATTTATCTGGTATGTGATCTGTGTTTCCCCTGTAGCTGATTATGATAAAGAAATTTAGAGTGCATTCAGAAAGTGTTCTGACCCCTTCACTAATTTTCACATTTTGCTATGCAGTAGACTTGTGGTAAAATTATTTAAATTCATTTTTTCCCTCATCAACCAACACTCAACACCGCAAAATGACAAAGCCAAGGCAGGGTTTACTAATTTAAGGAAAATTATTAAAAATAAAAAACTGAAATATTGTATTGACACAAGCATTTAGACCCTTTACTCAGCACACAGCTGAGACACCTTTGGAAGTCTCTTTGTGTCTGACATAAACAAGCTTCGCACATCTGACATTTTATGCTATTCTCTTCGGATCCTCTCAGGCTCTTTCACGTTGGATGGAAACAACTGGAGGACAACTACAGGGTGGTCCAGATCTAATTATGCAGATCCAGATCGTCTGGATGACTTTGATTTATGCGGGGACGATTTTAGTTCAGCACAAAGACGATTCTTCATGTTGTCAGTTCGCACACTTCTCGATGGTCTGGGATTTTTTGGGTGATTTTCTATGTAATAAACTTAATAACTTATAGTGTAATGAAAATTGCATAATTAGATCTGGACCACCCTATATTGTCAGGTCTCTCCAGAGATTTTCGATTGGGTTCAAGTCCAGGTCACTGAATCAGGTTCTTGGTCACCTCTCTTACCAAGGCCCTTCTCCCCTGCCAGTAAATAACATTCCCAGAGTTGTCCCTAAGCCAGTCCTCTGTGGTCTTTTCTTTGTGCTTATTCTTATTGTCCTGTTGAAAGGTGAAACTTCAGCGCAGAGTGCTTGCATTTAGGATATTGCTATACTTTTCTCCATTCAGATTTCCCTCAATGCAGTCTAGACTCGAAGTCCCCGAGTTGTCCTTAGGCCAATCCTGTGTGGTCTTTTCTTTGTACTTATTTTTATTGTGGCCTAACAGTTCAGTCTTGGTTTCATCAGACCATAGAATCTTATTTATCACAATCTGAGAGTCCTTTAGGTGCCCTTATGCAACCTTTAGTCAAATTATGCTTTCAAGTGTCTTTTAATGAGGAGAGGCTTTCTTCTGGCCACTCTGCCATAAAGCTCAGATCAGTGGAGTGTTTCAGTGACATTTAACCTTCTAAATGTTTCTCCTGTCCCCAAATGGGTCCTTTGGAGCTCAGTCAGAGTGGCTGTCGGGTTCTTGGTCACCTCTCTTACCAAGGCCCTTCTTCCCTGCCACTCAAAGACATTCCCAGAGTTCCTAAGCCAATCCTGTGTAGTCTTTTATTTATGTTTATTGTTATTGTCTTGTGAACCTTCCGTCCAGAGTGCTCTGGAGCAGGCTTTCATTATGGATATCCCTGTATTTTCCACCATTCAGCTTTCCCTCAGCTCTAGTCTTGAAGCCTCTGATGCTGATAAACAACACCATAGCATGATGCTACCACTATCATGCTTCATCATTGGAAAGGTATTGTGCAGGTGCCAAGTTTCCTCCAGACATAATACTTAGAATTGCAGCTAAACAGTTCAATCTTGGTTTCATCAGACCAGAGAATATTATCTCTCACAATCTGAAAGACCTTTAGACCTTTCCGCAGTCTCCAAGCAAGCAAGGCTTTCAAATGACTTTTAGTGAAGAGAGTCTCACATTTGATCAATCCCCAAAAGTTCAGATCATCAGAGTGTTGTAGTGAGACGTGTCTTTTGAAAGTTTCTCCCAGCTCTTCTCTGCAGCTCAGCCAGAGTGACTATCAGTTTCTTGGTCACCTCACTTTCCACGGCCCTTCTCCCCTGATTGATCAGTTTGGCTGGGTAGCCAGCTCAAGGAATTGTCATGGTTGTTGGAAACCTCTTCTTTTTAAAAATTATGCAAAATGGTGCAGAATTTTGTGTAACCATTCCCAGATCTGTACATCATCAAAATCCTGTTTCTAAGCAATACAAACAATTCCTTCAACCTCATAACTTGTTTTTTGCACCAATACACACCTGTGTAGGACCTTCTATAACCGGGTGTGCCTTTCCTAATCTTGTCCAATCAATTGAATTCACCAGAGATGAACTCCAAATAAAGTGTAGAAACATCTCGATGATGAGCAATAAATAGAATGACATATACGAGGCAAATTTTAACTGTAATAGCAAAGGGTTTAAATACTTCATCAGTGTGATATATTTTTTATTTTTATTAAATTTGTAAAAATTTCTAATATCCTGTTTTTGCTTTCTCATTCTGGGGTATAAAAGTGTTACTTCATGAAGGGAAAAATGAATCTAAATAATTTTAGCACAAGGCTGCAATATAGTGAATATGAAAAAAAGTGAAGGAATGTAAATACTTTCTGAATGCACTGTTATGTATACAAGAAAAACAGCAAAACTATTTTTATGATGACATGAACTAAATACATGTAAGACAGCTCAGCATGAGCAGGTGAACATCCAAATCTATAGACAAGATGTTCTGGTCTAACAGTAAAAAAAATATACACAAAAATAATAGGCAACACTCTCGTATTAGAAATACTAATGATATATACAGGAAAAATGTTTAGGAGTTATTTTTTATTGCATTGTGCATATGACACATTGTGCTGACCTTAAACTGGCTCAATAGCAGTAAGTGTAGATTACAATGTGATGGGCTTGCGGCCTACCCAGTGCCTCCAGGTTACTATTCCTGTGACATCAAATTGAAAATCTTTAAAAATAAGAAAAAATATTTTTCATACATGTTGATTAATTCCAGTGTACCAGGTTAGCCCATGATTGCTCTCCCAAATAACACCCAAATCCGGTGACATTTAAGGAGGATCTACATCACGGAGGTCATGCAAGCAAGAAGCCATGGTGAGAAAGCATGAATATCCCGGGTTTCTCTTGCCACCAAATTACACCAGTGGCTCCAGTAAACATCGTTTCTTATGACAGGCCTAAGAAAGAACATATATGAACAGCTCAGTACATTATATTAAATGCTGAAAAGATATGTGAGCGCGTCAGCTTATAAACAGCTGTAGCTGTAAAATACACACTTCACACCAATCAAAATATGTACAACTGCGTAGCACATCATGCCTTGGATAGAGAGGTAGCAAAATACCTAGATAGATTAAAATTCTTTGGTGAAACATGGTATCATTAAATATGAACATCTTGTATATAAACACTGTAGTTAATGAAACAGTTATGTGATCACATTATGTCCACGGTGAGCGTACTGGCACATGCAGTTTTGCTTACACAGAAAAGAGCAGGGAAACATTTCCCTCATACTCTCTCAGTTTGCCTTTCTCCCTACATTCTCTATTTTCCTACCACTATATGAAAGTATTAATTTAAGCTGATGGGCATCCATAATTTTCCTCTCTTGTATATCATATGCTTGCTAGTGCTATGACACAACGTAGTGAAATGGAGTGATAATTATTTAAAACAAGTTTTGCTATTACTGTGTAATGTATAGTTTCCTTTGTTTAGGGGACTGAAAATAAAACCACATAATAGTAATTCTCAAAACATAACTTCATTACTTATTTATTACTTTTGAAGTTGTTCATTTAAGTCTGTATTTTCAACGTATTTGGCCTGTAATTGCTCAGCATCTATCTGAGATATATTTTGCAATAATGGAAGCTCTAGTCTGCATATCAGACAAATGGGAATCTGCCATTTCATGGGGTTAGAGAAAAATTCATGGTCTGCTGACCATGTGGGCAGTAAATGACATGCAACAACACTTAAGCAGCACCAAAAGGAATAATTTTTTCTGACTCAAAAAACAACCATAAAACACTTCCTGGATTAGCTGTAGTAAAGTCAATGAGCATTTGACATATAGGCAGACATATTAACTATTCTTCAGCCAACCATTGCATCAAAACCATAAAAGCAATGAAAACAGAATCACTTTGATGTCAGAGCTTAGCTTTACGGCGTGATTTTTACAAGTGTAATATCAATGAGCAAAGGCATAAGCTTCATTTTCCTATTACCTTCAAAGAAAACATCAATTGGGGTTTACTTTAAAAAGATATAATTATCATTGAAGAATAACACCATCTTTAAAACCCTAAATTCAAAGTCTGAGCAAACAAACAATTAAAATATTTCATGAAAATGTTGTACATATTAAAAGGATTTTAAATTGGCCAAGCTGACACGAAAAGAGGAGCATATGAAACACAATTGCTCTGTCAGGTCACAAAATTGGAAATTAAGTGATTGAGAACATTTTAAATGGAAAATTATGGAGACTAATTTGTAATGACTAATTATTGGCTTTTATGGTAACTGTCAGCATTTGACAACGTTCATAATTATGGGCCTTTAATTGCAATGTAATTCTGAAAAGAAACAAAAATAGTTCCGCAGGTGAAAAACATTTTAAGAACAAAGTCTTTTTAATATATGATTTATGCCTGTATAGATAATTTGTATGAGTGAGAAATTCGTGGCATCTCTAATTTTGTAAAAAATAACTACACTGTGTATTTCAGATATTTAATGAGGTTGATGTTATGTGTCTGACTTTAAGAATAAAAAACAATGTTCTTTTGTCATCTATAGCCCTTACTAAGAAATACACAAGCAAAATCAAAATGCATTCAGAATAATTAGGCACAGTATAATTGTCATATTTTTTCTGCCTCATGCATGGTTTAATTTGTATTATTTTTGCTTCTGAAATTTCTGCATTTCTGAGAAAGGCTTGATGACTTGGCCCAGACTATTGTTTAATCCTGATATTTGCCCATTTGTGTTTTTTTATTAAATGCGTACATACATATTTATATGTTATATTTAATGATAAAGAGGGAGAGAGAACATAAAGGGTCAGGGACTGGCTGGGGAACCCCAATATAAAGAAAAGTAGAATAGTAAAAAAAAGGGTTTCCAACATAAAGTTGCAGATGTCTTGTGACCTTTGCCGGCTATATGTTCCATATCCTAGTGAATTTCTCTGAGTCAGATTAATCTTCATCCATTGAGCTCTGTGCTTATTGGATGCAGGTTCCCAATTGAATGCTCACTTCCACTGCCATCTTTCTTTAAATCGCACTCGAGGCAGAAAAGATAGACATCAGGGCCCATCTTTGGACTTGTCCTCTGGTCAGCAAGTGAATGAGAAGTAGGCAGTATCGACTGTGATCACTTACCTTGTTTAAGCCTCATAGATGCTCCCCATGTCCATGCATGTAATACTATACATAATGTAGGAAAAGAAGCAAACTTGAAAGAGGTTCGGGACACGTCTGTGACCCCATATAATAAAAATCAAACAAAAAAGAAATGACATCTTTTTAAAAAGATTGCAATAACATCTTTTCAGATTGGAGTCTAATGCAGAACTAACTCAAAGCATGTCCAACCTTCCAGTCATATGAGAATCAGGCTAAAAGGATGGACAACAGAAGTGACGTCAGTGATGGAATGGCTGTTGATCTTCTGATCTGCAGAGAGGCAAAGAAAGAAGGCATTAGTACATAGTTCCAACACCTCGTTCGGCAGGTAATATAAGCACATACACTATCTAAGGTACCTGTCGAAGACAGGTAATAGAAGAATTAAAAAATATTCACTATTTTTTGTTCTAAATGTAGCTTGAGTGACTTACCTCTGTATTTGCATACGTGTGAAATTTCTTCACTGAAGCTCCCCTCTGTCAAGCGTGCTGTTGTAAAGCTTGCCGTTCAGACTCTATCAATATTTTTGAGGCACCTTTCTCACCTCCAGTCTGCTTTTATATTTGCCATCTTTTACAGTGATGTTCTCAGCATGCCTCATATGCCTTTACTTGTGCATCTCACACTCGCACTTCACATCACCAAAGCCAACTGACCGATCAGATTGCACAGAGGGACTGGACACACAGACCTTTGTGTTTATCTTTATAATAGATATTTATCTACTATACAGTACATATTGTAATATTTATACTGCAGTTGTAGTATTGTAGTATATATATTTACTGTATATTCTGTAAATACATATACAGTATATATTTCCTATTATTTATAGGCTGTCTCTGCCAGAACTGTTCTTGTATAAGAAAACAAAATTCTAGTGGGATTTCCCCTGCCTAAATAAAGGATCAAATAATAAGATACTCAGGCCTCTGACTTGAGCTGGCAGTACCTCTAACACATTTTTTAAGAACCAAGTTGTACCATGGTTATGATACTGCTCTCTACAAATTTCCTAAATAAAAATAAAAAAAATTAAAAAGGGAGAGCTCAATTGAGATTAACACATGCTTTTGGCAGGTAGCACCCCATCTTGCCACTCTTTCAAACCTGTTAAACACAATTCAGTGTAATGAAGGTGAGGTGTGCATGGGCCCCAGTCTGTCTCAGGTCCCACTCACATGAATATAAAACAAAATAATAATATGTTTAGGAAGTATGAAAGTACTCAATAAAAATGGAAGTATGCCTAGTAAAAATTATAAGTAGGTCCTAAAGCCAGGGATTCACATATGGATGAAGTATCCTTACATTCAGGGCCAGCTTGCATCAGTAGGCTGAATGTTTCTCTAGAGGTAGTTCATAACACCTTGTCCATCAACTAAAAACAAATAAAACAAAAATAAAAGCAACTACAAAAGTATTTAATAAAAGCAGAAATGTGCCCAGGGCCAAAGTAAGGCTAGAGATGTCTCTGCATCCAATGGGGCCTGTTAAGAAATTACACCATTATTTTTGGGCAATCTGAAACTTTGAAGTAAAAGCACATCTCAAAAACAATATAAAACATTAAAGAATGATTGTTTTAAGGTATTTTTAAAGAATTTGACATCAGTATAGTATACAAATGTGTTTATATTGTTAGCATATACTTTTAAAGCGCAGGGTGTGTTAATATTGTAAAGATTTGTAAGGGTGATTTTTTTTTTTGTTCTTTTTTAAGGTATTGCTTTGATAGACGTTTAATTTTGAGGTCTTCTAAATTACACAGATATCTGTATTCTCTTACTGTATACTCTGTTTCAAACCTATTAATCTGACAGCTTGCTTGCATCACATTTGTTTAGCTTTTTGTAGCATCTACAGGAAAAAAAAATCCAATTTTGCAGGACCAGAATTTAGTTAGCTGGGTGCTAGCACACCGAACTCACCAATGGGGACCGCTAAATAACGATTTTTGATATATCATCCATATACAACTTGTATAAATCCTCAAAGTGGATTACCAGACCGTAGTGAAATGCAATCTAAAATTAGGTGTATAGCAATTGCTTTCAAGGCACTGTGGTTTGGCCGTGACATTTTCACTTTTGCCTATGGCTTCCAAAAAAAAATAGAGCCGGCCCTACGTGGGATGGGGCATGCCAGTTGTAGTGATCAATGATTCACATGTGAAAGAAGTCAGTCAAATCCCAAAAAACTTATCACTCAGCAAACACGTAATAAGCATTAAGAAGATGTTGATTGTTTGAAGAACTAAGATTAAAACTAGAAGATGTGCATAGGCATTGTTGATTTAAGTAGTGGAATAGAAATGCATTAAGGTGAGCAACTAAAGGTGTGGTTTCAATTTTGTAATTTCTCAAAGCTTATAATGTAGGTATTTTATAGCCTGGAGTCAGTTCTGTTAGAATAAGTACCTCCTACACATGCTGGTAAATTGTGCTAGCCCTCAGCTGCCTGCCTATTTAGTTGACAAAGAAAGCTGCCCCAGCTGTAATCTGTAATTCTTTATTACCAGACCGAGTTACCTCTGAAATCTCCGAAGAGTTATCGTTCCATAGCCAAACACGCTACTTAAGTTTTTCTTTTATTATTCTAGGAACACATATTGGACAGAGAAAACATTGAGGACACATCCTCTAGACCTACCATTCAAATGGCTAGATTAGCATCACTAGCTATGAGACCGTAGCCCTGGGATGTCACTTTTGCACCACCTGATCCATCAAGTTGCAGTTCAGTTTGAGATCTATTGTCTATCAGATGTTTCAGAACAATGACAGTGAGAGGTGAATAGGGTTGGAGGGAAACTCAAAGTGGCGCAGGACGCTTCAAAAAGGAACCTAACACCTTCACTGCACCCTGACTCAATGTGTGGATTCCTCAGCTGGTTAAGGACACACAAATAACCTTTACTGGTATCGTTGTCATTTTAGGTGACTTCAACAGTACAATCTATTCCAAGTACAATACTGGAGTGTCCAGCAGACTTTTTTTTTCCTCAAGTGCCTCATTGTCTAATTACTTTCTTATCCTTTGTTGGAGGCTTGTTACTGTCCTGGCTAATTCAATAATGTTACATTGCTTTCACTGTGAAGGAGATGTATGTAACAGCTTCTTTTGCAATTTCACCAGGCATTTTTTGGGATTGTATCACATAAGATTCTGAAACCTGCTTAATCCAAATCAAGGTCACAATGGAATTGAACATATTCTAGCAGCACTGGGTACAAGAATGACAAACTTTGCGTATTTGAGGGGCCCATTCACACAACAACAAGGGCCAATTTAGGATCACCAACCAACCTAAATGAATGTGTTTGGAAAAGACTTCAGTTGACTTTAAGCTCTTCAAGTCATTCATTCAGTGAACGTTCTGTTTTAAGTGGAAGTGACAGTGAAAAGTCACAAAGACAATGAAAATTAAAACATTGATTCTATATTATAAGAATATAATCATACTATTGTTTTACCACAATCTATAGCCTGGCTCCTTGTTGTTTAAATAAAGAGTAATCCAACTGGTTACAATTACCTTTTGAAAATATTACTGAAGAACAACTCCAGTTTAGCATTTCTAAGTCACACTGTCATTTTATTGCATCCAAGACATGAGCAGTAAAGGGCTTTTGCACCTAAACCTCATTCTTTTTACAGTAACAACCTTATAGTGAACCATTAAACAAGATGTGACAAGAATACTTAAGTCATTCAACCATAATATGTTGGCTGAAACCATTGAGTCATTCCTTTGCCTACTGATGACAAACCAAATTTCAATCTCCTTTCCAAAAAGATACCCATAAAAGGGTAAAATAATAATAATCCATCCATTAATTTATTTTATGAAAACTGTTTCTCTTGCAGGGTCACAAGCAGCAAGATCCTGTTCTAAGCGTATCTAACACAACTCTCAACAGAACACCGGTCCATCAGAGGGCACACTTGCACTAACTCATGTTAAGCTAGTTCAGGGAAATATATTAAAATTCTGCAGCATGCACAGCTTTGAAATGTAGAAGGTAACAAGAGTACCCAGAGAAAAAGCATGCTGATATCAGGAGAATATGAGCAAGCCAGATAGGAAAGCTGAAAGTAAACCTACTGTAGGTCCCTGGAGCTCTAAAGTAAATAGTGAAGTGTCATACTCCATCCCCTCATGCAAAACATGGTCAGACCAAAAGAGGGACACAATGAAAGGGTGACAGGACTCCAGATATTCATAATCTGTTCTGCTGTATTTTCAGGAATGGATCAGAGGTGCATTATGCAGAATACCCCAGAAGGAACACTAGATCCAATATGGAGGACCCCAGCAAAAAGGATTCTAAAAAACAGATTGAAGTGTCTCTTAATGTCACATGCCTACAGAGGATATTTAAAGAATGTAGGAAAAGGGCACACCTCATCTGTGGCCATCTACAAAGTCACTTGCTTGTCGAGTAAGGCCAATGTATTACATGTTGGAAGACCTTACTTTGTTAACTTAAGGGATATGATGACTTTCGCTGTTGTAAATAAGTGACAAAGTGCATAAAGGGTTAAGGTTCCAACGAATGTCCTAATGTCTAACTTTGATGGAAAGATTTAAATGCAAAAAAAGAAAAAAAAAATCTGGCGTTTTTCAGTCAGGGTTTGAATTTAAGCTTCCATTAGGTCTAAACTCAAGCTGGTCCTGAAATGAATGCCGACTTCCAGTCAGTTAGTGCTTTAAATAGCATTGTGGGTGGAAGAGATGGAGCTATTGTTGCAACAGTGGAAATGATGACAGCCATCTTCCTGGTGTTTCTTCTCTACTCTAAAGGCAAAAACAGAACAGAGGTTAGTAAATGGTTCATCTCTTGAGTCTGCCCTGCTTGTTTCACCATGTGCGAGCACATCAGACACTCCTGATGTTCATGTGTATGATGCTGTTAAACAAGAAAGAAATAAATAAATAAATGCAGCCAGCATGGCAAACCTTTAAAATGTACAGCAGACAACAGAAGGCAGAACCAGCGACACCTCAATTATTTCAAAAGCTTTAATACTGCAAGACAGTTTGAATTATAATACAAAAACTTCAGGTGTATACATAAAGACAATTCCTTATACCACAAGTTATGTAAGAACACAGGTAGAAAGACAAGCCAGCTCTGATATGTCATTGTATGCTCTTCGCCCACCTCTATTAACGAAAGACTGGCCAACAGCTATATTGAACACATTTAATTGGTTCATCTTTTTCATTTTACTCTGCTTGCTGCTGGCACTGAATGTAATCAAGATGTATACAAGAAGCAATTGACATATGTTAGCATCTTTCATCAAAGAGAGAACACTACCACCCAGTGTGACTTACTTCTAGATAAAGACTTGGCATCTGTGAGTGTGCCAAATAGACTTGAGCACTGATATCTGACTTGAGCAGTGATGAAATATGTACAGAAATTGGTCTGTTTTATAAGGTGAAGTATGGCTGGAAATGTCTGGAATGACATGACTGCCTCCTAAGGGCCACTCACAACTGAAAGGAAACACCCATCAGCACTCTCACGCGATAATCACCATCTAAACCTTCCCAATTTACAAAACAATTAAATGACATATTTATTAACAGAAAAATAGACTTCAAATATACAGTACAAAGGATAAAGAAACAGATACATATAATTAACCGCTTAAAAAAATATTACACTGAACACAATTAACAAGTGGTTCTAAGGAAAACATTACAAAGAAGAAAACAGACAAGCAAAATTCTAAATTCTTAAATGCAGGAAGCACTGGGCCAAATAGTACTCTGACTCCAATTCAAAAAAACTATAATCAATCCAAACAAAAAGAGAGCTAAATCCAGAAATATTGCCTAAGAACCAAAAGTGACAACCCAAAGACAAGCACAATAACCATACAGTCCCAAGAGTTGTAGTAAAACAGCACCCATACAGGATCCCTGAGGCTAAATGTGTACTGTTATGCATCAGTTTAAATATATATCCACCGGGTGTTCCGGTTTGCTTCCACAGTCCACATACATGCAGGTTAGGTGGACTGGTGGTACTAAATTGGCCCTAGTATGTGGTAGTGGTGTGTGTGTGTGTGTTTGTGTGCATGACTGTTTGCCATCCCTATTTCAAGGGTAGAGGAGTTTATTGAAAATCCGGGGAAAACACATAACACTACTGCAAGGCTGTTGACAAACACACCTCAACCTTCAGCTCCTTTACCTGAGATTCATTGCACAGAGTGCATTGTTCACCTGATTATCCTGACACAGAAGAGGGCACATTTAACTCTGGTCAAACTCCCAAGGAAGGGACATGATTCAGGGATCTATACAATAGATAGTTTTGACAATTATGATCAGGAGGTTCTTGGCTTTGTAGTCATAAAGCAAACTAACACGACAAGATTTTGTCAGAGGAGTTTCTCCAAGCCAGTATCTTTAGGAGAAACATACTGTATAAGAGGGGAAGGACATTACCCCAACAATGTGTACTTGTTAAGGAGACTGAAGAACTAAAAGCATCCAGAACATCTGGTCTGAAAAATATATTCACTTACTTTGATTAAAGTTTGCTGGGATATACTTATTGAAAAGAGATAGATAGATAGATAGATAGATAGATAGATAGATAGATAGATAGATAGA
>JANRMT010062856.1:83236118-83263762 GCA_026402145.1 Polypterus bichir lapradei
CATTAATATGAGTAGCATCACCAAGTAGGAGTGGGATGATTAGAAGGAGATCTAAAAATAGTGACAAAAGTATAAAACTCTAATTGCTTTTCTACCACTTGAGGTGACTCCCCAAATCCTATCCTGTCTCTTATACTTCGCTTTCCCTCCTACAATTTGTTGCGTTTTTCAAAACTCACCTCCTGACTGCAGAATAACTGCATTCTGAATTCTATTATGTAAACTGCCCAAGGATATTTTCTGGACCAAGCCACAGAATTATTTGCAGATTTGGAGAATCCCTAAATTTCACAGGCTGAAATTCTATCATAGTATTCTCTACAGATTAAATGGATAACCATTATTCTTGAACCCCTTCCCTTTAAGGGCAAAGCAACTTGCCCTCTATCGTAGGTTGCAGGCTTAGAACTGTTTCATGTAGGAACTCTTTAGGTCTTGGAGGATATAAAATGTTTTTTGGCAGCCTTCTGTGGTCTCCTTCTGCCTCTACTAGCCTCAGAGAATTTTCTTTCCAGGTTCATGAAACATCTCAAGGAAATAACCCATTTTTGCCCACACTACATGTATAATGTTCTCCGATTGTCAGTGCTGATATATATTCTCTCTCTCTCTCTCTAGTCTCATTTGGGCATGTCTCCTGCCCTTTGCTGCCATGGCAGTATTTTGTCCTTAGTAATCACATGCCAATAGGGCTACCATCTGTACACAAAATTAGGCAATATGTCTGTGGTCTGTACTCAAATGAGGAAAGATTTCTTCAGATTTTTTTTTACTACAATCTATTACACCAAAATAAAAAGCAGATTTAGCAAAAAAATGGTTTCTGCCTAATGACAAGGTATCTGCAACTAGACCAAGGCTTCTTGCTATTCAGTAATGCATACTGTATTAACTTAAAAGGTGCTAGGCTTGCATAACTGCCAGAAGCAATTTTTATTTCACCATATCACTACATAAAAGTAACAACCATTTGAATGTTAAGCTACTTTCTGAAACCATGTAATCATCTGTGGGTTGTGTTTATCAGTGAATCAACACTTTTGGGCACTTCAGCCAAAAATGGATTTATCTAATCAGTTTTATTTTTACATTTCTCTTGTATAATAATGAAAAGCACAGTTATAATGAAGTGTAATTTTATTTATGTGAGTTTTAACAATAGACATCAATTTTTTTTTTCTGAACAGTAGCCACTTTACCATGATCACCACGCTCTACAAGGTGACAAAAATAAGGAATATCTGAGCCCATCAGATTTATTATTGGGAGTTTGGAAAAGCAAACGTGGTACAGGTTAAAGCCAAAACAAGCTAATTTCAATGAAGAGCATGACAAGATTTTACGACATAAAATTTACAGTAGATGACAGAGCAAACCACAATCTGTCAGGTTGCCTAGCCTAAATTCATGATAAAGGAGCTGTCTTTGCCTCTCCTGCTTTTGGTCTATTGTGCTGTCTTCCACAGTTTTCCTTAAAATTTTCCCACATTTTTGGTGTTGCACAAGTAATGTCTGCATATGTACAGAAAATAGAAAATACAAGCTTAAAAAGAAAACAGATAAAGTAACTGTTCAAAATGCTGTACATGAGGAGACTTCAAAGAGAATTACACAGTTGAATATAATCTTAACAGATATGATTCATACAATGCACATCTCATTATTATGAAAGAGATGGATGAATATCTTTTACACTCATGAAGGCTAAACTGATCCTTTATTAGTAGTTTCCACTCCATTCATTGATGTAAAAGTTAGCTAATAAGAAGTTATTGGAATGTTTTAATGTGATACCAAGTACAAAGTTACCTTCCTATATAATACTTCTGTTGATTGTGTCCAAAAATGTGACCTGAGCTGTGAGGCCGCAGTGCTGACCACTGTACCACCATGACTCCCTGAGATAAAATTATGTTTTTGAGTTCATAATACTTTGAGTCTTTTATCTCCTTGATGCAAGGGGTTCAGTGTTATATACTTGGGGCTGTCCCGGTCATTACCCGATGAGCGCTGTAGAGTAAGGAGCATAAAATGTGCTGTAGTGAAGACACAATATACATTGAATATATGAAGAATAATGAGAGATTTTTGTAATATTCTCAGTATGGTCAGCTGATGTACCCCTCAAAAGAAAATATTGCAATTTCCTTTTTTTTTATTTGCACATGCAACATGCATTTCTGGCTGGAGAACCAATCAGGTAGTGATATCACACATACCTGTACTTATAAGTTACAACACATGATGCAGTTCTGCACAAAGTGTGCCAAGTGTCTGATACAGCAACAAAGCTGTCAGTATATGAAATGCACAGCCTGCTTCAGTTTTACAGGGAAGAGGAGAACACGCAAGGTGGCTTATGAGGAGAAGAGAGCCATAACTCACTTGCAATGTTTTCACAGACATGGCAGACATGACAATATATGCAAGTACAAGAATAAACTGTTGGCTTTCTTTGTATTTGTACAAATCTGCCATCAAATCACATTTGTAATTCAACAGATGTGACTGTGTGTGTATGTAATTCAATACATTTGCCAGCATTTCTGTATCGCTGTACTCAAAATATATTTGATTTCTCCTAAAAGGCTCTTCATTTATGGTGAAGTACCAAGTTGCATCCATCCTACATTTTCACAAAAAAAGGCATCGATTTATTCTTGCACTTGTAGTCATTGTCTGATTTGCCATGTCTACAAAATCTTTGGTAGTGAAGCACTGTCCACCAGTGTGCTCTTTCCTCTTGGTTCAATTACCCCAGTCACTATGTGCCACTCGCCTATTCTCCCATTGCCTACATCAAGTTCATGCTGGCTATCTACTTCATATTCCACAGTGTGTGAAAATCATTGCAGTGTGATTTCAAATAAGATTAGTTATTTTTGTTTACGAATCTAAAATATAGAAGTACCAACAGTCATCAGACTAGTTTTTCTAATTATCACAGGATAAGATAATAGGTTTCCTGTTTCTTAAACAGATATTCAATTTTAGTTAATTTTAAAGTGCTGCTGTATTTTTGGATAACATAGTGACCTAAATCTAAATATAAGATTATCTGCAAGGTAAAAAAATATTATGAACAAAAACAGAAAAATGTATAATCTTTCCCTTGGGTAAAGGCAGTTTCTTTTAAAAATCACTCCTTAATCCTATAGCTTACTGCTATATAATTCTCTCATTTCTACCTTACAAGAGTCTATTTCTAAGAAAGACATTTCATTTTTTTTGTATACAGTATTTCAGTTCTTATGTACTTCAGCATGCTGCTTGGGAACTAGTGCTAAACTTTAGATTTGTATTTATCTTTTGGGCACTCTTTGTCCACTAATCTTCCACCAATAAACTATCACACATATGAGTTAAAAATGATAGGTTTAAATACACAATGGGAGGTCTGAAAATTCAAAGTACACCTTATGAGAAGGATTTAAGAATCAACACTATCAACTTCCCGATAGTGTTCAGAAACCATTAAGAAGGCTAACAGAAGGTTATATAGTGCTCTGATGTGTGGAGTACAAGTCTAATGAGGTCATGCTCAAGCTTTATAACGCACTGGAGTACTGTGTGGAGTTTTGGTCTGCAGGCTACAAAAAGACATACTATAGAAGCACTAGAAAAAGTCTAGAGAAGAGCAACTAGGCTGATTCCAGGGCTACAGGGGATGGATTATGAGGAAAGATTAAAAGAGCTGAGCCTTTTCAGTGATTAAAGTGTTTAAAATTATAAATGGAACTAGTGCAATGAATCAAGACTTTTACTTTAAAATGAGTTCAGCAAGAGCACAGGCTTAAATTTCGAAACTTGTTAAGGGTAAATTTTACACAAAAGTTAGGAAGTTTTTCTTTACAAAGAGAATCAAAGACACTTAGAATAAGTTACCAAGTAATGTGGTACACAGTAGGACATTAGGGACCTTCAAAACTTGACCTGATGTTATTAAGAAAGAGCTCAATGGATAGGACTGGTGAGCTTTGTTGGGCTGAATTGCCTGTTCACGTCTAGATTGTTCTAATGTTCTCATAGCAGACCCACTGATTAACTTAGGTCTTTTCCTGCTTGCAGTAGCTCATCTGTCTGTCTCCATATCAGCGATGTCCAACTCTAGTCTTGGAGAGCTACCGTGGCTGGAGATTTTCCTTCCTGCCACCTTCTTCATCAGTGACCAATTTCTACTATTAGTTGACTTCTTTTCTCTTAATTTTAGTTGTTGTGTTATTTAACACTTGGTTCTTTGAATTGTTTCTTTTTCTCTTAAATGTCAGTCAAACAAAAGTAAGATATGAAGTGAGATAACAGATTACCAACTAAGTTGCTGCATCAAACAATTTCGCTTCAACCAGTTTCTTAATTAGAAGCTGAATCTTGTTGTTAATTATACTTGTTGTTTAATTTCATGGCTTGTGAGTGCTCTCATTCTGCTGCAGCAGACATTTCTGAAATGATTGATTTTCTTTTTTCTAAGAGCACCATCAAAATATTTTGTTGACCTGAGCAGATCAACATTACTAAGAACTTCACCTTTCTTTATTTTCAGATATTGTATGATGGACACAGGTTAGCTGGTCATTTGTTGGTTTATTTTGTGTCTTACTTTTTGTTTGACTGCTAATTAAGCAAAAAAGTAATAACTGAGGGGTCTGAATCTTAAAAGAGAAGTCACTAAAAAGTAAGACAAAACAAGTTAATTAGCAGCCCACCAGGAATGGCATTGAACACCTATGTTCTTTAATTATAAAAGAAAATATCAGCTTATTCTTTTTTGCACAGCTTTGTTTTTTAAGCCACTGGCTTCCAATTTGGTACACAGATCCCTCTCACCATAAGTCAGGGTAGCCTGCGGATGGAGCAAGCAAAGATGGTGAATTCATTAGGTGGCAAAGCCGCCAACTAGGGCACCATCATCTGAGGGGCACCATTTATGAAAGCTAAGGTTTGCATGCTCTGGACCCATAATCCAATCATCGATCTCTGATGATACTGAGTGGGTGCTGTTACCCGCTGGATGCCATTTATGAAAGTAAAAATGCATGCCCTCCTTAAAGTCTGCAGTATATACAGTACACAAAATTGTGCTGTTTGTGCTGCTGAAGAAGCATGCTTTAGACACCAAGGGCAGACCCCATTTGGGGTTCCAAATGGGCTTTAACTGGCACTGGAAGCAAGTGGTAAGAAATGCTACAGTGTGAACTACTGGCACAGAAACAGCATCATACAGGTTGTGATGGTTCACATGCTTGTCTATAAAACAAGATATCAGAATTTAATTTCCACCTATTAAATTAAAGTTTTGCTTTAATTAACTATCATCCTACCTAGTTTTGGCCAACAGGCCACCCTGCGACATAGAAGTATGTATATACTAAATGCAACAATTTTAAATATAATAAAGTTTGATAATATATATTTTTGTCTTTTTTTAGTGAATCAAAACCAAAATAACAGGAGATACAACAATTAGAAGTCATAAGAATGAAAGAATACAACCCACCTGAGCGAAAGGGGTAAAAATTTTGGGATAACCCTGTCTCCAGAGATGAGGAGGGATCATAATCAGACTACGTCAGTAAAATGTGAAAACATTTGCTAATACTGTAGAAAATATTTAATTAAATGTTGGCAATACATAACTTCTAATTACTTTTTACTTTTCCACTGTCTCACCTGAGTAACGCCAGGTACTATAACTCAACTAGTGCATGATAATGGAGATTCCCTTATTTATACTAATTGCATCTCTCATGTTGGTCCATGTGCAAATCCGTTACAAAAGTACAGTATATATATTGATTTCTAGTGGAAAAAAGTAAACCTATGAAATAAAACAGACAAAAATAGTTATGCATGCATAAACTTCAAAGCTAAAATTTGTTGGTAATATTAATTAATTTCAATATGCAGCCCCTCTTCTATAGTGTGCATATACATTTCTCTACAAATTGCGTGATTTCAGTCAGTCATTTTCTAAACAGCATAGTTGTGATCGGGGTCAGGGGGATGCTGGAGCCTTTTCCACCTAGCATAGGGAGCAGGGCAGGAACAAGCAGGACAGGGTGCCAGTCCATCACAGGGTGAACTCACACGCGCACACACACACAAACTACCACAGCTCGAACAATTTCAACCATTTTTTGGCACATTACCTGAAAATAGGATTCATTTTAAAAGACAAAATATATTGTGTCATCTATTGATCAACATTCTTATAAAGTCCAAACATAGAAATATTATTGTATTGACCAAGGGAGTAATACAGTATATTGCATGTCTGTGTTTTTTATTCAACTTATTTCTATTAGCTATAATCAGCTAAACATATCTGTGAACAATTAAAGCAGAGACCATAACAGAAATAGAAAGTTTAAGGGACAGAAGTCAGCAATAAATTAATCTTAATTCCTTAAGGAGAGTCTGTTCTACATCTGTTGCAACAAGTGGTTTAATTAAGTAACTAACACCAGACATCAACTAAATTGAACAGCATATTACATTAAGAAGGTCAAGGCAAAAAACAACAAGGTGTTACAGATATATAAATAATAAATAAAACAGGTTACAGATTAAATAAAGGTTCATAAAGCTCTGTAGACTGAAGAGGTGCTTGACACAGCTGCTTCATACAGTAGCTCAAGAATCTCGAGGGTTTAAATCCTGCCCTGGCTATATGGAGCGGACATGCTGTTCTAGAGTATGCTTGAGTTTTCACTGGGTTTCTCTTGTTTATCCCATGGATGTGAAGCTTAGCATGATTGGTATGATTCAAGGTGATGTGAGCTGCAATGGACTGGCATCCCATCCTGTGCTGGCAAAAAACAATTTTGCCAGGATAAGCTCTCCTCACCAAAAATGTTTTATAGGAATAATAAAGGGGTGAAATCCACCTTAATAAAAGGATAAGTGTCTGTCTGTGTGTTCGTCCAGCTATATCTCTGTCATTCCAAAAGATGGCACATCATAACCATTTGTAGTAATAAAATGTACTACGTTTTTCATTCTAATAGATGGTGCACCACAAATATTAACACTGCTTTTATCAATCCCATACCAAATTGCAAATAACAGAGACATGTGCATTGCATGGTGCATTGCAAACATTAATGTTGAGGTAAACAATGATTACTTAGATTTCAACCTGTCTCTGACAGGTAGCACAGCTAGATGAATGAATGAATACATGAATACAGACTAGAACTGTAAAGAACTGTGACCAACAACCATGCATTAAAAACAAAGAATTGTAAAAGAAATGTAACATGAACAAAGTCTTGATATTCAAACATAATTTATAAAATTTTAAATGCCCACTGCTGCATATTATAAACTGGCAGGGTTGTTTATGCAAATAATTCAGTCAAACTGAAGACGATCAAAAGTTCGACAAGTCCATTTTAATGAATAGCAAAATAGAGCTATGTAAATCTTTCCCTGTACTGCTGTAGAATGAGAACCATATTTAATTTTTTTTATATGTGAAAAATATCTTTCAACACTACAGTCAGAAACTGGCATGTATAGGAAATGCACAATTCAACAAAGATATCTGAGAACGCAATCTGCAAATAATGTTTTACTTATTATTGTTTATTTAGCATTTGCAGAGGGGTTTTCACATGTTTGTCATGATATATTTGTTATTAGCTGGCTAACAAAATAAAAAGCAATGTCAATGAATTACTGCTATACTCTACATGTATAGTAGTACTATTTAGGAAAAATAGAAGAACATTTGAATTAATGATATTGATTAGGTGAACTGAACTTTCTTTCTGTTGTTAATGATACTACCCAAGCAAATTGTTGGGTACAGCTGGTATAAATGCAACTCTTTTTCCATAATTGCATTTTAAAACAATAATCAACCTAAATATTTTGGTTACCAACATACAGTATCTATTAAGATAAAAAATAATCTCTTCCTGACTTTATTAAAGTGCCAAGCTGTCATTGCTCTTCAGTGGAAGAAACCATTGATAGACTCTTGAGCATGGAGGAAAAAGAACTGACCAAGTGAATTTTTTCCCCAAATATGGGATCACCTTAAAAGTCTGTAGTAGTGCAAAGTAGTTGTAAATCTTACTTTTATGCTTGTGCACTCATGTTTCATATTTCGTAATATGGTTTTGGTCTAAGTAAGTATTTTCAGGAATAATTATCCACAGTCCACACATAATCTGGACAGTTTTCCAGTAGACATTACCTTCCAGATTGGCAGTGCCTCACAGCTTGAATGTGTTGTGCAAGTAGAGTTTTTGTGGAGTCTGTGCTTTCCCAACTTATCTCTGTAGGTTTTCCTCCCAATTTCCAAAAGGTGTGTATGATTGTGCCTTGAGGTGGACTCACATACAGGAGACAATCACACTCAGTTGCATCATTACAAGACAATCATACATTTCCACTCTCTGTTAAACATTGGGACGTTTAGAGATTTGCGTATTGGGAATATGTTCACATCTTTTGAACAACTTATCCTGTTATCAAAACATTTCTTTTACTACATGCAGGTTAGGAACTTTGCCAAAAACTGACAAATCTAACCAACTTTATCATCCTTCACTTATTATACAGTATACTGAGTGTATAAATTTCTAAATACGATAAAGATATATAGTATGTAGTCTTTGAACCAGTGTCTTCAAAAAAAATGCACCTCTAAAAAATGTAAAACAAAGTTAGGGATTAGCACTTTCAATTGGATATTCAGATAATGAATGGAAATCAGTCATTGCTTTCAGTTTTTGTGAAGCATGGTAAACTCAAATTAGAACTGTGCTTTCTCAGTTTAGAGTATTCAAAATGTACCTTTGCTCAGACCCATAAAATTTTCATTTTTTAAACCAGGCAGTCTTCACATTAATCCCTAATCTTCAAACAGCTCTTTTTGGGGTCCTGCTGGGACATTATTGCTTATTGAATAATCACTTACACTTATACTGTAATGCTAAGCACATCTTCTTATCTTGCAGACCAGGAAGAGGGAGAGGTTAGGAGCATGCACTGATACAGTGCATTGTCGCAATCCACCACACAACAAACCAACTCAGGATCCAGATTAGGACCTGAGTGCAGCCATACAACGGGTGATACCTCAGCACCACACTAGTTCAGATGTAGTGGAACAGTGTGAGGTTTTTTTATGGTGGCTGGAGTGCCAATTCTGCCACCAACCCCCAAGTTTTTCCCTGCAGGTTGGAGGGCCTAAATGCAGGGATGGATGCAGATTAACGTCATACCCAGGACGGTGCAGACCAGGAAGACTCTTAATTTATCCACCATGGATATGGGAATGGCAAAAGGTTTTACTATTTAAATGAAAAAATAATTCAAACGTTCTTCAGTCTAGATGGCATTTATTGTTGTTGTCCTCAATGGACAATTGCTATTCGTTTAGGGATTTCAGTTTTTATTTCATATTAACTCTTTTTTATTCCCCATTCTTTAGATGGGTAAGGTAGGATGTATCTAATCTGATTTGAAAATGACATAATACTGAATATCTGACTAGACTAGTACTATTCAGTTACAGGGGGTCCTCAGGTTACAACGTCTCGACATACAACACTCACTCCCATAAAAACTTTTAAAAAATTGAGACGCAAGAAGGAATAAAGGTAAGGATTTTTTTTTTTACACTCATTTTTTCTGTTACTACAGTACAGTGTACAGTACAGTATATTTATGTCCTTTTCCTTTTTCTGTGGCTTAGTTGTGTTTTTATGTTATAGATTATGATTTTGCAAATGTGTTAGGATAGGTAAGTGACTTAGGCTAGGGTGTGTTTCGACTTACACCAAAATTCGGGTTACATCACTGTTGTAGGAACGGAACTGTGTCGTAACCCGAGGACCCCCTGTATATTGAAATGCACTCCTTGAAATTAATAACAACTATAAAGGGCTAAACAATTAAAAACTGTGGAGCTACTGAAGGCA
The DNA here is from genome assembly GCA_026402145.1 of Polypterus bichir lapradei. Classification (NCBI taxonomy): domain Eukaryota; kingdom Metazoa; phylum Chordata; class Cladistia; order Polypteriformes; family Polypteridae; genus Polypterus; species Polypterus bichir. The sequence goes on from JANRMT010062856.1 coordinate 83,246,051, forward strand.
GATTATCTGACTCATAGTTACATGAATTTTCACATTAGGTATGACTTGGGAAATTTGACTCTTTATTTCAATGGAGTGGAACAATGGACAAAGTAAGCAAAGTGATTGGTTGATATTCAACTTCTACAGCCCACCTTCAGCTTGAATTATTTTGGAAAGTTAAAAATCTTATATATACTGTATATTGTTATGTTATTGTAACAGGTAGAAAATTACAGACCTAGATATGCCTATTCATTTGTCCAGGTGTTTCATTCTAATACCAGGAATGAAAGCCTCTCTTCTCCATTTGTTCTGATTGCTGCTGCATTGTCTATTACCTAAATTCAGATTCTTAAAATAAAAAGATGTGCCTCAGTGCAAGTGTCTTTTGTGAAAAATGTATGCATTCTTCACTCTGGTTCTGGGCATTTTATTTGAACATAGACATTTACTTTTATGGGCAACTCTGGCACTTTTAACTGGAATTGTGAAATGCTTAAAGATGGATGGATTTTTTTTTTTGCTTTTTGGTGAATTTGGTTCTTCTGAATGACATACAGTATTCTGAAGCCTGGCAAAGAGTGATTAGTTTCATCAGCCTGTGTTACAAGTCAGTAAAATGAATAAGATGAAATTCTTGTTTGTTAAAATGTGACTATGTCAGTAACATGAGAGATCCTCGCTGAAGAGTGAAATCCAACGTTAATTAATGGTGATTGCATGAATTACAAATGGAACATTACAGTTCCTTTGATTCACTTTTATTTGCACTTAACCAAATTGTCCAAAAGAGGTTTTTAGATAAAATCTCATTGCCAAGCACACCTGCCACTTAGCTCACAGATTTGGGTAAAGCAAAATAAAAACTTTACTTAAAACCTCCATTAATATTGAGTCAGCTTCAACAAGAAGCTGCTGTCAAGTAATGCTTGGCTACTCTCCTACCACTAACTGAACCTTAGTTTTTGTTTCAAATGAAGGCAGCTCCTCCAGTACCGCAGTTTCTTATGCCATTATGATTTACAAGCAATGAGCTGCCAAGATATAGATACCATTTCTTGAAAGGCATCTCATTTTTGTCAGTGACCATTTATTCCAGCACCAGCTGAAGCCAGCCTTTGTAGATGTAACAATATCACAATTCAGGGAGACATAATCTGTTTTCCAGATCTAATAAACACATATTCTGGTGTACTCTACTGGGAAGCAGAGGGCATTTTTTCTCTAATGAAATTTTGTAGTCATGTTAAGTCTGTGCATGTTCACCGTGATGGCAGTAGATGCGAGTTAAACAGCATAAGCATGTACCTCGTCCCAAAAAGAGAGACAATATAGCACTGACCCAAATTACCTTTACTGTTTGTGTAAGAGTGACTGCCATATTTAATATTTATGCAGATTACAACCACACTGAACATTTTACACAAGCAAGTAGTATTTTATTATATTGAAATGATTAGGTTGAAAAATAGCTAGATATATGAATTCATTGCATAATCTGCTTAAACAGGTTTGTGGATGTCAAGAATAGGCCAAACAAATAAATTAATAAAAAGGAAACAGTATATGCAAACAGAATGGCTTAGAGAAAAAAAAAAGCTAGATTACAGGCACCCATCATACTTTTTTCCCTAGGTTATGCCTGACGGAAATGGCAAAGTATATTTTGGAAGGCATGTTAGGATACAGCTGGGAATAAACTGTTGAAAAAAAATCACCTGGAAAGCCAAAACACACAGTCTAGCCTCCTAGGTGCTATTTTTGGTTTGATTTTCAGCATTTCCAACATGCATCTTAAAAACTTGTAGTGGATTTTAAAGTAGGCCATTCCAATTGTGTGGTATAATTACATTTTCCTACAGGGATTTGAGCGGCTTTGTCTTAATGTGATAATAATGTAAAGGCAGTCCCTTGTGCATTTTTCGTTTTCTTTCTTCCTTTTGTTTATTGAGGAAGATGTATAGCTGCACAAGCTGACCTCCTGGTGTCCATATTCTCAGAGTCTAGAGTCTATTCTAAATGATGATGATTATTGTGCTTGTCAATAAATTCCACTGTCTCTTTAACTCATTCTAATCATCTGTCATTCCCCATCTCCAATTTATTATTCAGCATCCATACTCTCCATGGGTTTTGTTATAAAATTATCTTGCTTGGAATAAAAGGAACTGGGCTTCACAAGAGCAGTACTGGGTATTCCTTATATCTGGTTTTACTGTCAAATATGTTTTATGAATGTCTCTTAAAAATAAAACAGCGACAATTTTTTTACAGTTTACTTTTTTTCTTAAGTTATTCTTAGGAATGATACCCATAGATGGCTCTGCTGTTTGTTTTATAAGTCCAGGAGCACTGAGGCTCTTTCCATACAATAATAAATGTTCTGTCTCTTTTACTTACCATAAGACTAGTTCATAAATATTTCACAGCCTAGTAGCATACACAGATAAACAGACAAATTTAGCTGTGAATAATAAAGTATTAACAAAAATGTTCTGTTCTTTTCAACTAACCAAATGTGACATAATAATTCCAAAGATGTTTTAAAAGGTTGCTTGCAATAATACACAATTGAGAATACCACTAAACAGATGTTTAAATCACATCACCTTACTTCCCTTGCTTTTTATTTCAATGAAACAAAATTTAAAAAAATTCAAATTAATTCAGATAGCGCTTATACATGAATATGTATGCATTTGACTGGGGTTAGCACAGGATTCTGGCGAATGCCCTTTGCTTATAGTAACCTTTCTTATTTTTTACTTTGACAATTGAGCCAGTACATCAAAGCAGCACCTCAGAACCTGTAGTGTTCTTGTAACCTGAAACTTCAGGATAGAAAAAGGAATATGGCAGTTGAGAGCCTGGTGATGGCTGGTAGTGACACAGTAATTAATCCTGAAAATTAAAATGGGTAGTCTGTGAACGAATCTTTGTACTTTAGTAAATAGAAGTTAAGTCTACTCCTGTTGTACTGGAATTTAACTTATTCATGCAGTTTTTATCTTTTCCAGCACCATGTGTGGGTGCACATAAAGAAAAACCCAAGACAGGTAGCCCCAGATATACATTCCTTCCTTGTGTGTCTATCCACCCAATAAAGAAACATTAAACCTTATATGTGCCTAGCATACCTTTTCCTCAAGGTCATGTGAAAATGGACTGTTTTTCAGCACCATTGGCTGAAGGCAGGAACCAATATTCACTCACACTGGATCAATTTTGAGTTATCAGGCAACAGCATATCTATACAGTAAATTGTGGGAGAAATCCTGCATCCACAGAGGAAACCCACACAAACAGCGTATCAGTGCTAAAAAGAAGGTACTTTAACTACATATCAAAACAGATTCCACAGATAGTAACAGGTTAACATCATTTCATAACGCTGACATGAAATTTTTATTTTGTATAACCACCTACAAAATGATTCTTTGAAGCACTAGTTTTGTGGAAAGATAATGGATTTCCACTGAAAGATAAAAGCAACGGATGGAACAAGAATGGAGGATGAAAGCTTAGAAGAAGATCAGCTGTGGCTGCTGTTTGGGGTGTTAGTATATACTGTTCATTTCATCAAACAGAAACGTATCTCAGCATCAAGTGAAATAGATAAGATTAGATAGCAGCAGTAGCAGTGACTTTTATTTAACTAGGAAAACTAAAGTTAGAATAAAACGTGTTTCTACATGTGTGACTTCTTGTGATGTGCCAAGACAGGGCAAGAAGTAATATAATGTAATGGTCTTAAAAAAATCCATCCAATCATTTTCTTATCCATTTACCCCAATTAGGGTAATGGGGATCTGGGGTCTATCGCAGCAACAATGGATTAATTTAAAATTAGCCATAGATATAAAAATCATTATTTAAGTCACATCTACAAGTCATTTAAAGCCACAGGCCAAAGTGAAATAACCATTAGCATATACACTTAATCCAGAACAGAGCCGCAGAGGACAGAGTCTATCCAGGCAGCACTCCAAACCTAAAACGAACCTGGCCAACACAGTCCACTCAGAAGGACCAACTCATATGGAGAGTCACAAATTAACTTAATACACAAGTTATAGGTATGAGGGAGGAAAGCCATACAAACAATGGGAGCACCTGCAAAGTCCAAAGGTTGAGATTTGAATACTGTCTCTACCATGCAAGGCACCACTATGCTATGCTAAAACAAACCATTTCCTAAAGAATTAAACCAAAGCTTGGGATTAAGAAAACATAACCACTAATATGACTTTCAGTTACACAGTGGTTTCGGGAATTATTCAGACCCCTTTACTTTCTGCACACTTTATTATATTGGAAATTAAATTTTAGGAGGATAAATGTGCAATTTTTGTTCATCAATCTACACCCAATGATCCATAGTGACAAAGTGAAAACATGTTTTCAGGTAAGTTTGCAAATATATGAAAAAATTAAGTCTTCAGAGCCTTAATTTAGCACTTTGTAGAAGATACTTTGGCAGTAATTACTACTTTGAGAGTTCTTGGGTAAGTCTCTACGAGCAGTACAGCTTAAAATTTGAAGGGGAGTGTCTGTAATCTGCCATCTTCAGGTATCAGATATTCTACAGAGTTTAAGTCTGAACTTTGGCTGGCCAACTTAAGGACAGTCAGAGACTTGTCCTGAAGTCACTCCTGTGTTGTCTTGGCAGTATGCCTCAAGTAATTGTCATGGTGAATGGTGAACTGTTGGACCAGTCTGAGGTTGCGTGCACTCTGGAAAGTTTTCTTCAGGGACATTTCTGTATTTGCCTGCATTCATCCTTCCCTCGATTCTGACCAGTCAACCTCAACCTGCCACTGAGAAGTGCCCCCATAGCATGATGCTGCCACCACCATTCTTCACCATAGGAATGGTATTAGGCAGGTGATGATCAGTGCCTGATCTTCTTCAGATATAGTGCTTGGAGTTCTCCGCAAACAGTTTAGTTTTTGTCTCATAAGAATATAGAATCTTTTTCTTCATACTCTCAGTCTTTTAAATGCCATCTAGCAAACTCCAAGTGCGCCGTCATATGCATTTTACTCAAGAATGGCTAGATCCATTCTACCATAAATGTTTTATCGATAAAGTGCTACTGAGATGGTCATCCTTCTGACAGATTTTACAATCTTAGCAGAGGGTTTATTATGCTCTGTTAGAGAATGCATGGGATTCTTGGTCACCTCCCTGACCGACATACTCAGGATGGCCAGACCGCCAACTTTAGGAAAAGTCCTAGTGGTTCTGAAATTCTCCCATTTCATAACTACTGAATTGTTTGCTTTATTCTCCTTTTTAATCCTATCATCAAACCCATATTTTATAATGCCCATTTTATTGAGCTAATGCTTTACAATAATATATTTTATTTATCACTCTAAAAGTTTACATAACATAAATGAACCATAGGGGACATTTAACCATACCAAGTATATCAAAGGGTCTGCTTAATAAATGCAGATTTTGTGCAATTAAAAGTGTTACTGTGTGCTTTCCTCACCCAAATCATGAGAGATAAACTCAGTGCAACTCCATAACTTTAAAAGGACACCACAAATTAAATAAGAACAAAGATTACATCTACAGTACAGATGACTCCCTGCTGTTGAGGCATTTGATCAAAATGAAAACTGCAAAAATTGCTCATAGACCCACTGATCTGTAAAAGAATATCATACACAGCACAAGAAGTGATTCTGAAGGACAAAAACATCTGAAAGCTACTAGAATTCTTTGAATTATTGGACTAATAAATATAAAATTAGAGAACAGGTAAACATTTGAACATTAAACAAAGAACAAGACAGAAAGTACATGAATGAAGAATACAAAAATGTACAAATATACTGTATTACTGGTACATTGTAAAGAACATAGATGATATTTAAGCTATGTGAAATTTAACATGGGATTCATTTGCAGTTGCAGAAACTATGAAATATGAAACCTTAGCAAAATTTTACTTCAATTACAATCACTAAATGAGCTTTTTTGTTATTGATTTGATGTAAATGTTAGTGCAATGCGCATCCCAGCAAATTAGTTTATATCACGTCCACAGATTCTGAATATAATTGGACCCCATGTACATGCTTAGCCATTACAGCTTTAATCACACAACTCAGATAGTACATTGAAAGAGTTAAAATTAACTTGGATCAGTAATCTAGTATCACAAATGCATGCACTGTACAGTACAGAGTTCAGCTATTTGCTATGGTATCTGTACATTCAGTAAAAGTGATTTCTTTTCTGAGTTGTCTGTGATTCTTTGCTACAACAGAGCCCTAAGGCATATTGATCTGTCTGTGGAAATTGGTATTGACTGTTGCTTATGCAGCTGTAGAACTCTTCTCTTTAAAGAGCCCATATATTTATATGGATTGAAAGTTAGTCTCAAATGTGAAGCTGTATTTGTAGATGTTACATATAAAAATGAAGTGTGTGTATTCATAAACAAGTTGAAGGCACTGAGGATGACTCTACTTCAATCACTTTATTTTTACCTGTGCTAGAGGATTCAGTCAGTCAAATCACCCATAATCCCCTTTTACTTCTTCTCTCTATCCAAGCTAGTGCCTCTGATACATTCAGACTCACACCTGGGATAAAGCTTGTTTCACTGTCCCCACAGTGAAGTTTTCTGTTAGAAGCTAAGGAAGGAGGAATTGTCCATAGGCATGGAGAGAAAGATAATATGGAAAATATTTGTATTTTTTCAAAAGCTTAACAGTGCACCTCCCTGGGGAGATGAATGTATTAGAATGAGAAGACAGGCATGGATTAGAAAATTAAATGTAGCTACTTTTTTGCATGGATCCACTGACATGAATTGGCTACAACTTTGCAGATAACTTAGCATGTAAAACTAAGGTATGTGTGTGTGTCTGTGTGTGTGTTTTGATGGAGCTGTCAGTGCTTGGAGTTTGAATACTCTCCTTGCGTTTGTGTGTGTGTGTGTGTTTTTTTTTTCTGTGATTCATAAAATAACCCCATGTGTGTGTTTCCTACAATGGACTGGCAACATGTCCAGTGCTGGTCTGTGCCTTGTGTCTGATGTGTCCAGGGCTGCCTGTGACTCCTGCAACACTAAATTGGATTAAACAGGGTGATGGATACATCAATAGATACTTGTACTTGATTTGCTGCCAGGATGTGAAAAGAAAACAAGGCCACAAGTCTTATTTTTTTAGGTATTTTCAGAAGACAGGTGCTCTATCCAAGGTAGCCAATTATGTTAGGATAAACACTCCCCCAGCAACCCTGAACTGAAATGAGAGAGCTTGGATAATTACTGTATTACTTTTAATAACAACATCTAGAAACAGAAAAATACACACATCATGGCGGGATGAAAATGAAAGTTTTACTTAGAGAAGGTGCTTCCCAAAAAAAATGAACAGCAAGTAACACATGAAGTTTCCAAAAAGGCATGCTGTCAGCATTGAAGGAATCAGCAGGCATGCCTCTACAGATCTGCTAAAACACAACTTGGACTTTGTGAGCAAAATTTTACTCTGTAGATAGTCTGACTTAAGGCCTATCATATCAATTACATTATATACAGTACAGTCACAAACCTGCAAATACCATTACTGAAAACGTCTCCACTGTCTCAGAGGAGGAACTGTAATCATTCTATTAATGTGTTTAAAAAGTAGTTTGTCTTTAATTATAAATAGCAGTCTCTTAATATTCCCTGAACAAGGGGAATAATTTCTTCTTCAAAAAATGTTTGATTCTGGTAGAGCTCTGGAATTGTCTTATATGGGCACTCAGATTGGTATTTTGCTGCTTCATCCCCATAGTCTATAGAAGCTGCTTGTGTAGGTAAAGCAGCAACTAGTATGACACCAGATGATTAAAGAAATTATGTCTTCAATCCTAATTGTTAAGACCCTAAGCCAAACCTGGACAGCACCAATAAATTGCAACATTGCTTCCTCACCAGGATACTTGATCAAGGAGAACTGAATGCATTTTTAATAGAGATGATCTCCATTTCCCCTCTGGTCTTGTTCATGTGAGCTTTCGAGTGTACTGTTCATAAAAATATATCAGATTGTTCTAACGTTCATTTAAAAATGACTGTCATTTTCCCAGTGGTTTAATGCATACGTTTGTGTAGCTAGTAAATGTTTGTTCCACACATCTTTCATGCATCAAATAAAAAAAATAATTCACTGTAATAATAAAACAAGATGTTATGATGAGTAAAAGACTAGGCTGTTCATGGGTTGATAGACTAAATTATGATTAGCTATCTGGAACCATTGGGAGATTGACAGAGGACTAAAAACAAGAATTTCTGCATTCTATGCCCATTTAGTCACTCCAGTTTAAAATATATATTACCCAACAGTCTCTAATTTTCAGTTATTTTGAACAATGTGAGTTTTATGACCCCACGCTTTGTCTATATGCTGCATATATCAGGACAAGTTGGGGAGCATGCACTGGTACAGCACGTTCCTGCACCCACCACACCACAAAACAGCTTGGGATCCTGGCTGGCAACCCCCCAGGCTGACACACGGTCCAGACCCCCCTCCAGAAATGACCATCTATCTGCCACAGCTAGGTGTTACATGGGCATCCCCTTGGTCATAATGCCATAACGGACACTCCCTCACAGTGCAGGTAATGTGGCTGATTTGGGACTGCATGAGCAAACCACTCATTTGATGCAAAGTCAAACCAGCGGTATCTAAGGATTCTCCAAAGAGTCTTTGTTTCAGGTCACTGCACTGCAGCGCATATGTAAAGAATAAAAACATAAGAAGAGATTTTACTTCATGATGAGCATGTGGGAATTTTGGATAAGCATGAGGACACGAACAGACATTACAAAACAATATCATACTGATAAAAAGTAAAGCACATTTACCTGCAAAATACTAAAGGGTTTCACAATTGCAATGGTTAAATTGAGTCTAGCTTGTCCTGATCTTTAAATTATGTACTATTAAATGTGAAACATGTAGCAATAGGAGAGAAGAGTCTGGGAGACTAATAGTGACCCTAGGAAACATCTTGTGAGGGAAGTGTCTTGCAGAACACTACAAAGAACAAACAGGTTTTATTGTGAGGGTAGTAAGCCCTGTGAATTAGATGATTTATGTTATTTATGGTGTACACTATGTCTTTCACTAGTTCATTAAGGATAATGATGGATTTACCAAGAGCCTGTAAGCTGAATATGCAATTGACCCAATATACATAATGGCCAAAAATATGGAAAAGCGCAAGTTAATGAGATGCAAATGCTTTCACGCAGGTTTCCTTTGTAAGTTAATTAAGAAATTCATATTCTAGCATCCTCATGTCCATTTATAGAAACACTGTAAAAATCCTCAAAGTTTACAGTTATGACCAGCATTGCTAAAAGATGTAATACCAGTGCCTTTGAAGAACTATGAATGTACTGGTGTTGCGGGAAGATAATCTTCAACAAAAGGCTGGATGTACATGCTCCTGAATCACAGGTGTAAAACTAAACAGAATGCTACAGTTCAAAATGACTAAAAAATTCAGTGTGTGCTTTTCCATCAGCATTGAAATGCCAAGGCCTCCATTTGAATATTTTGAAGTACAGCAGGGCAAAAAGCACAGAATCTGTGTTTGTAATATAGTTAAATTCATCAGCCATCACTACGTTTTCCACAGACATGTGACTATATATCGTATATGAATACCAAAAAAACCCTATAGGCCGAACAGTTCAGGCAATTACACTATTTTGTGTAGAGCAGTTTCTTTGTATGGTCAGGGTTCATGTTATTAATAGGTCATTACAAAATGACTGACTTCTTTTCATGATCAAGATTCAAGGTAAAGCTTTTACACTGATAAATTGCTAGTTAAACGGCATTTTTTTTACATATTTCAGGAATGATCCTTCCTTCTCCACTCTTGTATTAAGTGTGTTGTAATAAAGATAAATTAATGCAAAAATGTTTAAATAAACAAAAGTAATGTTTAATGTCAGTTTTATGTGAATTAACATCCTAACTCCTTGAAAACCTTGACTTCATTACAAATATCATAGGTTTGTTGATTGAAAAGATAACACCGCTGCTGAAAAAGATGACATGATCATTTTGATAAACTAAGTGAAACGATTTAGCCCACTAGAAAGACCTGAAATGTCCATCACCAGTGCAATTATAAAATTAAAGATAAATTCTAGTCAGTGCTTAATAATGTCAAGTGATCTCCTTCACTCTAGGTGGTTACATTTCTATCCTATAGAGAAGGCTGTTACATAATGAACATTTGCCTATTCACATATATTCTGAGCGTATAGAACATTACCCTCATAATAGTACTATTCTCATAAGTCAACGCAGTGCAAAAGTATAAATGTTTGCTACCAAAAAAAATGCCACAGTAGCTAAGACAATGGGCTGCAAACGATAAGGTTGGTGGTTCAGTCTGCACCCATGTCTCACTAAGTGGCTTTAGCAATTCTGTAGTAATAGAAGAACAATTCTATTACTGTGATGTGTATGTCATTTCCAAAGATGCAGAACCTAAACAGATGTACTGTATATCCCATTCAATACAAAAGATAGAGTTACACTTAATATGTAGATGTGCGTGTATTAGGGTGCAATCTTACCATGGCCTACTCCAAATAGGCTTTACAAAGTTTGTGTCAGGCCACACAAAACAGGTACAGAAAACATTAAATTGACATTGACATAAAAAGGGAAATTCTACGCAACAGGCATCTCAGTCAAGAATGCATAAGCAACTTCTACAGCTGCATTAAAAGATGAAGAATAGCAAAGCTGTACCTAGCAGGAGATAAGAAGTCCCCCAAAGGAAAGTCATTGTGGGCATGTGTTTGTGAAGAAATTTGCACAAAACAAACTCCTAAAATTTCCAGAGGCCTTTATGTTGACGTGTTCACAGGTGTTTTGGCAAGTTAGCAATTATGCTTAAGGTGCTAGACGAACATGAGACAAAAACTTGATGCTGATGATGAGGAGCACCATAGTAGAGAGTTGAGCCAGGGGCAATTGTCTCTATTCATACACAGAATAAAACGGAATATGGTTTTCTTTTTTGTGTCTGCTGAACTGTTTATTCCTTAAGTTTTTCTAAAGTTACTGGTCAGACATGTGTTCATTGCTAACCCAAATTATTCTACCTGACATGTCTCTTGAATTCAAATATATTCTTTTTCCTGTTTGCTTGTCTTCAGCTTTATATATCAGTTAAGCAGAAGGACAGTCATTTAATGTTGCCAGGATTTACCTGCAAAGTCTTTACTACTTCCATGTACCCTTTCAATTGTATAGTGATAGATAGATAGATAGATAGATAGATAGATAGATAGATAGATAGATAGATAGATAGATAGATAGATAGATAGATAGAATTACAGTACTTTTATTATACATTTCAGTTATTCAGTATTTTAAATACTAAAGCTATTTAGCTAGCAAAGCTTTGTGTGCAAGACACAAATAAACAATGAACATGGCCTACTCACACATGGGGTCAATTTAAAATCACGCTTTGACTTAAAATTGCATGTCTTTAAAAATACGGTAGAAACCTGGAATACCTGGAAAAAATATAAAAAAGATCAAGCAAACATGACAGAATAATAAAGTTAATCTGTATATATGTACATGTTATGCTATTGAAAAGGCAACACATCTAAGGTTACCCCCTGCCTTATGCCAAGTGTTGCTGGGGTTCTTTCCTGCTCTCTATGACCTAGTTATGGGCTGAGCAAATTCACAAAATGGATGAACGGGTATTAAAACTTTACTCTTGTCTTTGTCAGATCAAAAATTTATTGATTATAGTTATTGCAAAGGTGAAAATTATGTAACAATTAAATATAGACACAAATTAGGCCTCTTAAATCATTTATATGCTGTTTCATTTAAGAACACTTGTAAATTTTCTTAATCTTGTCTCTACAGTACAAAATTATTTCATATAAATGAAGCTCTTACAATTTGTTTATTCTTTTGATTGCATTTCAGTGTCAGACACTGCCAAATGTTATAACACATGTATATAGCCACCAGGTACACTCAGTGCCAGTTTATTAGGTACACCAACAGTATCTGGTATTAGTATTCTGGTCCAAGATGACTTGCTGTTTCTGCTGATTTTTCAGTCATATGTTTTTGCTTCAAACTCTTCACTCCACCTCATCTCAAAGACCCACTCCAATTGGAACAACACCAGTGGACTATTCAGACCAGTAAAATGAAGTCACGGTCATGTCTAGGGAATGAGTTTGAAATGATGCAATGGAACATTATTATGCTGGAAACATCCATTTGAAAGAGAATAAACTTTTTTCTGTAAAGGGATAAATGTGCTTAGATATACAGTACTGCGACATACAATTAGTGCTTGTTGTTAGAAGACTTGTGTTCCAAAAAAACATTTCCTCATATACTAGCCTTTAGTGTTGACAAAAGATTAAAAGGATGCACAGATTTGTGGCTACATTTTGACTTTACCATCTGCATGTCAGAGCAGACATTGACATTTGTTAGACCAGGCACAATTTTTCCAGTCTTCACTGATCCAGTTTTGGCAAGCAAGTGCTCACTATGGTCTCATTTCCCTGTAATTAGCTAACAGAGGTAGAACATGGCAAGGTCACCTCCAGCTGTAGCACATCAGCTTCAAGATCCATTGTGATGTAGTTTCAGATAGGTCCATTCTGCACACCACTGCTGTAAAGAGGTAATATTTTACTATTTCTGGATTTTTGTTAGCTTGAGTAAATCTCTCAACTTTCTACTCTGACCACTCTCATCAACAAAATGTTTGCACAAAGAAGACAGACACAAGATTGTTTTTTTTATCGTTATTTGAGATGCTAGATTAAAACCATCATGTCTGGTGCCAACAGCCACACCATGGACAAAATCACCTAGATCACATAGATCTTGTCTATTCTAATATATGGTATATATTATTTTGGTATATAAATATTGAAGCAAAGGTGTGTGATACGGTTTGCATATTTGTAGCTAGAGATCCACAAAGGGAGAAAATGAGTCATGTATCTCAAAATTGTTTTTTATTCCTAAGCTTTTGATAACCTGCTAGGTGTCATCATCTGAGGAAAATAATTAGACATACAGGAATCAAAGGCAATGTATATCACTGAAGTTTCCCATCATCTAATGCACTGGAGGGCATACAAATGGAAGCGGAGGTCTGTGAAACAGTTTTTTAGCTAGATGTGTGTGTGTATATATATATATATATATATATATATATATATATATATATATATATAAACACATACACGCATGTACAGTATCTACTATATAATAAAACATTGTGGTTTGTTTGTGCATCTACAGTACTCCTTCAGATCAACCTGATTGGTCGGTTTAGGTTTGGTGAGCCTGATTGGTCAGGTTGGGTTTAGTGTGATTGACCAGTTGGAATTTGGTGATGCCCTTGAAAGAGGAAGTGCAAGCGTTAGACACACGAGGAGGCTTGAAAGGTGTCTTGAAAATAATAACAAAGTCAGAAAAGCAAGCTTTGTAGGAATGTACTTAAGAGAGGGAGCGCCAGTCAAGAGAGATTTAGACACATACAGATACAGAGGTAACAGGGATTGCTAAAAGTACACACAGGGCTTAGATAAAATAATAAATAAGAATACCTCATTAAATAGACACTAAGCATGTATAGCCTAGGATTGTTAAAATATATTGCAATGAGCCTAGTTTAAATACCAGCTTCCTTTGCCAATCGGCCTATTTCATTGCAAAACATATGGGCCACATACAATTTTCTTATTTAACTACTGCATATATAGGCAGTTTAACTGACTTATGTACTCAGGACCACATAATATGATGGAGGCAAAAATAAATAGGCAATCTTAGGATTTAAAATTGAGTGCCACATGTTTATTGTCTGTACACTGTGGCCAGTGGATTACCAATTAAAAACTGAACCTTTGAAGGGCCATGTGTTAGGATAAGATATTAAATCAAGTCAATACAATAATTAGTGGTTCTTTTTAATGCCACATAAATGAACAAAAGCTGCATAAATTATGTAAGAAATTAAATACTGCAGTGGTCAAGTCACTATATTACTGAGTTGAGCACATGTTTATTCTTGGCAGCAGCATCAGCTCTAATTCTAAACCCAAGTGTAGTTAATTACGTAGTATTGTCACAAATTGCACCTTGCAGACGTGCCACTCGCAAACCCCAAGCAGGTCTGCTGCACCTGACCACTTCTAGCAGTATAATATCCTCTGTGCTCTAACCCCCTCTCCGTTATTTGCATATGTTAGTATTCAAGTATCTCAACCTGCTCTGACTTTGGGTCGTGTAGGATGCACAAAACCATGACATGGATTGCTTCAAAAGTTTAATTAAAATAAACGCAATATAACACGTCTTTGCTGTCATTTATTTTATCTTAGAACGAAAGTACCCTGTATGTCGATCGTTTGAATGGAAGTGGGACGGTTTGCCTCCATTTTTAGACTATATCTTGTGTTACTGAGCAAGTACCACCTTCTCAGGCGTTTGATTGACAGTTCATAATCTGCGCGTCGGAGGCGGGGTTAGTTGTTCTTCCTGTCCAATCATGTTACTCGGGCGGAGTTTGAGCTCCATAGTCTTGCTATGTGTCAGTTCCTAGTCTTAAGCGAAACAAAAGCAGGAGAAAGAAACAACAGAAGTAACCTGTGAAGAGGGGAACACATTTTGCCACAGACATATTAAAGCTTACGGGGAAGGAAAGTTAGCGTATATCGGAGGTCTGAGTCGCCCGTGTTGTTGCAGGATTAGAGAACATATTGAAAGTTGGACCTATTTTCTGTGCAGAGCAGGAGTGGCTAAACACAGCATTTCATATCAGATTTCACTTAGACCAGCTGGGAAAGAGAGACGGTTCGCTTTTCCTCTGTGGTCACACAGCGATCCGAAGGAATTTTTGTAGGATCTAGCTCCAGCCTGAAGGATACGTGTGGCGCTCCCGTGGAGGAGGTGAGGCAGACAAGGAGGTGCAAATGGATGATCAGCCCAGGTTGATGCACTCTCACGCTGGGGTCGGCATGGCTGGACACCCCGGCCTGTCCCAACATATGCAAGATGGAGCAGGGGGGGCAGACGGGGATGGAGCCAGAAAACAGGACATTGGTGACATTTTACAGCAAATAATGACCATTACAGATCAGAGTCTGGACGAAGCGCAGGCCAGGTAGGTTCTTTAGATAGACGATTTTTTTTTGTTACTGTTGTTACAGGTCTTAATCAGTTGTTTATTTGGCATAGCATCTTGCGCAAAAATATTTTATCATTGGCATAATTAAGTCTCAGCTTATGGGCAAACATTATTTTAGTTATAAGATAAGTAAAGAGTATGACATTTCAAATACTGTAATTTCTGCCTATCTTGCCATTTGCCATCTCGTGTATGTAAAGTTTCATGACACGTTTGGCATACTAATAACGGAATTTTCAACTCTGCACAGAAGTCGCCTATCTATGACAAATACGCGATGAAACTTGACATCCACTTTGTATTATTATGGACAAAATTATCTTGACAGCTAAGAAAACTTCTGATGACTATTACAATTCCACAATATTCCTAATTGATTTTATAGTTTCAGTATGATTGCCCCGTAGAAATTTCAGGTAACGTCAATAGATAAATGTCGCGTTTTGGATTTTTAACTTTTTTCAGTTCAGTTCAACTGAGATAGCAGGGTTAGGTGAATGTGTAAACACGTACAATATTAACAGCCTCCCGCAAGATTTGACTGTCACTGCACGAGCACCGAAGTGTGCATTTCCATTATAACGCAGCCACGATGCCTACACCCCGGCGATAATTTAATGTTTTGTCTTTTGTCTTAAATCAGGTTTTCATTTATTTTAACAATTAGAATTATAAACCATGTATGCATTGCTAGAGGTTTGGAGAAATCCGATGGATACATTTACGATCATTCTTAAACGCAACACACCATAAGTAACCAGTTCATATTTATTTTGTCTTTCTTCAGTATTTCATTTCTATTACAAATTGGCAGTGTCTAGATTATCAATTGCAGTGTACTAAATTGAATTTGCTAGAAAATGTATACAAGCCGTAATACTCCCATGAATTATGTACGAATTTCCACGGCATTGCACCTTGCATAAGAAGTAGAAACACGTGGTTTTAAACCAGGAATTAGAAGCTGGCTTAACAGAATATACAGTATCGGATGAAGGTTAAATGCTCTTGTAAGATACAGCTACAGAACAGGATTTTAAGTGTTGAAATATTTATTTTATAGTGAAGCCGAAGTAAGAGATATAGCAAATCAGATGCTTTGTGCAATCTTTATAATTAACACACATTCTGTAGCAGTTTCCTCGTAAATCCGTTTTTCTAAGAATTTATATTTATTTTTAATATTTTCCTTTTTTTTGGAAATCGCCTGTACAACAGTAGGACACATGTTCTCCGAGGGGTTATTACTTTTGTTACCACGTTATCAGGCTAATAAAATTACCTCGGCAAAATTATTACAAAACATCAAGTCATCCAGACTGAAAAGCCGAGGTCTGTTTGTCCATTATTTGTTGTGCAGCATGGGTCGTTAGGTGTTAAATGTTTTGGCAAAAATAGTGTTAACAAAAAGGAGCAAAATAAATAGTTTTACCCCAGTTAATCAGCACTGAATATTTTTAACATGATTTCAAATGAAAAAGAAACAAACTGAATAACAATGATCTACAGCGTTGCGAAAATGGGTTTGCATTCGTAATTATTCTGAATGATTTGCGTTTATTTTTTTGTTGCAGGAAACACGCTTTAAATTGTCATAGAATGAAGCCTGCACTCTTCAACGTCTTGTGTGAAATTAAGGAAAAAACAGGTAAATGTTGCATTTTCCTTCCTTTTTAATACTAGCAAACACTTTTTCAGCCAAAGATAATATGGCCATTATCTTTGTTAAACTCAAATGGGATTGTACAGGAGAGGCCTGAAGCTTTTGAATAACTTAAAAGAAAAACAAGCTTTTTGATTTTTTCTGCAACTTTTCTTAAAAAAAACATTGTCCATACATACTACTGTATATGCTTTATCACTGACGATAGATGACACTTGACGACATTTTTTCTTCGGTGTAATATTGTAGTGTGCCTAATTAGAATAGTTTGTACCGTTCATTAACAATGCGTGAAGGGAATACACACTTCTAATTATGCGATTTGTATTGCTCATAAAATATAGTCTCAGAAAACATCATTCTCAAGGCATTAACCATAATTAAAGTAAGTCTTTTTCTTTAGAAAAAGTTACCTCAGTAAACAGCTGAGGCAGAGTGTCTGGCGCTCCTGTCCGAGAATTCCATTGCTCCTTCGTACGTATGGCTCGCCAAACTGACACCGCATAAAACCTTCTGCCATTATCTATTAGCTGAAAACTCGATTTGCATTTGACAACTTTGTGATTGATTTTAACGCCCACGAGTTTTAACAAGCCAAAGGCTTCATGTCAACATTCATGTCAACGCAACATTGCTTTTGTTTTGAAAACACGCACAAGAAATTGATGTGTGTCCGTTACAAATTGAAGGGGTACGAGAATGTGAATAGTACGCATTGCTTCTATAATAATTTAATTTTGTACATGAAAACCAAGTCATTTACAGAGTATCTATCTATCTATCTATCTATCTATCTATCTATCTATCTATCTATCTATCTATCT
>JANRMT010062856.1:83263772-83319555 GCA_026402145.1 Polypterus bichir lapradei
TCTATCTATCTATCTATCTATCTATCTATCTATCTATCTATCTATCTGTCTATTTTTCGCTTGGTGCTGTTGAAACACTGAAAGTTTTATTTGTTGACAACTTGTGTTCTGTTACCACTGAGAGACAAATTTGCATGTGAGGAGTAATTTGCAGTTATTTTCACCCATTAGATGCTTTGGATTACTTTACCGGACAGGGGATGTACAGTTTAAAGGGTTTCACTGTAATAAATATTGGATGTAAAACAGAAGTTGACAAAGAATTTCACACTTAATACGGTACATGTCAAATCAGTATCCTTATTTGACTTATTAGTGGTGTATGTTGAATATGTAGATGTTGTGTCCGGTGCTTGACACAGACTGTACTTAACCAAAGCCAAGCTGAAAGTTAATGGGTAAAAACCAATCGGAACATATTTGTTACCTGATATCTATCTATCTATCTATCTCTCTATCTATCTATCTATCTCTCACATCAGGCAACATTGTACAGTTTATTATTTAAGTGGTATTTAGAAAATGGACACTAGTCATACTGTGAGTAAAATATTTCTACATAGTTAAACACATATTAAAGCAATATTGTTTTAACATTTATTAAATTTGGATTACCCTAAAATTGCATTGATGGTCCGAAATAACCATACACTACCTATATACTTGTTAGGTTTTCAGGTTTATATTGAACTTTTATTCCAGTTTTAAGTTAGAAAATGACGATTTTTCTGTTGCGACTGGCACGCTATTACAGGCTGTTTTGTTTAAAGGCAAGCACACTGGCATCCAGTTTTATTGAAGTTACCCACTGAAAAGCGTTGTGAATCGACCAGTGTCTCTTGAGAGTAGGGGGCTCTATAGAATGCAGCTTTCTTTTTTCCACTTTTTTGTTTAGTAAGGTTTTCGAAGGAGTGAAAGAGTTATGCATGGTGTTTTACTCCCTAGTGCTTTCTTGGGTTCATTCAGAGTTCGTATCCAACCGAAGAACAAAGTGTCTTGGACCTTTTCCTGACTGCTTACCCTTACTTTTCAGCTGTCTTAATGAACAGCTTTCTTATTTGTTAGTTAAAGGGACTGGTTGTTGCCACATTCTTCAGTGTAAAGTAATGGACAGTTTAAACTTTATAAAACAGCATTGAAATTTAATATGTATGCATGTTTCACAGTGATGATGATAATGTATTAAGCTTCTGAGAAAGACTCGTGTACGTATTAAAATGAACAGACATTTTTTCCAATTTTTGAAAATGCCACTCTTATGTCTATACCCATGTATATGAATGAGTTTATCCTAAAATGATAAATAAAATATTATTTTGAATTAAATATGTACATGTTTACACATCTATCTATCTATCTATCTATCTATCTATCTATCTATCTATCTATCTAATTATTTTAACTTTCAAAAATCACATTCTTTATTGTTAAAGCTGTTTTTGTGTCTTTTGAATTAAAAGTTACTTTTATTTATTCCACATGCCTACATGACAAAATGATACAGGAAAAAATCCCTGCAGGCAATGCCATTGACTTGCTATTGGGTAACCCCTGCTGTGGTTTTGTTTCACTTGAGAACTTCAAGCACTGTATTGATAAAAGAGATTACATTCATATTCCAAAAGAACACTGTGTCCCATAATGCCGTACTCGTTTTACTTGAGACAAACACCCAGAAATATTTGTTGAAGTTTGTTCGGTCTATCCGTTAATGAATGTGTCTCTGGCATTTACATGATTGCAGTCTTTGATAATATGGTTAAAGTTCCATTTTAGTTCTTTTTTCAGAAAGCATTTTTCTCACAGCATTTTAAATATCACAGTTTGTATATACCTTAAAGATTTAGGGCATCAGCAAGAACCTGTGTTCTGTTTACCAAATGTTGCATTGGTCGTTTGTGAGATGGATAGCGAGAGAAAATCAAAAGTTAGTTCAGCCAAGTCTCTGAAGGGTTTTATTAATGCTGTAATTAATTAATCACACCTTTACACACTGAGCTTCTTTTAGGCGCTGCCATTCCAAGAAAATAAAAACATCTCTGATTAATGATTAAATTTCCTCACCAGTTTTATTTCATGTGAGGGACATTAGAGTTTTGAAAAAGATATTTCGGCTGCAGTCATTTATGTGAGCGGACGTATGTGCAGTTCATAATAAATGTTCAAATATGGTTTTTAATGTTACCATTTTAAGTATTTTTACTTCTTTGATGCTTTTAAGGGTGTAGGATTTTGTTGCACACAGTTTGACTGCTGGCCCCTCTAACTTTGTGATTACATGAAAAGGATTGCAGGATATTTTCAGCTTTGTTTGAATTTAAATCTTTGTTTAAGATTAATTCTGTAATAAAGTCACATCAAAGAAAATTATGCTAGCCCTTTATAATATGAGGAAATCAACATAATATACCTGCATAATTTCAGTTCAGGCTTTTTGAAGCATTCCAAAGTGCATTAATAGATGAAATTCTTCTTTAAACGAAGTGGTCATTTCATGACAATATAACTATAACTGAAAGTACAATTTATGTGAAAGCGGAGGGTTTTGACAAGTTAGCATTGTCACAGAATATGGTGCATTTTGAAAAATAAGATACATTCATATGCGCTTTGTATGCCTGAAAAAGTTGTCCTTTTTGTTGAATAAACTATGGCTTGCCTTTTCTAGGCTTGCAGCCAACAAGCTTAAAGTCAAGACAAGTTCTCTTTAAAAGGAGGCAGTGTCCCTGTTTTCCTTGGCATGAGTTTACTGTAGCCAAAACTGCCAAACACCAACTAGTCACTGCATACTTTCCTGAAAGGTTGGCTTCTTAAAACTTTCAAAGTTTTAGTCAGTACTATTTTTATTTATAAAATAATTTTGAATGAAATCATATTTTGATTGCATATCTGAATTGTGCACTGATTTTTTTCCTGTCCAGGTAGATTGAAGTTTTAGTTTTAACATTTTGTCAGTCTCTAACTTTTTTTGATAGATTTTGCTTTTTTTGCTTCTTTCAATTTCTATTGCTAAGGCTGTTGCCAGTTTTAAGAATTATTATGCACAACTTTAAATTCTAAATCCTTTTTAAAATATAGCTAAAGAAAAAGTCTCAGCCATTTGACTGTGATTACTGAAACAAGATTAATAATAACATTATAAACCATTTGCATATATATGGAAAAATGCATGCTTACTATTACCCAGACTTCACTGATCATGCAATTAGTTGAAAAAAGTAAATAAAGCAAGGTTTTCTATAATGTAATATATTCGAAACAGTAAAACAGGAATTTTTACTATAATCATTTTAAATGTTTTTTTTTCTCTCTTAATGACCGCAGAATGCCACAAAATGTGCAAATCTATCTATCCTTAAACTGGTTTTATCATGGATGTCCTAATGTTGTCCGTTCTATTTTTATTAAGAAAATTATCTTTCGAATAATGTAATACAGGCTAAATGTTGACGACACAGCGTTTCACGCTGACAACCTTTCCTTAATACATTTTATCACTCAAATCTTTTTACATTGTTTCTGGCTTGCTAACCAGAGTAGCCCTGTACTTAAATGAACTGAACAGCGTAGAGTACTTTTCACTGCTTCACCAAAGCATATTATGTCAAATGTGTTAGATTTAATTATATATGTGAAGCTAAACATATTCAAAATGTTGACGTGCTGTTGAAAACCTGTAAACATGTTGCTATCACACATGTATAAATACTCCGGAATGTATACTTTTCTGAAAGAAGTTGCGGTGGCAGGATCAAAGCAACGCACTCTTGAGTGTAGATCTGCTGGATGAAGAATGGAGAGCTGTTGATAAAGCACAAGGAGTTGCTGAAAGCGATTTGAATGTTGTTTTTAACACTAATTATTTAGTTGTGTCCAAGTAGTGTCTTATTAATGGTAGCTTGTACACAGTCCAGAACGGGGCCCTGCTTTGTTTCAGAGGTGGTTTGAACAGCTGCCAGCTCTAACACGGCCAAATGCCAGCGACAGGCTGAGCAGCAACTTGAACTCCTGACCTTTGCCTGTATTTTTATATAGACCCACTGAGCCATGTCAGATGGAGGGCATGCAGAGTAATGAGTGAAAATTGGTCAAAAGTTTAAGATTTCACAAGATTAAGGAAATGTCAGAAGAAATCAAATGGCTTTGGGTAACAGACCTTGTTATGGATGTCTTCTTTCTACTTTGGTTTGCAATTCTAATTACATTATTTATTTTTGTTGAATCAGCTGTGTTAGTAAGATTATTTGTTCTTGCTCTAAATGTGAGGCAAACTGCTCAAAGATTTGTTTGTGTTGAACTTTTGAAGTACAGACATTCCTAAACTGGCAGGGGAAGGCAAGCATTTAGTCTAGCATTTTATGATATTTGATTTCAGACCAGTACGTTCTTGTGCTTCATCCTCTCATTATATGCATGATGTTGGAGACATTGGTATTCTTGTGAACTTAGTAAGAAACAACAATGATGCCATTTGCAACTCTCTGCCTTGCTAGATATGACAGTGACAAAGAGGTCCATCAAGAAGTCTCATGAATATTTCCACTTTGTTTCTAAGGAGTTAAAATTGGCAAGACATGTGCTGGGCTTGATATAACATGACATAGAGTTTGAAACTATTTGACAATGGTTTTATATTTTGCTAATTCTATGCTGGGGAAAGTCTATATGCCGTTAAAATAAAACAAAGTAACAAGTCTTGTGAGGCAATGTGGTGCAGAGTCATGTGCACAGTTTGTGTGTGTATGTGAGCTGAATATTTCAGGGATTACTTTTACTGTATAATCTTCTACAATTTAGCCTATTATATTTGCTAAATGTAGAGTTTAACAGTGTAATAGTGGCTTTCAAATTGTTCTTTTGCTACATTACTTACTGTACAAATCTTTTGTTTTTATTACTAGTAGACAGAATAAGCTGGACCTAGAATACAATATATTTACCATAATAAAAGCAAAGGGGATATCTTGTGTCATCTAAGAACCAAACCTGTGGCGGAGAAGAGGCTTGTGCTACTGGGTCCTGGGTTTGAATTTTGTGCCCAGTTGTTCTCTGTTTGGAGATTGCACATTCTCTGTGTCTGTGGGGGTTTTCGAGACATTCTGGGTTTCATCTCACATTCCCAAAAACATGCAAGTTAAGTTACCTTGTGATTGAAAATTTAACCTGTATGGATGTGTGTGCTAGTTTTCCTTGTGATGGACAGGCACCCTCTTTAATCCAGAGAAGTTTCCTTCTTAGTGCCAGGTGTGGGTTGGGATGGCCCCCTGAGTCCCTGAAATAGATTATGCATGGTCTGAGAATGTTGGACATAATGTTATTTATACAATCAAAGCTGCAGTCAGGTGACTGCTGGAATCACTTTTAGTGGTTTTTCTACTCTGGAACTGTGAAACTGTTTGGTGTACATTTCTTGTCCACCCCATTAAGCTCATTACATTCAGGTAGTGCATCATATTACATATTGTATATTGTGTATCAACACCATTCAGTTTTTCCATACTTACTAGAAGCCCTGACGGCAATGATTCATCCCCAACTGGGACACCAGTCTGTCACCCGGAACATTAAAGCAAGCATACACCCACGCTGACACTTAGTCAATTTAGTGTCATCCTGACAACCTGTCTTTGGGATAGAGGATGAAGCCATAGCACCCAGAGGAACCCCATGCAACCATGAGGAGGAAATGCTTGCCATGCAGCTTTCTGAATTAATAAAAGACACTTCAGACACGATTGGAAACTTGGGCTCAAGGACTCAGAGTTTGGGTGTTATGTTGCCAGTGTTAGCACCTTTCCTCCCAAGGTACATCTTTTAAACTGTCTGTTTTGTTAATCATTTCTAATTGGAAAGCAATACCTCTTTTTCCCAACCCATGTACCAGAGAGTTTCATTTTTATGTCAGTTTCTTGATAGCCTATAGTTAGGAATATGGTTTCCTGTATGTGCTCATCACTGAACAGTTGGAGGAGATTACTGAGTGTGACAGTTGGGTACTGCATCACATCATCATAAAACCAGTTTTGTTCCTCATTCAAAAAATTCAATTTAATTTGAAGGGGTGGTGTATACAGAATGTGCATGTGTATATACGTATAAATGCTCAATGGTTGCATCACATTTTTTTTTTTTATCTGTTTGTCTGCTGCCCAACGTTAACATATGACATTGGACTTGAACTATTTAGCTCTCTTAACCTTAACTAATTGAAAGTTCACAAAAACTGCATGGTTGTATAAACTATTGACTTGTGTATAAATATATAAGCAATACTATATATTTACAATTTGCAGCAAATTATAGGAATTTATGCTATTTTATAGACTTTTCTTAATAAAAACAAAAACGTTGTTGCATCATTTTAAAGCTCTACTTGGTTGTATTCATTTATTAGGAAGGAGAAGGAAAAAACAACATTACTACCATAATTTAATCCATATCAGCATCATAAAGAGCTGAAGCATATCCTGGCAATATTGATTGCAAAGTGGGAACCATTCCTGCATGGTACACTTGTCCATTGCAGGGCACACTCATGCAAACATCTGCACAGGGTTAATATACAATGGCCAGTGAACCTAACATGCATGTCTTTTGGATGTCAAAGGAAATCCTAAGTAGGGAATAGGAAAAATAAAATATATGCAGGCACAGGATAATATGCAAACAGAATTCAAACTTTGGGTGCATGATCAACAAGGCAATTGCTTATCCCACTAGCAAACAAAATACTGTTGTTAAGCATATCATTTATACTACACTTAATCGTATTTTAAAATTTATTTTAAAATCTCAGTGGTCGTTTAAGTATTTGATACTGTGGTTCAGATCTAAATATTCAATGTGCTCCTAGCTATTTTGTTGCACTGTGTTGGCACACTTTTTTCACTTTGAGTCTTTCAGTTTGTATACTGTATAATATACTCTATCCAGTTACATAATTTACCACACAGGACAGGGCCAGAGCAGACAGTTTTTACTCCTGCTTCACATCACTTAACAGTTGACCTTTCCTGAACTTTTATCACTGCTGTCAATGAACGGGGAATTCCCCTATCATGCCCAAATCCCCAGCGTCTTGAAACACAATTAAAAGGTGCAAAGTTTCCTGCAGTGATAAGCATCTTTTGCTTTGAAATGAGCCATTTCCTTCAATCAAAAGACTTTAGGAGATGTAATGGCTACTATATAAACTAAACTCTATTTTAGCACCACATTCTGTTCTGATTGAGGCATATTTTTTAATAATACTATCATTAGTAACATAAAGTCCTATTACTGCTTTTTTCTGGACATTTCTATAAACAGCCTACTTTAACAGAAAGCCTGCAGCCTTTGAAAGTGGAAGAAAGCAGAAATGTAATAAACAGCCACTGGATATAATCCAGTATATTTTTTTTCTTCAGGGCTTTAATAAAAAATGAGGTAGCATAAGACATTCTGCTACCTCAGTGTGAAAAGTTCACTCAGCCTGTTTTCACAGATCATGTTCAGTTCATAATCTATTATAAAATTAGATTAAAACTGGCAATAAGATTGTATCCTATACAGTATATTGTAAAGTGAAATATAAAGAGAGAAGGTTAGAATTACTGAAAGTTAAGCACACACAGAAAGGTTAAACTAATCAAAAACGTACTAATATGTACATTGTCATATTTAAAAAAAATTAAGATAGATATGTTACAAAGGAAAAAAGCAGGGAAAAGACATAAAGCTTATTTTTAAGCTGGCACTGATCTCCATATTTTTCTCCTTATACAGTTTTAAGCGAAACACATTTATTCATTTTTTTTTTAATTAAAGAATGTAATTCCACAAGTGATTACCTCTGTTATGCTATTATTAAAAAGACACAGAGAAGGGATAGTCATACAGTACATGATATAATTTCACTAATGGTAGATTTTACTTGAAGATAATTTTCATCATGAGTGGATAGTTTTTGAAATTCTTGGACCCTCTTGAAATAAATTGTAGAATTACGTGACATTTTTATGTTTGGAATTTGGTTTAGCATTAATGTTCCTGGGTCAGTGTAATATGCAGTGGTTAGCATTGCTTTCTCACAGCTGCAGGCGACTGGGTTGGAATGCCAGTCCATTTGCTGTCTTTGGTGTTTGCACATTTGCCTCATGTCTGCTTGCATTTTTTTTTCTTGATACTCCAGTTGTACTCACGTATCCCACAGTCGTGTGTGTTATATTTTTTATTGGATCTAAATTATCTGTGATTGGTTTGTATAGTGGGCCTAATGCTTTGGCCCAACCATGACTCTGAATCGGACAAAGCAGGTTTGAAACTGGTAGGTCAGATTAGTTTTTCTCAGCACAAGATGTGTATTTATTGTTTTTTTATTTTTTTTTTCTGTTTTTGTACCTGAATTTTATGTAATGTAATGCTTGTGTGGGTGTATGTGTATGTTTTTGTGTATATAGTGTAACAGAATTAAAGAATGAATCTGTAACCTTGTTCAGCATATTGTTGTCATTAGCATGAAGTGTCAACAAGTGACTTGACTTTGCCAGGTTACAGAAGCATTCCTATTGTTGATGCTATTTTGAAAATTATAAATATGCGTGTGTACTGTATGCCATTGTTAACAGCACTTTGCAAGAATTAAGTGAGTTGAATTTGCAGTATTTCAGCAGGCTAAGTTAATCTTTTTCTTTGTGTCGTGGTGGGCTGATCAGTATGAAACCATAGGTTAGAAGGTTTGTGCATAATATGACATTATATAGCCTTGTTTTTTATACAAGTTCACTGCAGTATATACATATTCATATATATAAGCATAAAGAAACAAAGAAAAGCCCTAATTATTCATACTCCTAATGGAAATGAGATAACAAATGTTTCTATTGAAAATGTACATGCACAAAACATATATATACACCTAAAAAAACAATGAAATTTTAGAAAGTAACATTTATAATAACTTTATAACTAATGTTGCTACATTTGTTACTCGGCTTGAACATGTGTTATAATTAATATTCTTAATATTTAAGTTCAGTGTACTTTGCTTAGCTTATTTTTAAGCTTCCTGGATTGCAGTGGCCAATTTTCTCCTAGCCGGTATTTAACTAGTATTAAGTTACATGCCTTGGGGATGACCCATTTATAAATATGACTAGCAGTGTGATGTAATGTTATTTTTCATGAGTGAAAAGAGAGTATTTTACAGAGGTCAGCAGAATAATGGCTGATGTTGGTGAAATGAGGCAAAGATCTAATTTATATAACTGAATGCATTGTTAGATGGGTTTCAATCCAATCAGCGGCTCAGCACCTGTCTATTTTTACTACAGTCGAGTCTATAATAAAGATGTAATATCCCATTACAGTTTTTGCTTTGCTAATATAGTCGGCTGGTGCAACACACATTCGGTTTTGCTTACACCCTAACAAATATGATTGTGCAGTATTCAGATGTGCTCAGAGGTCGTCTTTGAACCACAGAAGAACAGAAGATCTCCCCTTATAAAAATTAATTGGAATAGTTTAGTTGTGGGGAGTTGAGAGAGTCCACACAGTTCAAGTTTTTTGATTTTACAAAGCACACCTCAATTAGTAATAAGTTACCAAAACTTTATTCACATGTGTATTTTAATCACTGTTTTGACACTAAAAGCAAAATGCAGTTATGTTAATCCGAAGTGCTACCTACTGTCAGTAATATCAAAAAAAGATATATAAACATGCAGTAAAAGTGTATGTGCGAGTTCATATCTAAACTGATATATAATGTACACAATCATTTTGTAAAGAGCATTTTTTTTAATCAAAACTTTTTATCATAGATTTTGTGTTGGTAACATAGAGCAGAAGAGAATAAAATTATATCTGATATTTTGGCAGGTTATTGAATTTTTAATTTAGTTTCATCTTAGTTTCCCTAGTAAGTTTACAGCAGTAAGAAAGCTGATCTACTAATTCATCAATTTTCTGAATCTGATTTGTACAGTTGCAGAGGGTCAAAGCCTGTCATGGCAGCACTGGGTATATGGGAGTAGCCAGACCTAGATAGAATGCCATCTATTACAACGTGCTCTTTTATTAAAAAAAAGTTCCACCCAAAAATTATATATTTTAAATGTTTCTTACCAAAGGTGAAACATGAGATTTTTCCAGTTTTTTCCGTGGAACGTTTTTCACGTTGTTTGCCATTGTACAGCACTGACCATTATTAGTTTCTTTTTTGTCATACACTTTTTTCCTCTCCATTCTGTAGAAAAACATAAGCTTTTTCTGGTTGACTATTCCCTTAAGCATACCAGCACTCATTTACTCATACTGGACCAGTTTACAGATGCCAGCTTGCTTAACATGCACATTTTGGGATGGAGCAGGATTTCAGGAACTCACGGAAAACCTGCTGTGACACTGTGATTATACATATTTTACACAGACAGTGATCGGACCAGAATTTGAACCTAGGACCAAAGACCAGTAAGAAGGCACCATAGACATCTGAACTACCATATAACATATTAAATAAATATGAAAGTAAAAGAAAATAATGCAAGCAGATTAAACAAATGTGAAAGTAAAAGAAAATAATGTAAACAAAATTACCAAACTATTTTACTTATTAAGTATTTGTAAATTTTAGCTCCATTTTCCGGTTATTTCTTCTTAATGCTGTGGTGGCAGCTAGTCCAGTAGTTACCGGTATGTTCAACTTACATTATGCATATTTAAAAAAATAGTGCTATCAACATTTTTATATCTTAAATTTTACCCTTATGCTTTTAAACAGAAAAAAAAAGAATTATGCATATTTTACTTCTCCACTTGTGCATAATGCACTTAAAAAGTCACCTGAACATTAAAAAATGCTTTTTAATATTTTTGACTGCTGTGATCTACTTATTGTGGTTAAAAGGATATGCTTTAGCATGAATGCAGAGTGTATTTTGGATTTGTTATTACCCATCTTAAAATCAGAGCTTGTGTGCAATTAGGACACCTTATAAATTATGCAAATTACCAGCACCATAATTGAGACATGTTAATCATTTTTTAAATGCTTAATTACAGAAGTATATAACTGCGCATGTGATCCGGTAATTAATTATGACAACAAGTTTGACACAATTATTTTGCTACGGCGTCACTAAGCTTTTAGTCCTTCCAAGTTTTGTATCGTATTTTGATTTTATTATTTCATATGATACCCTCAGTAGCGCATATGCCTTTTGTAAAACAGGAGTTGAATGTGCATTACAGCTCTGTTTTTATATCCCAGTTTAGATTTTTTTTAGTATGCTAGAGTTGGCAGATAGCAATAAGACTCCTGAGATGACAAGATTAACAGTTGCTTCTGCTTTATAAAAAATTATTCTCCTGACATGCTGCTGTGGACCCACAAGAAAATTAGTACAATTAAAATCTGGCGTAGATATTATATGGATATATTATTGTCTAGAATAGGAGGTTCTAATTAGAACCCCCGTTAGGCTGTAGAAGCAGAACCTTCCCGTTAATTATGTGAAAGTAATTACGCTATATTGCAACTCATTTCTGTTTTGAACTGGACAAGTAATGACTGGCTTGAGTAGTCAAGGGCCAGAGACCCTCGAGCCTTTCATTACATTTCCAGGAAGCTGCTAACCATTTTCAGAGAGGTGTAGTAAAATGATAATGTGCATTTGATATTCATTGAGTAAATTCTGTTAAAACAAATCTAGAGCATTAATAAAGCAGTGGTTTATAAATATTAACTGTCATTTTTAAATCTGTTATACCCCCAACTAAAAGTCTTGACTTTTCTATGATCATTCTTTGGTTAAAATGACATATTTAATGTATAATAGAATATGTGAAAAGTATGTGAATTTCCCCTTGGGATTAATAAAGTATCTACCTATCTATCTATAAATATATTGCTATATGTAAGTAAAGTTACTGTTTAAAGTAGTAAAATAATATCTAATTTTCTTCAATAAAATAATCATGTGATACCATGTGTGTCCAGTGTACATGCATTCCTTTGAAAACAAAACCTTACCTCATATTTTCTTTTGATTTATAGTGCACCAGTTTGAAAATTAGCTGCTGGTTTAAATGTTCACTAAGAAGCAGAAATGCTTGCTTTGACTTGCTTGAACTCCTGTAAGAAACTGTTATCCTTCAAAGCCCCGACCTTCATTTTAATCTCTGATCTCGGCCTTACATTTCCAGCAGCGTTCGGAATACTTTTTTTTTACTCACTGCAGTTTATGGAGCTCCTGGGCCTTTTTCAAAGCCTTTACAGTAATTTTATAAGACATATCACATCATTGTGTGTCTGCTATTGCTTATTTTGAAACTCCTTTTCTTGATTTTAAAATTGCTGCCATAGTTTGAATTGTTTGACAGATATTGTACCGGAATGCATTAACAAACTAATGGACCACCACTTATTGTATTAGGAACTGCTTTGGAAAGACAATTTACCGCCAGATATTGTAATTTTTTTCTTCCTAATCTCTTCAACTGTATGCCCAACAGATAGTTTACTTTAGAGGCAGCAGTAATAAAAAAGCTTGTATTAACAGTTGCAGGTTTGAACTATACTAGTGTTTAAATATAACTGCCTTAGTGCTCATGTTATTATCTGGCATGTATACTTTTATAAATAACAATACAGATTTTTTTATCTATGTATTTGCTGCTCTAAACAATTTCTTACATTTACATCTTCCAAGTATTTTGCAAATTTATTAAAATCCACAAATGTGTTATGTACGTTAAATTTAACTGCCAGTGCCAGTTTCAAATGTGGTTGCCATATCAACACCCCAGGAGTTCATTTTCTTTAATTCAGGGGTTGGAATCTCATTTCCTTCCCTCCCTGCTGCTCCATTTGAACATGAGTGCAGTATCTATATAAAAGAGCTTAACCACCAAAGCAGTCAAATGCAAAGCTGTAAGAAGCGCTTCTCAGTACGACTTAGTAAAAATGACACAAATTAATATACACTACTTAAACCAGACCAAGATTAATGGTTCTCTTTCACAGCAGCTTAGTCCAACTGTCACTCGCCATGCGCTCGTTGGACAAAATCAACACTAATCAACATTTATTCGTCTTTTGCCCTGGGCTCTGAGGAGTGAGAGCGGACTGCTCAGTTTCGCCGTTCATCTCGATACGCTTTTCACCCTTCATCCAGCCTATCCATATATCACCCTTCTCCGCTGCACAACTCCTTATAGAAATGCATGCTTTTTGCTCTCAGGGTACATTAGATACATAATAGATTTTTCTCTTTTAATTTACATCTTATATTTTACAATATAAGAGAATTTCCATCAGTTTGGTTCATGCACAGCATATGTTATCTATACCATTTTTGTTTACTTGTACCTTTTTTGATCTGGTGTTTTTTAAGTTTTTACCTGTCATTTTGTTTTAGTGCTAGATATTGTAAATCTAAAAAAATGTAAATGGTTTTCATAATGAATTCTTCCTATATTATAACCTTTTGTTGTTCTCACAATATTTGCATGTATACATTTGCCTGTTGTTATGCAGTGTGACTTGTTTATCACAGGTCTGTAAATTTAAACGCATTGTACCTTCAAGCACTAAACTAATCATACTATTTTGAACTGTTATTTCTCTATTCATTAGCATTTTGGTTTATTATATGAATTACATTTCTGATGTTTGGAGAAAACTTTCTCCAAGGGAAAGGGTAATGAATGATTGGGCATTCCTGAACCACCTCCCCTCACCACTTCCATGGTGTGTGTGAAAGCAGATAATTTCCAAAACATAAAAACTGCTAAACACCCAGGTTCATATGACATTGGTTAGTAGTGGTTTGTTCTTTTCTTGAACCTCTATTAAAAAGAAATGTTGCATGAAATGCATCATAAGTGAAGTAAAAATGTGGATACAGAGTTTATGAAATGTACATGTGCTGACTAACACATTCATAAATCTATTCATCATTGATTAATTGTCATTATAATATTGACAGTTTCCTATTTCACATTCTATCATCATGCATCCCTCTATACTTGTGTCTGTTCAATTTTAGAGTTGTAGGCAGCCAGTGCAGCAATCCTAGAAGCAGAAAGCACCAAATAAAAACCAACTCTGAGCACTGTGTGTTAGCCCATTATATAACGTATTGCTAATTTTAATATGCATTATGGATTTAGGAAATATGCTTCAGTTGATTATATGATTTCAATATTTTATATGTTTTACCTGAAACACCCTACTAAGGCTGAAATTCCAGCAAGCTGAGAATCTGTGTATTTGCATAACACATGTAAAACATTTTTTTCTCCTTTTTGGTTACAAGGTTGGTTACAGAGTTTGATAAAGGTGATTAACTCAGCAGATAGTCATGATATGTGTTTTATGCTAACGAAGGTATGAATTTATGTATTTGTTAAATGGAAGGGAGGTAACCCAACCTGTTATATTCTGATGTAGCATATGCTTCTGCGAGTGGGAGTTTCTGACTACAGTGTTACCACATTTTGTGTTTAACTATAAAGAAGTGATTCCCTACAGCTTTGCATGTTGAGCAGTGATCAGGAGAACATTTGCAAGCAGACATGTGAATCATTTGCAGTGAGGAAAAAAGATTTGGTGAAAAGGAATTTGAAACTCTGACACTCTACTCATCCACATGTCACCTTTGCCAGACACAATCTGATTCCATGTTAGACACAGTGTGAATCTAACATTCATTATAGTCTTCTGCTTGCAGGATGTTTTGTGTACAGTTTTTAGTTATAATAGTTAAAGCAGAGCTTGTACTATATTATTATTATTAATCTTGAGTTAGTTGCAAAGAAAAATTACAATTAATCAAAAATGTTTGTTATCCAAGCTGGCTTACTGGTTCAATTATAGAATGCAAAAGATGAAAAGACTGCACTTAGTGAAGCATTTACCATGAAAACAAGCATCCTTTATGTAAGGAAAGTTCCATTGGAAAAGATGTTTTGAGCCAGAGCATATTCCATCAAACACAGTTCAAGATAAATAGGATAGAATATATCCTGAAAGCCCTGAGGTGGACTGGCACCCTGCCCAGGGTTTGTTTCCTGCCTTGCGCTCTGTGTTGGCTGGGATTGGCTCCAGCAGACCCCCGTGACAATGTAGATAGGATATAGCGGGTTGGATAATGGATGGATGGATATCCTGAAAAGCAGGTTCACAAAATCAGTGGGTGAAATGTCTTTTATTTATTTTCCAGTTCTACATTGTCCCATTTTAGTGTAATGAGAGGGGATTGAACTTTTCCTACAAGCAGAATCCTCAAAGTAAAAGTATAATCTATACAAGCTGCCTGCCGACCACAACCTTCACAGCCATTTACACGTACTGTATTTTCTACCTGTGCAATGTGGACACCGCAGTTAAAAAGAATGCACCAGAGCAACTTCTGAAAACCTACACCAACACTTTGTTAGAATGCAGACTCAACACACAAGACTTTCTCGTCCTACATACTGTAAATTGTATCTAAGGCTGAGCTGTGCATGGTTTAAATGTAGATGCTGTTGCTTATAAGTTGGTAAACACTGAAAATTTCATGTTAATGTCAGGATTTAGAAACATTAAGTTTATTAACTAGGGAGATATTTACAGTTTATTGTTAGCATTTTTTGTCTGTTTTTTAATTTAAGTTGGTGCTCAATGAGGTGTATATTACGAATTCTCCTTATAGTACCAAGTCAGACCATAATTATTAGGATTCTAGTTTGCAGCACCACTTGGTAATTAAACTTGGAGAAGCACCAGTACCAGCTGCTAAGAATATATTCATATCACTTTGTGAGATTCTTTTTTTATATTTTTGTGTTCATGAATCCAGTCTAAATATCTTCCATCCATTTCTTGAACCTGCCTATCCAAATTAGGGTCACTGGGAGATGGAGTCAATAGTCTGATTACATGTTTATATAATTCAAGAAAAACAACTTAGATTTAGCAAGTTAATTTATTAGTAAATATCTATTGTGAGGATCTATTAAGAAATATATTGTGTGGACATTTAAGGAATTTCATGTATAGTATCTTATAATATGTTGTTTTTGCAAGTACTAACTAGCAAAAAAACCTTTCTGCTACTTGCTTATATCTAAAAGCAAGTGATACATAATATTTAAAGACCTCTGTTTTATAAACAGAACAGAATGTTAAAGTAAAAATGAGTACATGTTGGAATTATGCATATGGTAGGTGGATATATTTGCTCAGATTGACAATATTAGTATTCACCTGCCATTTCTGCTATATTCAGATTAACCTGCAGCCTAGATGTCATCTGAGCCTTGTTTCGATGTGCAGATCTAATATTTCTCAATTAAATATCACTTTGGATAAACATTACGTTATGCACGCTAATGCTAATATGAGACATCCTGACTTATGACTGGCTTTCCAAATTCATTTCATAACAGAAAAACAAAAACTGCTTTTCTGTTACTTAAGGGATTAATATGACAACACAAAGCTGAGAAGATGATGCCTGTGTTTGTGTAACAGAATTATATTGGGGAAATTTTAGATCATATCATTGTTTCCTCTGCAACTCCTCTTTTCTCCATCAGTTTCAACACAGATTAGAATAAAAAGAGAGGTATTGTGAAACATACAGCAGTACATGCTGCATTGTTCAATAAAGTCTTCTATAATTAACATGCTAATGCTGGCAAAACTACATACTTGTATATGCTTGAAGTATTAACGTCTCTGCTCTGAATGTTCTAATTCACTAAAATCCCTTCAGCACTTTTTATGTTTGCCATTTTATACTTTATTTTAGTAAACACACCATTTTGAAATTGTATTTTTATTAAATCTATTCAAAGGTTAGGGCCAATGAATTTGAAATGCTGTATACACACTGTCATCTACAGCCTGTGAATTACATTAAATGTTTAAAGAACATTATTGCCTTACGGAGGAAAAACTTCATGACTATATTCACATATCGTGCTCAGATTTAACAAATATATTAAATGTTCTGTCTTTAATGAAATGTGTTCTTAATTTCTTTGTAGGAAAAATATGATTTGGTAGAATTTGAGTAAGGTTATTGTAATATAGAACAATTATTTTAAAGTTTTTAATTATTGCAAGCAAATCTGTTAAACTCTGAAGAACTATTTTAACAATGATTCATTTGTTCTCTCATTTCATTAATTTATGACACACAGGCACAGGTTTCACATGGTTATTGTAATGTGCAGTTTAATCACTTTTATTTCTGTGTTACTTTTCCAAAAATGTTTGTAAATCCTGAGTTCTGTTGTGAGTCTAAATGCTAATTGAACCTAATAAAAATTGTTTTTGTTCATTTTCAATAAATTATTTACTATACTTTCTTATTCTTATTAATTCAATAGGCATCTTAAAAAATATATAGAATGCAGAATTTTGACATTTTCTTGCTCTGTCTAGGGTTAATTTTTTTACTGCATACAATGCAGCTACAGTAATGGACCAAAGCTTTTTATTCTGACTTGTATGAGCTCGTGGTGCAAATATTGTCTTTAAGCTTTACAAAATTACTTTGAAGCCAAGGGCTACACAGAAACGCTGACAAGAAGAAAAGTTTTTTTTTTTTAATTCTTTTTAGATTTTTATTCTTTTTCATTTCCAGCATGATTCTTTGTGAGGAAAAAGAGGTCATTAGCATGCTAATGAAATGTTTTAAGTGAAAAGCTTTCTTTAATGTAATGAATGCTTGCAGGTAATATTTAACATTCTGATTCAGGGTGCATTATAATTAAGCAGCCAGAATATTTGAAGACAAGATATCATTAGGCTGTAGTAACGATTTTGTGGGACTTAACTCTTATAGAAAAGCTTTTTGCCCCGACAGCTGATGACAATTTTAAGAGTTTACACTGTTACTGAAGGTAAAGTCTGATTGCAGTTACACCTGAATAATGGCTTAGGAAAATAATTTATCCATGGCATATCTTTTGTTCATGGGATTGGTCTTATACAGTTCTAGACTGACGCTGAAACTTTGGACCAAATAAAATTTACATTAGTATTCTTTCATTACCTTTTAAATACTTACTGCAGCTTAGGGTATAATCCAGTGTTTCCATTTATTTGATGCTTTAAATACTAGAAGTTCTTTTGTTTAAATTTTTAAAGCTGATGATATTAATTTTTATCAATAAGATTAGTGTGCAGTTTTTTTTAGATGTAATCACAAATCATATCGCTGTTCATTTGCATCAACATTGAAACATATAATGTATTGTATTTCTCTACCCTATTTTTTATTTTTCTGATCATAGTAACAGTGCCCCTTTTTCCTGCTTAATTCACTGTTTCATTTGACTCATTGTCCGCTCCCGTCAGGTCATATTTGTCTTGCTACTAACTGCTTTCTTTTCTTGTTTTGTTTCTGGGCTCTGGAGTGGAATTTGCACTAGTATTTCTTGATCTCTGTCTTTTCCTTGCCACTGCGCACACGAGCCAAGGTGGCAAACAGTCTGTAAAGATTTTAAAGGTGTCTAAAGAATTGCTGGTAATATTTTATTTTATGTTCGATTTTCAAAAATCAATAGAACTCATGCCAGTAGTACAGGTTTTTGTGTTGTAAAAGCTGGTTCCTATGATACATGTGATTATCATTTAGTAAACATATGATTTTTATCAGGTTAATCATTGCTATTTTTTCTGTAATTTCTAGGTATAGTGTAATTTTAAGCATATTTTAGGATCTTAGATTAATTACAGTATAGAGAGTTTTTTTTTTTGCTTTTTCTTCCCAAGTAAAACACTGCATGAAATACAGTTCGTGTGAGTAGTAAGTTTCCATTTCTTTCCACCTTGTACTGTTTTCTGCTTTTATATAGTTATATAAAAGCATCTGCCCACTTAGTTTAATTGAAGATGTCCTTTGGTATCTAGGCTAAATAAAGAAAATATTTTTGTATTACATACAAATACCATTAAAAATTAATTACTGAATGAAAATTGAATGAAGCTGTTAGGATCACCATTATTTTAGCCTCATGCTGGGTAGCTAAATCCCTTGCATGCCTCTGTCTGGATATTTATGTGAAGAATGTTCATGTGGTACAGTGTACAGTAAAAACAAAACAATCAGTTTGTTGTTGGTGTTGGAATTTTAATTTGTATTTATGGTTTTCATATGTAATGTATCATTTAACAAAGGTTTATACTGTACACAGACACAGGTTTCACATGGTTGGTTAGTTTTAGAATTTATGCAAAGACACCTGATCAGAAACATAATTTAAGAGAGGAACAATCTACAAATTAATTCCTTCTTAAAATTATCTTTGTTGCATTTAACAAAAATACAATTTATCTTGGCTTTCTAAATGTCAGATTACTTATGTATTTTAATTTTATTTATTTATTTAGTTTATCTGTTCCTTAAGAATCGTATCTGTGCATATATATATGTATATGTGTGTGTGTGTGTGTGTGTGTATGTATATATATATATATATATATATATATATATATATATATACACTCACCAGCCACTTTATTAGTTACACCCTGGTCCTACAGGGTTGGACACCCAATTGCCTTCAAAACTGCCATCATTTTTCATGTCACAGATTCATCAAGGAGCTGGAAACATTCCTCAGGGATTTTGGTGCATGTTGACACGATAGCATCACATAGTTGCTGCAGAGTTGTTGGCTGCACATCCATGATTTGAATCTCCTGTTCCACCATATCCTAATGGTTCTCTGTTCGATTGCGATCTGGTGACTGTGGAGGCCAATTGAGTATAGTGAATTCATTGTCATATTCAAGAAGCCAGTTTGAGATGATCTGAGGTTTGTAACATGGCACATTATCCTGCTGGAAGTAGAAGATAGGTTCATTACGGTCATAAAGGAATGGAAATGGTCAGCAACAATACTCAGATGGGCTGTGGCATTTAAACAGTGCTCTGTTGGTACTAAGGGACCCAAGTATGCCAAGAAAATATCCCCCACACCATTACACCACTACCACAGGCCTGAACCGTTAATAGCAGGACAGGGTGGATCCATGCTTTCATGTTGTTAACGCCAAATTCTGACCCCAAAGTCACTTAAATCACCGTTTTTCCCCAATCTCATACTCGGTTTGAACTTCAGCAGGTTGTCTTGGCAATGTTTACATGCCTAGATTCATTGAGTTGTTGCTAATTAATTGGCTGATTAGATATTTGCGTAAAATGGTTAAACAACTAATGAATTGGCAGGTGAGTGTGTGTATGTGCGTGTGTGTGTGTATTTAATATATATACACACTAGTGGGCTTCGCTTGCCAACCACTGGCATGCGATACACACCAGCCACTTTCTCATCTCTGCCACTTGCATATGTGGATTTCACTTTCACCAAACAACACATTTTTTAATTCTGGCGGATACACCTCTTCATTGGGAAGAAACACTAGTTTTCCCTGATGGCAACACGAATTAGACGATCCACAAGTCTCCAACTTAAAGTTTAAATCCGAACAATATTTTTGATCTCTTTTCACCTGTTATTTAACAGAGTAACAATTTCCGTTTCTTTGCGCTAATGCGATCTTTACTATCATTTTTTTGAGACTTTTGAATTTTAGTACTTTCATTATCTCTAACCTGGTCTGCATGTGTATCGCACCAAAGTTTTTGAACCACTTTAGGACGTTCTACTTTTCATTTACTTTTTGTCTTTTATTTCTGGCCCCGGGTGTGGTTAAATCTCTTGGCACAAAGTCTCGTCTCGCAGGATTTAACAGTATCTCTCTGAAAAAGCCACGTCTTGTTCCAGGCTAAAAAGTCTCGTCTTGTCCCAGCATTTTTTTTATATAATAGAGGTATATATAATTTGTGTATGTATCTGTATGTATTTTAAGTATTTATTTCTTTATTTTAGCCTTTTTTCCCTTCATTCCAAGGCTTTTTCACACTGATTTCTTTTTCTGAAACTCAGAAAAGGTTAATTAATTCAGAACAAGTATTTGTTATTTTTTTGTTTTTGGCTGTTTGTTGTATTGTGTAGTGAATTGTAACTTTCCATTCATGGCCTTCTAATATTTATATTTTCAGATATTTAGTTTTAATTTAATAATATAAATTCACACGTGATCACTTTAGATACAGGCCTTGTCACTTGCCAGAGAAGCACTGTGAGTATGATGCTTTAATTTATGAGTGTTCATGTCAGAAACGCTTTTTTCAATGGACAGTGAGGCCACAGTTATATTATGAACTATGAACTTTTCCAGTTTCTTTATTTAGCATTTGTACCCCAAACCTTCTATTGCAATAATAGCTATGCAACATTGTACTTTTGCTGGTTGCAGTTATTTAAATGTTGTAGCTTCGCTCAAATAAAATAAATGAATAGTATCTGAAATGCCAACATTTTCCCTCAAGGTTCAGTACTCTAATAATCATTCCAACCTGACTTCTCCCCACACACATTCAAAGTGAAATGATCTTTTCTAACATTTGGTGGTATTTTCTAGATTATTCAGTTGTTATGTTTCATTTCTAACACCCTTTCATCTCACACAAATCTTCTGCTATAGGCATATTTCTCTTTTAGATGTGTCAGATGGCCATTGTTCTTATTTCGTATTTGTTGTTCAGTCATGCCGTTTCCTCATGAAACGACTGACTGCAATTTCCTTTTTTTCTCACATAATTCCTCTCTCTTTTATCACATGCTTTTACATTTTGATTTTGTGTGCGTGCTGAAGAAAAAAGGGACTTGGTTTTATGCTGTTTGGGTGCTTGCTGGGGTTGGGCTGTGCTTATGTGTGGACTCCATGTGGAGGATTGCTGATTGGGTCTTTTCAGATACAGTGTTCATTAGTGTTTCTCTCCAATTTTAAGGCTTAAAGTAAAAACTAGACAGATTTTAATTTTGTCATGACATCAGAATATTTATGCTGGCTTTTTTTTTCTCTATAATATATCTATGCAATATTGGAAATGTTCTGTGCCACAATGGTTTCTCCTGTGCAATAATAGCTCATAAAAATTTCTGTGTGTTGGATTGCACTCAGTAAAGAATTGTGAGACATTTTGCCATAATTTATACTGTTAGAATAATTCCAGAATGCTATTATTTAAACTTTGAGAAACTGTAATAAGTTGATAGGAATATACTGTAGTGCAGTTAAAAGTTGATAGGGATATGATGCAGTTAAACCAGACATTTTAAATCTTGTGTGCACCATGCTGACAGACAGGGTAATGCTACTTACTGTTCATATTTAGTGCCTCTTCTGTGTGTGTTCTTTCTGTTTCATTTCAAAGCATATGCTATACTGTGCATACTGCATATCTTGTATTAGTTCCATGTCTGCATTCTTCAAGTTATATTCTTTACTTACGCTTTGACCCCCCAGTACCTGAGTTGTAGAATGAGGGTTCAGAAAATGGTTGGATATATATGCTCACATTTTGCAAGCTGTGAAATCAAACAAATTTACTATTAAAGTACTCTATTTTTTTTAATTTTACTATATGACCTAGTTTCATTTGATGTGTTTTAAAAAATAACATAACAGTCATCTGTATACATACTGTATTACTAACAGGAAAAATATTAGCATTTGAGATACTTATGATAAGTAAATTAAAGAAACTGAAGATTTGTTTGTTTTTTAGTTTGTCCAATATACAGTAGATTCTAGATAAGCAAATTATTTGTTTTACAAAGGTAAGTAGTGATTTAATGCTGACCCTGTAAAACATGAAACAATTTTGTAGTCTTTATTTTGCCATTCATTGTACTTGATTGTCTTGAAGCATCACATTACTGATCACAGTTGCAGAGTGGAGCATTTTAATTTGTTGGTTTGATTTTTATTTGATTGAAATTTTAACTTGGATTATTTTTTATTGGATCAGATATATACTATATACTGTATATGCGGTGTTCTTAGTGTGAGTGATGTTCTGTGCAGCTGACACTGTGGTAACTGTGCTAACTGAAGATTTCTTCTGAAATACCCCTAGTTTTACACAAAATTGTGTTTTATATAAGGAGATGAAGGAGGAGGTTAAAACAATAAGCTGTAAGGAAAAAATAAACATTTTCTAGTGTTTTTACTCTGGTGGTCCAATGATTTTTAACATAATCATTTTTACCTATTGTAATGTATTTTGAATGAGTCTTATTGCACAGAATATTATTAGGGACTCATGTAGGAACTGTTTGCCCGATGAAAATTGCAGCAATAACTGTTTTTTTAACAGATTAATGAACATTTTTACAGGGGAAAAAGATAAAAAAGGGGTTAAGAGCTTCTAGGATAGTTTAACCTTGATAAAACAGTTGTTTCAATGAGGTTGATTTTCTCCCATCTATCTTCATCCATCATAGCACAGCTGAAGTATGCAAATGAAGCTACTTGATAGGAGTACAGTGCAGTTAAATGGGGCGTTTCGAATGTTCTGTGTACCACACTGACAGGGTGATGCTACTTACTGTCCAAATTTAGTGCATCTCCTGTGAGTGTTCTTTCTGTTTCATTTCAAGAGATATGCTATACAAATAGCACATCTTGTAATAGTTCCAGACATCTGTATTATTGCTCTATTTTTGTCATCCAGTTGAAACTCACATTTGGAATGTAATTTTCGTTAATTGTAATACAAATGTGTCTATATGTCTAGGGTGTCAACATTCAGATTGCTAAATTATAATTGCCCAAATGCTAACCATTTAATAAGTGCTCAGTAAACAATTTGACTGGCGGTTTTGTTACAAGGAGCTGCCCAGGGGTGTACAATATGTACAAGATACAGAACAGATTCAGATATGACATTCTGCTGCATTAAAAAAAGCAAAATAGTAAGCCACAGTCTTTGTAGGTTCTAGTTAGTTAATTTTAAAAGCTTACATACTAGGCAAAATGTTGCTTTATGAAGGAGAATATGAATTAAATCTTTTGTTTCTCAACAATACTTGTATGCGATTATTAAAAAGGAAGGTAATTCAATCCCAAAATATAAGAGGACATTTTATATAAATTAAGATGTGCATCATCTTTATTTTAAAGCAGCCTTTGTATGTATTCATTTTTTTCTAAAAATCTAGTCATGCTTCACCAAGGTGTTACAGTATGGTTGTGTAATATTGTAATGTGTAGGGATAATAATTTATCTAAGAACATTATATTGATCTGACTAGTGTTCTCAAGTTTTTTGTTGGGTACACTGCATATACAATGATGTAGTAATTGTCTATACAGTTAATTTTGTCTGGCCTTGACCAAGATCTCTTCTAGGAGGGTAATATAAGAAAAATACATATCATAGAATACACATATCATTGTTATAATGTTGGTGTTCATTATTAAAAACATCTGATGTTTTCAACACATAATCGAAAAAATGTTCATTGTACTCATGTAAAATGTATATATGTGTCAATCAGTTCCTCAGTTCTGTTGCAGTTGGAGGATAAAATTATTTGTAATGAATTTAAACTTTTTATCAAATGTTTATCAAATGACACAAAAAGTCATAGATTTGCATTATTTTTATACTGAAATGAATTTAAACCTCTTGAAGTACATTTGCAATGCTAATAATCTGGTATAAGATTAATTTGGGTCAAGTAATATGTCTTTTGTGTTGCACACTATCCTGGCGCACACTTACACATAGACAGCAGCCTGTCATGTCATGTTCAGAGTTGCCTAAGACAATTAAATTCAAGAGTCAGTTTATGTGGGTTACAGTCTACCAAGACATCTGCCTTTGACCTTCGCCCAGGTCACATCGAACCCGGTCCATATTCCTCCTGAAGATGGTGGGCCCACAGGAGGAGTCTTGTCCACAAGAGAAAAGAGGATGGTAAGGTCAACACGTGGATCGGGGTGGTGAGTGCAGTTATGTGGACGCTATACTGATCTGTAGCTTTTGATTTGAGCACCTTGAGTAGTAAGAAAAGCACTATATAAATGTGAACAATTATTTATATTAATTTACCAGTCAATTTATGTTCCTACCCTCACCTGTGATCGAGGGCTTTGAGTAATGACCAAAAGGACGAGATTGCAAATATACAAACAGCCGAAATGATCTTTCTCCACAGGGTGGCTCGGCTCTCCCTTGGAGATAGGGTGAGAAGCACAGACATGTGGGAGAGGCTTGGAGTTGAGCTGCAGACCCTCTGCATTGAGAGGAGCCAGTTGAGATGGTTCAGGCATCTCAAACAGATGCCTTCCCTACGTAGGCTTTACTGGCACAGCCTACTGGGATGAGACCCAGGAGAAGACGCAGGGCCTGCTGGGAGGTTTGAATCTTCCAGATGACATGGGAATGTCTTGATATCCCATAATATGAGATTTCAAGTATGACTGGAGAAAATGACCTATAGGCCTCGCTGCTAAGGCTGTTTCCCTGTGACCCAGTCTCAGATAAGTAGTAGCAAATGAGTGAATTAATATAAATTCAATTAAAACTTGAATTTCAAATTTTAATGGCATTACCAGTAAATGGCAAAATTATGAACTCAGAAATAAAGTGGAATGTAATTTGTTAAAATATTAGGTTCTAGAGTTTTCATTATCATCCTCATCATCATCATGTGGCATGTCATATGGTCTTCCATTTGTCTTTAATCTGAGATATTGTACAAAGTCCTAAAAACTTTTTGCATGATAAATATCATGTGTTGTTGTTGTTGTTGACCACAACTCTTTCTTACATTATTTTTTCCTGTCACAGCAAGAAGTTCAAGCTTCTCTTTCTTTTGCACATGCCACAAAATTCCAGCTGTTGTTTCCTAAATGATGGCATCAGTTATCTTCAGTTATCTTCTTACTCCAGCTTTTCACATCGTTTCATCTGACATTATTTTCGTCATTCTTCTCAAAAACCACATCTTCTACTTTCAAGTCTTCTCTCCTTTTATTTTGACATTGT
Source organism: Polypterus bichir lapradei (assembly GCA_026402145.1). NCBI lineage: Eukaryota > Metazoa > Chordata > Cladistia > Polypteriformes > Polypteridae > Polypterus > Polypterus bichir. The sequence continues at coordinate 83,289,665 of JANRMT010062856.1, forward strand.
ACAACATTTTGTGCCATAATGTTCCACCTTGACGCACTGAGCCTTGCATCCATAAAAAATTTATATTTATTTTCATAGCTTTCTTTTGTATTTATTTTACTTTGTGACCATCATCTATTCAGTTTTCTTACAGTTCATGATCAATTCTCTGTTTTCACTTTCTTAAACAGTTTTAATTAATTTTTCTTGGAGGTCCTTTTTTAGAAGCAGCTGTCAGCAAGGTGTCATATGATTCTGAAGGTTGTTCACATGGTATCCACCAATTATCAAGCCCGGGATACAGTTAATTTCCCATAGAATATTCTTACTCTAAAGAATGAATATGTTGGGCAAGAAAATGCAACCCTGTCTGATCCCCTTCTTAATATTGTGGAGCCGACCCGGACACAGACAGGCGGACATGTTGTTACTCACCACCACACGTATTTTATTTACAAATATTTACAATAATTATGGTCACTAAGACCCAGTCCCGTGCACAAACCCCAATAGTCACAGTCCTGGCCACACAATGCCTTCTTCCCGGGCCGCCTCCACTCTCTCTTCTGCCTCGTCCGTCTTCCACCCGACTCTAGCCCTGAATGAAGGGAGACGGCCCCTTTTATACTCTCCCGGATGAGCTCCAGGTGGTTCCCGGCATTCCCCTCTTGGCCATGCCCCAGCGTGGCGGAAGTGCCGGCTGTCCTCCCGGCAGCTCTCCGGGTATCCTTCTAATTCTTCCCCCCAGCACTTCCTGGTGTGGCGGAAGTGTTGAGGCCACAAGTCCCCAAGGCATTGGGGTGCCTCCTGGCGGTGACCATGGGCCCCTACAGGGTGGGGCTTCCACGCCCTGAACCCGTGGCCCCCAAAGCAACCAGGAAGGCAGCCCCCACGTGATCCCAGATGGGCGCACGCCCACTTCCGGTCCTTCAAGGCGTCCCGGCCGGGTCATCGCCCCTGGCATCCTCGACAATATGAACACAATGACTTGTCTCATTTCCCATTCTCACCCTTACTCTTTGTTCCCAAAACAGATGTGATATATTTTCCATCAATATCCAAGTGCCAGGGAAATTATTCATGGCTTTAGTATGATCAATGAAATGTAGGTAGAGGTTTTTCTGTACCCTTATGACATCCCTATAAAATGTTCTATGGTGTTCCTGCTGTTATACTTGAAGACATTGGAAGGGTCTTCTCTGAAAGCAACAATCCCTCATTTGGAAGAGACACTAATACTGTCAGCAATAGATTCCATCAAATTAGCAATGTGGAGTATGGAACACCAACTAGTGTCTCAGATTTCATTTGGATTGACTGAATTACAACTGCTTGTACTACTTTGTGTGTGTGCATATAACATTCATGCACACTCCTATGTAGGAAAAATTAAAAAGATGACAACATCTGGACAGAATTAAGCACAGACTTCTGTTTTAATTATAAAATGAGTAGTTTTTTTTAAAGCAAATCTTTCTGTACAGCCTTTCATAATTTTAGAGAATAATTCTATAACTTCAAAGTTTTTATAACCCTTTAATCATAAAATTGTTATTAATAAATAATATTTACTTATACTTTTATAGTGGTGAGATATTTATTTAACAAAAGTTTAAAAAGATGTTGAAGATCTTGAAACAGACCATTGTTTCAAAAAGTGTAATTCTTCACATCTGACTACAACAAATATTAGGCACATATACCACAGAAAAGGGGCTATTTTTAATCCCTTCCTGCTGATAGTATCTTGAAAATAAATTTACTGTAGACATGACTTATAGGTAAAGTGTGCAAATTTACATAAAGCAACTGGCCACAGTTTCAGAAAAATTGTCTAGATTGGAATAGCCCTCTCCCTATTATTTCTGAAAGAAAAAAAGAGAAAATGAAAGTTTCATGAATTGTTCTATAGTATTACGGAATTTATACAACTTTACATAGGGCTATACGAGCATAACTGGCAATCTGTTATTTGTTTCAGTTTCAGCCAACTGAAAAACGCAGGTTCCTATCCCACTAAACTGCTTCAACTGCAGAACAGCACAGGGTGATTCTTTGGCTTGTACAGACATCACCATGTTAAGCAAATCCATTCCTGATCACAGGAAGGTAGGGACGGGACCCAAAAGTCTCTGTTTCAGAATGTAAAAGAGACCCTGGTTTTAGTTAACTTCTTGTGAGCATCCAACAGAGCCTGCCTTCCTGTACTTTAATTGTGTCAGTACTCCTAGTGAGAGACTTGCTGTGCCTTGTGTGCTTTTGCATTCTCAGTACATTTAAGGCATTTAGGGGTACACTTACACTCTTACCTAGCAGGCAGTACGATGTTGTGTTTAAGGCTCTGGACTTCAAACCATGAGGTTGTGGGTTCAAATCCCATTACTGACACTGTGACCATGAGCAAGTCACTTGACCTGCCTGTGCTCCAATTGGAAAACCAAAAAAAAATAACCAATTGTAAATGTTTTAAGTCGCCTTGGATGAAGGTGTCGGCCAAATATATAAAAAGTGTCCCTCATACTTTTTCTTTTTAAAATTGAAGCTGTCTTTTCTATTTTTTAATTTTCCTTTTTTTAATCATTATAGCAGTCTCCTAACAGTCAAACTCTCTTATTTGTAGTCCTGTGTATTCTTCGACATAGAATAACTGTGAATGCTGAGTCAGTTTTAGTTGTTTTGGTTTTACCTCTGAGCCAGAACTTTATGTAAAGAGTTCTATTGCTGTCTCAAGTCTCTTTCTCCATACCAGGCCTGTTGGTAAGTAGTGTGAGTGACTTTAGTGTTGATAATACATTCTACTAACTGTCATCCAGGTCTGCATTGATTTTGAGAGCTGTGAAAGAGAAAGTAGTACACACCAAGGTCATTCATTCCCATAAACGGTGATAAACATGGGGTGCATGTATATGATTATACACTGTTCGTATGACAGTTGGCTTATAGTATAGACTGAGTGAATGATTGAATAATAAAATAAGTTGGCGTGAGTACTGTTTTAACTTTTAGCACTTGCTTTTATAAGGCATAGTGAGACAAGTGAGCAGCTGCTGCAAACACTTAAATTTGTTTCATCACATTCATGTTAAATTTGTTCTTTGGTGATTATAGGTCGTCTTACCTCCATACATCAGCAAATTCCACTTATGACAGGGGACAATGAAGCGAGAAGAGAAGTTTGACTACTGTAGTGTACCAGGATATTTATTTATTTATTTATTTACCTCTTCAAGAAATCCCAGTTGATGAATATTAATAAATTGCTACTGAGATCATCTATTATTTTTTTTCTGACTGTATTTTTTTATTGTACATAATTATTTGATTCCAAAAAACACTCTTCATTGTATTGAAAGCTTTATTTGTCTGAACAAATAAGTTCCTATTTTCTTCTTGTGTTACACAACATAAATATTTGTTCATCTTTTATTGGAATTTCATGAAAAGCTTTTTGGTTATGTTTTGTACAATATAGTGAATGAATGAATCACTCATGTCAGTCAGTATCCAACCCACTATATCCTAACACAGGGTCACAGGGGTCTGCTGGAGCCAATCCCAGCCAACACAGGGTGCAAGGCAGGAACAAATCCCCGGGCAGGGCGCCAGCCCACCGCAGTGAATGAATGAATGAATTAACTTAAAATAACCGGACATTATAATGGTCAACCATTTCATGCTAAATCACAATTATATACAGAAATGTACACTTTTCCTGTGTTCTGAGCATTAAGCATCATCTCCTTTATTTTAAACCTAAAGTATACCATGTATATTTAAGCCAGTGGCAAAATATTCCCCAGAGGGAGAATAAGGATGTGTTTATAATTTTTTTATATAAATGAATTTTCTTCATAGATACCTCAGATCAGCTGAAAGTCATGAAAATATAGTAGTGATTTTTTTTTATTATACTTAAATACATGTAAAATGCCAAATTCTGATTTTTTTTTTATTTGAACGTTTGAAGTGCTTTCATATGATGAAAAAATAAACTTAATATTTATTCTTTCTGCTATTTTTGGACTATTTAATCTTCATTAGTCAGTCAGTTGGTCATTTTCTAACCCACTTAGTCCTGAACAAGGTTGCGGGGGTCTACTGGAGCCTATCTCAGCTAGATAGGGCGCAAGGGAGGAGCAATCTCTGGACAGGGTGTGAGTCCATCGTAGGGTAAATGCACACACACACACACAGCACAGTCACACATGGGTCAATTTGGGATCACCAATTCAACTAACCTGCATGTCTTAGGACTGTGAGAGGAAACCCATGCAGACACAGGGAGAACATGTAAACACCATACAAGGAGGACCTGGGACACGAATCCTGGTCTCTTTACTGTGAGGAAGCAGCACTACCACTGCACCACCGTGCCATCCTAATCTTTATTATATTATCATATTTTTGGAGCTGTTGTCTCACTGCCTCATCTCAGCCCAGGCCTCTCTGTGTGGAATTTATACTTTCTGCACATGTTTGCATGGATGTTTCCCCTGTTACTTTAGTTTTTGCTCCCACATCACAAGAATAATCTAATCTAAATAAGAGAGTGTGTGTGTGTGTGTGTGTGTGTGTGTGTGTGAGAGCATGGCCTTATGACATGGACTGATGCCTTATCCAGAGTTGTTTCCAAGATTTACGTGACTCCCTGCAGCTTGTAAGTGGAATAAGCAGTAAATGGGTGAATGTTCTTCTTCAGCTTTCCCAAACATGGATATTTGTAAGTCAGACTCTCACACTAATTGGGAATTCAGCTAATTACTGGCCACACACACAACCATGCTCTGTCTTATTCTAATGCACATTGCCACTTTACTGGTGTTAATTAACCCAACCCAACCACATGCCTCTGGACTGTAAAAGGAAACTGCTGCCCCTTGAGAAAACACTTGGAGAACTTGCAGTCGTCAAATAGATCATAACTCTACTTCACTTCAATCTGAGACCCAAGCGTTGTGAGGCAATTACACTTTCCATAATTAAATGACTGCAAAGTGCATGGAAGTATTTTATCTTCAATATTATGAAAAATTACATACAGAAACATGTCATTTCCTTGTTTCCCCCCTCATTCCCTGGTTCTGACCCTGGTTCTGACTCATAATTCTTAATTAAGTCTGATAGCTTTTTTTGTTATTACATTGTGAGGAGGAACTGAGAATCACCACCAACAACTAGTCTACTAATCTAGATGGCTGAGAAGATTTATTAAAAATGAATTATCTTAAATAAGTAAACTTTATTAGTTGTATAGTGAGAGTGCTATCAATCTTCTTGTACCTGGACACAAGAAATTCCCAGATAAGTTAGTTTATGTGTATATTTTGCATATTGTTGCAGTGTTTGTCTGGGTTTCCTATTTTTTTATATCATACCTGCAATAATCCACAGCTTGGCACAGGGCTTTCCAGTTACTCTGAATTGTATAGATGAATTTGTATTCGGGCCCAATGTTGTAATTTTGCTCAGATGATAGAGTAACTCTATGGAGTAAAGAAATGAATAGATGGATTATTGTACGGAAAATATTACTAATTTAAATAGATATTGAGTTTACATTTATTAACTTTTTAACTTTTATGCATTGTTTAAAATATTCCAAAGTAAACCTGACATCATACTTGTATATATGTACGTATGCATATATATATATATATATATATATGTGTGTGTGTGTGTGTGTGTGTGTGTGTGTGTGTGTGTGTGTATATGTATGTGAAGACCAATGGATGATATTTCCAATGTAGTATATACATGTATATGTATACTGTATGTGTATATGTGCTTTCTCCTTCCTCACACCAATTGAACCTTTGTCCTGTAGTCCTTCCAATTCCAAGCTTATATTGATAATGGCTGGATGGGGCTTTACAGGCAGAGTCCTGAATTGCTTTCAAGAAAACACAGTGAAGTACTTCGTACTGTAGTTTTGGACACCATATGGAAGGAAGCCTGTGGGTAAGGAGGCCTCTCTGAAGGTCCAAGTTGATTCTGCCCTTCTAAACAACAAAACATCTTAGAAATAATAGGATGAATGTCAGGGAGGAGCTTCACAATGCCCTCTTTCAACTTGCAGGACTTCCAGCATTTCAAGAGGAGCTCCACATTGACCTACAGTGTTTGTTTTGGGGCTTTCTACAAGCCTGTACACCTGTTGTAGCACCTCCTGCTGTTAATGAATAAGCTTGCAACCTGCTGATCATTTTCTAGATATACCTGTATATATGTGTGTGTGTGTGTGTATTTTGTGTGTATAGGTAAGCAGATTCAGAAAATGTCACAATGAGTATACATTTGTGTATATTTCCATATCTGTTATAGGATAGATTTGTGAAAATTGACAAAGGCATGTAACAGAGATGTTAAATATACTTTTGAAGCAAAGCTATTTATTCTTGTTAGTTGGTATGATTAATTTAAGAGACTACTGGTAGTAATTTGTCAAGATTTTCTTGGGCATGGTCACATCACTGGGGTTGCTTTAGTGCCTCTCTGCTGATTCTTCATTGAAATCACACTGAGGAGCATCAGGAATTTTCAATATGCAAATTAGACCTTTCTTTCTTAATTAGGCTATTTCAGGAGAATCGAGTCCTCTGGCTTCAATGTGAGATATGTTTGCAATACAGGGCTGCCTACACTGTATGTGGTCATTAGGGTAAAATAATTGTTTTCACAAAACAGCAGAGAAATGAGGAGCTACTGATTACAGCTAGTGTGCCAGTCTCTGAAGACTTTTTTAGTACCTGGCAGGACATGGTTCTTTGGTATACATCTTGAGAAGCTCTCATGTGGACATGTTCAGTCCCAGTGCTATAGTGGCAACAGACTTTGGTGCCAGTGAAAAATGACTGATGGTCTGTGCTGTTTTGTTCTGCCAAAGACATGGAGGTAGATTTTTTTTTTTTTGTTTTCAGAATTGTCAGCATTTTTATTTCAATGTTTAATCCCTCCTGTTCCTTTATTGTGTGCAGTTTTTTCTTCCTACAGTGCTAGACGAGAAAACTGTCAAAAGAGGGCTGGGTTCAAAGCAGGTGAATTTGCTCCACATTGCCACCCAACTTTGAAAGTGCTCCTTCTTGTCCAGTCCCCCTCACATTGTCTATTGCTGTTTATTTTTCTTTCCTTCGTCTTTGTAATCAGTAATTTATTTTTTTGAAACGTAGATATAGATGTTATTCAGGCAGTCACTGTGTCCAGCAGGAAGAAGAAAATATGCTAAATCATTTATGAGGAGAAAGGATAGAAGCTTCTAGAAAATTTAAAAAATTATTCCTATAGGCAGAAAAAGATTTGGCGTACATTTTTAGTGCTTTTATCCATCAGTATAGCATATATAGTGCTTTAGTACTTTATATTTTGCATTTTTGTAAATAAGCATTGTAAAATCACCTGGTAAAAGCTAGGCTGTTCATTTCAAAAGCAATTTCTTCTAGTTCCCTGCTGTTCTACCTGACACTGTGTGACACATCTCTAAAGCACAATGACGTGAAATAGCTGTAGCGAAATTACTAATGCGAATCCTTATGTATGGCCTTTTATTTCCTGATGCTCACTTTTTTTTAAGCAAGTTTGAATTGAACAATAGCAGCTAGGGATTGGTGGTCGGGGGAGGGGGCTTGGGTTGGGAGGGTGACTGAGTCATTAAATGTCATTACTGTCCTGTGTGCTATAAAAAACATTTTGTGTCATGCAAAAATTTCATTACATTCCCGGCAACTTTTATGGTGTGTATGTAAATGCATTAGTGTTTTAATTATAATTGCGTATTTGGTTTCCCTCAAGGGCATTGTTTCTAGAACAGGAAGAGTGCATGCAAAATCTGCTGCCACCTTTTCATTCTTGTTCACACTTCAGATAAATGCACTGCATAGCAGTGCATCTTCCTTTTTTATTAATTGCACTGCTTTCTAAACTATGCTATAAAAGAAAGAGTGTTTAGCCTGCAAGCTGTCTGGTGTGATCTTAAGGACTGAAGGTCCTTACCCAAATCATTCTGTCCCTTTGCTTTGGCTGTCACTGCTGACAGTCCTCATGTTTATTTCATCCAGCGTTTCGGCTGTCTCGTTTCCCTATCCTCCGATGTCATTAACGCACAGAGAGCGGACCCTGCAGTGCTGAGCTTAATGAATTCCGCAGCGGCTGCTCTCTCCCCACCTCGTTACCAAAGCTCAAGGTGTCAAATTAAAACCAGCCTGGAAAGAAAAAAGGAAACCAAGGGGTGGCCAGCTGTGGGGGAGGGTGAACTGGTATAAATAAGAGCAGACTTCAGTGTATGATTTAACTCTTAACAATCATATTTATTTTGCTGTGTACAGTAGCCTTTTTCAGCAATTAGATTATATTGTAGTATGTGCACCCAGGAGGGCATGCTTGAATTATCAAAAAAATGAAGCCTTCATGTTGTAGGGCCATTTATCATCTAGCTGAAAGTCATATACTGTAATTGTTTCGTGCTCTCTAGTCATTTTTAGATGATTGTGCATACTTGAGGAGGCAAGGATTTCAGGTGTTGGGGTAGTAGCATAGGCTTTCTTGATGACCTTAGACAGAGATATTTGGGGGGAAAAAACCAAATGAAACTAAATGTCGTTTGCCTTTTTATTCTTAGGAAGCCAAAGCGTAGTTGTTTGCATAAACATTAGCATAATGCAAATTAAGGTCAAAGAATCTGTTCATGAAAATAACATTTTCTTATGTCAGTGATATGTTTCATAATTAAACTCCAAACAAAAGCTTATTTTTTCCTTTGTCTTCCAAATAACACTTTTACATTTCTCCCCTAAACTTCTCAGCTTTGTCTGAAGTGTGGAGTGTGTCAAGGCTGTAACCATGGATAAATATTTCTGTGAAGTGCAAGTTAGTTTCAAATAAGAAAAAAATACAAAAGATGGTTGACTTTGTTTTTATTTCCCTGTTTTTTTTGTCTCATTTAAAGAGCAGTGTTATAGCTTTTGTTTTTAGGAAACAATAGCCTGAGTCATAGGCCTGCTTATTCAGTTTTATTCTTAAGGACTGACTGTTAAATAAATAAAAATAAAATTTTCCCTTTTTACATAGAGTAAAAAGTCTGATTGATGATGTATAAGTCAGGTTGAAATCGGTAGTACTGCACGTTTACGTCTATCTGGGGAGACAGTTCAGTCCAAAATGGTAAATCGGTTCAATCAATCAATCAATCTTTGTTTCTTAGCAACTTTCATAGGGGAATCCATCCCAAATTGCTCACATGAGCATTGCAACAGGATTTACCGCATGCCATGTAAGAACTGATATTGCTTTATGTTTACATGCAAAAATGGTTTTATATTTTAAAGATATGGTTAAATCTTAAATGATCATTTCTAGTATGAGGAAAGGGCTCTGAAATATTTATAGTACCTTTCAAAGACATTATCTTGTAGACATTAATCTAAAAGTCTTCTTATAGAATCTTTAAATACTTTGCAGTCACCGTGTACTTATCAGCTCTATCCCAGTAGTTTGAAAGTCATTGATCAGATTTGGTCAGTCAATTGAGAATTTGGGGGCTTTGTAGAATGCATATAAAAGTCCACAGGCATTGTTCTAAAACTGATTGTCATTATAGATTAGAAGGAATGTGCTTAAATACAGCGACATTCTAAATATTGGTCTAATCTGCAGAAAATCAAACTGTTAATACCATACCTTAATAGGTCTTGGTGATACCTGTATTCTTGACATTATCTCTGCTACCTTTATTTACGTCTTCAAACATCCACTTGTTTTTTTTCCCCAGGATACTTAAGCATGTCTGGTGTCATTGTTATTACAGCTGTTTTTATTTCATCACAATTGTTAGTTTGTTTATTTTTAATGTGCCTAAGTCTCTAGCCATATGAGAAATAAAACTCAATTTCTTTGTTGTTGGTACCTAAATTCAGTGGTGAAAAAACAGTGTTGCCTGATGTCTGGTTTTCAAACTCAATTGGCAACTTTTGAAACCTTCTAAGGAGACGATTGGGCTTCATCATTTTTCCGTTTTAAGAATTTTGACATGCTTTTGTGTTTGTTTGACCTGCTTTGTATAAGACAAAAATACACGTAGAGAGAGAAGATAGATAGATAGATTTGGGCTGTTTTAACAGTTTTACACCTTTAGGGGAAGAGTGTATCAACACTCAATAACAGTGGGCCTGTTACAAGTAATCACCTGATATCAAAAGTCTAAACATGCTTTTAATGCTCCAAAGAGAGATTAGGAAAGTGTAGCAGCTCTGGGCTGAGGAGCATCAAAAATATGTTGTGTTACAGTAGGGTGATGCTTTTCAATTATTTAATGTAAAAGTTATGTTGTTAGATTGAGACTTTCAGGACTTGTAACTACATGATTTTCCTTGTTCAGTCCACTTATATTAAAACTTCTCATTAAAAGCAATACTTGATTGTATTCCGAGACTTTTTTAAAAAAAATTGAGCCTTCACACTGACTAGAATAAGCCATGTGAAAACAGCCATTCTAGTAATAAAGCTCATTCACAAAACTTCAGTGATGTTATTTCTAAGAAGAAATGATGGTTAAAGCATTAAGAGTGTTTTTTCTTATATTAATATTATAGTTCCCTGTCATTGAATTCATATCTAAGAGTTGCTTTTTTGATCAAATGATAGCTCAGCCAGTCCAGTTTTAAGTATTTGAAATGCTAAATATGAGTCATGAAGCTTGGTCTTTCCTGGAGACACATCTTACATGGATGAGTTTGAGATTTTGAACTGAAGTAGCAGACACTGCTGAAGGAGTGTTGATAATAATGTATGTTTAGTGAGAAGAAGTGTGATGTAGTCATGAAGGAGCTTAAATGGACAAGAGCACAGTCTTCTATCCTAAAGCCATCTCACTTTGTGATTCATTGTAGGCAATATAATTAACCTGGTGTTACTAACATTGGTAGAGTAATTACCCTTTCAATTGGCAACGTTTGAAGATGTTGGAGATGCTGTTAATGGAATGCTTCACCAAAAAACAATATTTTGTTTAAATGTTACTTACCTTATGTGCTTTGTAGTGAGGGCAAAGAAAAAATTTAAATCTTATGTTCTCAGATAGAACAAAAGAAAACAGTGTTATCATTTATTGGAAGCTAATGTTCACCAATGCCAAACAGCAGCAAACAAAGTGAAAAATGTCCATGGAAAAAAGAAAAAAAAAATCTTAAATTACTCCTGTTCCATTATCCATAGGTCAGTTACCCAGCTCAAGCATGCAAAAAGATGTATTTTTTCTAAAATACTATTAACATTTATTTCCAGGAAAAGCAGTACATTTTTTTGTAAACAGTAAATCATATTCCCTTAATTCTGTACTTTGGAACTGAAGACAGAAGTTTTGACCAATGAATGAGGGGGAGTGGCGGGTCTGCAATTCAGATTCTCCTTTGTGTGTGTATGTACATTCCTTCCTTGTCTACAAGAGCATTTTCCAGAAGCGGTTTATTTAAAAATGTTTTTGGAGGTTGTGAACAAATGAATGGATGACTTTGCATGTGATTTATATGACACGAGTAACGTATGATTTTTTTCATGGACATCTTGATATTGATTGTTGCTGTCCTGCTCTGGTCAACTACTGTGACCATTGAAACTTGCTTACCTCCTTTCTGACTAAAACATGATATTTAAAATATTTCTCAGCCACTGTAACGCATATGGGGTAAGAAACATTTAAACAAAATGTCATTTTTAGGTGGAGTATTTCTTTAACAAGTAAAGACACTATACAAAATAAATATTGATTGAGTGTCCTTAGAAGGGGCACACTTCCTCAGTAGAATTTAGCTAATCATAACCCACATATCAGAACTTCTTCTACAGCAAGCACAAGGTAGATGAGCTTGCAATTAAAATTGAAAACTGTAGTAGTATACTGGGTAGAATTCAAAGATATTTACAGTAGTTACTTTAGTGTAAGTTACTTTATTTTTCATAGTCATAACAAGACTACTCTGTTTTTCCTTCATTTCATTTGATGTATTGTGTTAACTGACTAAATGGTATTCAAAGATACTAAAGGAGTCTGAGCATTTGTTTTTCTACTTTTTTTCCTGTTTTCAGAAAAATTGTGATTTATCTTTATTCTTTATGGCTTTATCCAGGTTGAATGATTTGATACGAAAAAACAATTAGAGTACACTCTCAGGAAAAGAGAGACGCAGCACCTTGGCAGCCACAGTCCACAGCTTGTTAGACTGAAAGAATGTGCCGCTTTAATTAATGATATGTAAATATCCTTGAATGGGCCACATTTGCATATTAAGAGAGATTTGCAGAATCTGTGGAGTAATATATTTTAATTAAGGATTAATTAAAAATAATGGGAATTTCATTTCGCCTGGCAGAATCAGTTTAAATTTTAGCATGCGTCTGCCACAGCTTATCATATGAATACTGAGCATTCTTCATGGAAAAGCTAACACAGTGTATTACACATTTCATTCTTTCATAATGTACCTCTGAAACAAAGCAAACCCTACTAATTAAAAGTGATAAGAGAGGTCCTCTTTGTACGAATTCTGCATTCCCCCCCCCCCTCCCTTTTTGTTTCTTTCTTTATGGTAGAAAGAAGAGAATAGTTCAGAGACACGGAACACTAGTTGTGTTGGCAATTATGTTAATGGGATGCTATTAGGCTATGATTCTATATGAGCGATTGGGGAAAAGAAGTGCCTCTGTGAGAGAAAATAGTTAAACAGACATGTGGCTTTTTGATATCATTTCAGATTTTGATTTACATAATCATGCCTTTCCATGCAGGCTGGGTGTGGTTCCCAACATCCCTTTCTCTGAGACCCTGCATGTGATATTGTTGCAACATTTAATATTATTTATTATGAAATAGGTCTCCTAATTGAAAAATAATTTGGGTTGCAATAAGCCCTCTAACTTTCCTTTTGATGTTAAATTGAATGCATAGTCAAAAATGGTAGGGATCATAAAGAATTGTTGTCTTAAATTATTGAACACACGTTTATTCAGAACTCTCTAAATATAATTTGGATCAGCAAGATCAAACTATATTAAGTCTGAACTTTACAAAATCTTTATCAAGCATTTCATCCTAATATAAACATGAATCAGTCATACCACATTAATAACAATTTTTGTACTGAGCCCATGCTCTTTCTGTAAGCCACATTGTTTTTGAATCTAACAGTAAACTTATATAATGATCTCCAGTTTAACAGTTATGAACTTTCCAGCTCTTGCACACTGTTCAGGTTTTTTTTGGAGTTATTTTTAAATCTTATTTAGCCTGTTAAAGATTGGCCACCTTAGCTAGGCACAATGCATGTGAAAGTAAACACACCATATCTCCTAAACATCCTGCCAAAAATCACAACTCTTAGGAAGAAGTGAATTTTCGTGCAGTCTTTAAGCATAGAAGGTGACATTCTTTAAATTGCTCATATTTGATATGAATAATAGGAAAAAGTGTTAATACATTTCAAGAAGTAGCCCAAGATAGCTTGGATACTTTGCAGGAAACGGCTGCAAAGTAACTAGATGGGATTATAGGCCATAAGGCAACGCTGGTAATGTGGAAATACATGTTAACTTAGTTTGATGCTAGAATTTCTTAAGCTGAAATGCTTTTTTTCCCTACAGTATGACATGCATGCTCATACACACAACAAGGTAAAGTTCAGAAGGGTGGTAATGAGAGCAGATCTTTCAACTTTGAGAAAAATTTATACATGGAGAATGTACAGTGTCCTTGCACTGAGAGATTGAAGCCTAAGTTATAATAGTAGATGTATAATAGTAGCTGCAAGTGCTACTATGAAATATTAGCTCATGCATCTTATGAAATTTTCTTTAAATGAAACTGAAAGAAGCAACCCCATAAACATGCCAGCTGCTGTGTTTATTTCTTATGGCATGTATTAAAATTGGATTTTTTTTAGTATAAAATGTCATATATTCTTTCTTATTCATGCTTTAATTGTAATGTTTTACTGTCAATTAATATTTCTTAAACCACACAATACCATTTTATAAAAAAATCCTCTCAAAATGCAGGTAGAATAAGGAAAATGTACGGCAGTATTTATTCTCATGGGGCTTTTACTCCTGAAAACACAATTTGCTTTGATTTGGTGAGCTTGGAAATAATGTGAACCGTAAAGTTCATTCATCAAGTAATGCAAAGTACACCCCTCAGAAGGGCTTCTCACAGTCTGTTTCAATAAAATGACCTGAATTTGGTTTATCTATCAGAAATTCATTGTGAGCAACAGTGGGATGGTCTTCATTTTTGCAGATGGGAAATAAACTGTGAATTTCCTTGTTTTCTCCTGAAAATGTGATAAGCGCCTGAAAAGGCAGAAAAAAAATGTCTGGGGGGTGATCTGCAGAGTGGGAGAGATGAGCGTCCTTGCAATTGCAGCGCCTTCTTACACCAATCTCTTCGTTAATCACTGCAGATTGATGTTTTTGCAGATGCTACAAAGGAGACAAGCGTTCCTTTCTGCAGTGTGTTTTAAGTCATGTGTCTGCAGTGCTGTTTCTTTAGGATTTAGAGGGAAAAAATGTCATTTTTCATTTCTACAGAAAAAACAAAGTACTAGCATAGTGCACTCAATATTAATACAGTTACGTAGTAGATTCCATATGAGATAATGCAAACATGCAGTGCCTCACAAAGCAATTAGCAGGACATGTAATATGCCCATCTTCTTGGGTGTTTTGTGCTGTCATTACTATATTGATCGGCATAGATTGAGTTATTGAAAGGGGAGGTAGAAGCACTGTTATTCTTAACTCCTTCCATTCTGACCCTATCAACAAATATAGGTGCCTTTAGTATGCTTTCAACAGTACTTTTGACATTTAAAAAAAATAATACTTTAAAAGGTTTTTAAGAAATTCTTGCACAGATTTCTATTATTAGCAGATTTGAGGTCTTATGGCCTTGGGCAAGCCTGAAGTGACTCATTCTGTCACAGACTGGCAATTTAAAAATGGTAAAAAGGAGATAACCTGTAGTATATAACTTATACTTTTGCTGCCCTGTTTCAGAAAATATAACACAGATTTTAAAGAACGCTCATTACACCAGAATGTAACATTTTTACAAGCTGGAAAGATCATTAATTAATTATTGTGCTAGCCTTGCCTGTGTGGTCATCATATCTATTAGATTCACTTTTAGTAGAGAACCCATTTATGTTTTGGCATTTCTCTTTGAGGCCTTTTAAAACAAAGCCGTTGAAACCCTTCAGTTAAGTTGTGCAGTGTGGTAATTTATGTAAGATATACTGTATTAGTTGTGGTCACTGCCTGTGTGGCACAACTGGTACATTCTTATTTGGTTTAATATTGCTAGAATAGATAGTAATGAAACCTTTAATTAACTGATTGACGAAGAGTGCTATGAACATTTCTTTAAAACATTTATGTCTTTAATAATAAAGATGCTGAAGGCCCCCCTGCCTGCCCAAGACTATGCAAGCAGGAATAGTACTGTAATAAACCAGAAATGACAAGCCTCAAGTGTACCTTCTTCTATGATGTTTGTCTACAGTCCTGCAATCTTAATTGAAATTTTCTCTGGAATATCTTTTACGAGCAATTTTCAAAAGATATTTAAATGATGCTATAGTGTACCTACAGCAGATAATTTTATAGCTTTTTGATGAAAATCACAGATTAAATGCCATAGACATAAGTTTTTATATTAATTAGTTGTGTCAAATATACCACTCTTAGGAACTCAATCGATTTTTCTGTATTTTCTGTAACTGCATTAACAGTTAAAATAATTATAAAGATCAATTCATAAAGATCTGTTCACCTTCGTTTTTTAAACCCATGAAATGTATGGTCACGGGGGACTGGAGGCTATATTGACAATATAGGACATAAACTACAAAAAAAAAAACAACACTGAATCGGGTACCATTCAATTACGGTGAACACATATGACACACATACTCACTTGTCAAATAAGAGTCGCCAGTTCACCTAAAAAAGACATCCTTGGGATGTAGGCT
Organism: Polypterus bichir lapradei; assembly: GCA_026402145.1. Classification (NCBI taxonomy): domain Eukaryota; kingdom Metazoa; phylum Chordata; class Cladistia; order Polypteriformes; family Polypteridae; genus Polypterus; species Polypterus bichir. The sequence continues at coordinate 83,305,654 of JANRMT010062856.1, forward strand.
GAAAGCCAGAGTATCTGTGAGACAACAAACCACACACAGACATTTGCAATGCAGTCTTCGGAAGCTGTGAGTCAGCAGCACTAATCACCATTCCTTAATGTCACACATTTATAAATACACAGAAATATTGTACTGTATTTAAAATAGTTTGTGTTTTCTATTTTTTTCAAAATTGTATGGACCTTGTTCATTGCTGCAAATTTCTGTTTTTATGCCTAAGATAATCCTTAAGTTTTTTGATTGCTCCATAATGAAGGATTCAAACAGCAAATATAAGATGGACTTTTTTTACTAAGTAAAACTGGAATGTTAAGTGATGATACCAGCATACAGTTTATTACTTTGGTTTTTGCTTAAATAGGGCTTGAAATGTATTGCGGGATTGTGAAAATCTCCACATAAATTTAGTAATTCACGCAAATTCTAATTTTTAATGTGCAAATTTCCCACATTTTTTCCCCCATATTTTTTGGTAAGCAGTCTTTACTTGTTGTGGGAATAGTAAACATGTTTTTAAACCGCTAATTTACAATTATGTCAGATTTGCTACTTAAGAATTTGTTTTTTTTCATTATTTACATTTTGTTAATGTCATATGCAGAGGATGTCACCTTCCTGTTACCTTTGCTGTTGACCGGAACTCGCGGTTAGTGTTGTGTGAATGCATAGCAGGAATCGAGGTCCTCTGTTTACATTTCTCTTTACAAGAAACTTGACTAACCTTTGCAAAACTGAAGGCTAAAAACAGACTGTGTTTAGAAATTTAATGAAATGCACGATCATCAGTCCTTTAAATGTTTATAGTGTGCTGACTGCCTTTAAACTTGCATCTGAAAAGTGAAAATCAGTGACATATACAAACTAATTATAAGCAATGCTCCAAGATAACTTGACCGTAAAAAAATGGACTGTTGAAGGCCACCACCTTTCTAACTCAAAAAAGGACATTTCAGCAGAAAAATTAGGACTTTCCCTAGGATACCACAATTCACTTTTACGTTTCTTTTTAGTCTTTTGGAAATTTATATTTAGAAAAATGTTCACTAGCAAACTGATAATTGTCATAGTTATTCTCAAACCCACTCTAGTTCAGAGGAGCAGGGAGCAACAGCCTCTCAGTACTGGGCACAATGCGGGAAAAGAGCCCAGTCAGGGTACCAGTCCATCACTGGGTCCAATCACGCAGACACCCACTCTAACATTCACACTAGGACCATTTAACCAAACTGAAGTACACTGAAGAAAAACACACAGGGAGATCATTCAGACTTGCCACAGATAATCACTGCCGTGTGTTTGATCTGTAAAGTGGCAGTGCTACTCAGTGTACACTAGTGTGGCACCTGAGCTAAAACATTTTTACTATTTTAACTTATGAACTATATTTTAACAAATATTTCAAATGTCTAAAGTTAACACAGCTTTATGCAGATTGCTTAAGTGTCTTAAAGCTGTAAAAAAAATATATACTCAGACATGAAAGTTTTATGCATTAGTGGGATTGTTTTGTAATGATTACTGTAACTGGGTATAATATTTGGGAAAAAAAACAAAGGGTTGCATGGCTTTGATACAGCCCTCCACCCTTCAGTTTACCTTTGGTTTATTCTCTGGATCATTAAAGTATCAAAGTCACCCTCAGATTGTGGGTGTAGGGGCTTCCATTGCTGCAGAACGTGTCTGCCTCTTGTTGCATATCGATGGTAACATATTAGGAAACAATCAGCAATGCATTACATTGCATTTGAAAACATTTTGAAACTGTATGTATTTCTTGACATTCTTATTAACCATTACCTTTTTTGACTTTTGCATATTTTATACTATACTATACTAATACTATACTATACTAAGAAAATAATATTGGATGTGTACATTTTCTGTTATACCTTGTATTTTTCCATTGTGGTGTTCATTATTTTCATTGATTGTAAACACCTAAATGTATATTGAAGAATTTGCATACAAGTGCTTTTGAACAACAGTTGTATTTTGTTCTGACCGTTACAGCCATATTGAGTTGTATTCCTTTCTGTTCATTTGATGATGTCATCTGTGTACAGTCTGCAAATTTCTCCCTGTTATTGTTTTGTCTTCAGACTCCTGTTACCTCCAGCCGACAAGCAGTCATGCTCACTGGAATTTCTAAATTGCTCCAAACTGAGTGTGTCCTTGCCTGTTTTTATGTGCCCTTTGGTTGCTCCAAATCCCTTTGAGAGCTGTGTTTTGACTTCCACCTGTTGCTGCTGGAACTTGCTCTGATTCCCTGTGACTATGATTGAGAAGTTCAGTGTGTAAATAAAAGAATGGATTTATTTTTTATTTATTATTTTGTTATTGCACAAAAATCAGGAATTGATCTGTATTTATGAAATGAGGTACATTTGTATTCTGTAACCTGATCTGATGAATTTGATTACAAAATGGATGAATTAATCGATAGAAGTTACAACTAAATGTGGTGCCAATCCAAGCAAAAGTCTTCATGTGGAATAATATTATAGAACTTCTACTTTCTCATCATACCAAGTAAATGCACAGTATTTTTTTCAACATTAAGATTTATTAAAACATATATATTTTCACTATTTTGTGAAAAAATGAACTGAAGATTAACTAAAATGTAGTGTTGTGAGTACAGTACTCCGTGCAAAATAATCCACTAAATAACACTTGACATCTGTGTCATGCATTGGCATTTTGACATGCATACTAAAAATGAACTAATATCATTAGCAATCTACATTTAATATTGAATTTCACTCGACTTGTTTAATTATTTGATGCAAATAACCCACGTATTCAGGCCTTTAATCCAAGTTTTAGGTGTTATACATATTCTCCACTACTGTACAATTCACAGAAACATTTTGAGCATTATGCATCATACCTGTATTGCTGGATTCTGATAATGTCAGTTATGCCTCAAGATGAACTACCAGTGATATTTCATGTTTTTGTAGCTTTAGAAGACTGGCAATTTAAAAAGATTAAAATCTAACCTACTCGCCGAAAAATCACTCATTTTCAAAATGATATTAGAATAGCAGCTTGCCATATATATTTTATATTTTGAACAATATGCCTTGTACATTTTCTTCAGCTGTACATACAGTTTGTTAACAGTCAAATGACAAATGCTGCTCATCTGTATAATGATGTAAGTTCTTGGTTCTTTGTATGTTTGAAAAAACACCACAGTCACCGATTTCACTTGTTAGATTATATGAAATTTATACTTTTGAATACTTTGGAAAAAACTGAAAAGATTCACATGTACTGTGCTAAATGGTGAACCATGTACTGGATAAATGTGATTCGCCTGTGCTAATGGTTTTCTTGCCCTGAAAGCTGAGGCATACAGGACATCAGAACAAGATGACATCTGGAAGGGCCAGCAGGAGAAACAAGAAAGAAAATAAATCTCAACTGAAGTTTACATTAATCAAATGCAATAATAAACAAACAAATCTGGATTTGTTTCTTTTTAAATTGTTGCTTCTACCTTCAAGCATTCTGCTGATAGGACTCAAATAGGCTGAATAGTACACATGCATTGCAGTCCACAGATTGGTTTACACAATCATACAAATAATTAACATTACAAGACATAAATGTTTTTAAAAATTAGCCTTACATGATGCATTTATATTATAAAAGGAAAATTAGTTTGTATAAGAAAATACAAGAACTCCTTATTTGTGAGAATTTTAAATAATTATTTGGAAGAGTTGTGTTGATTCGTTTGTCACTGATAGTTTGTTCATTTTGCGAACTTAATGGCAAAATATGAACCAAGCTCATGACTAGGACTGGCATTTCATCATACTAAGGTAAAACAAGCTAGAAAATGTCTGGCGTCTGTCTTAGCAATCCTGGCACACCCTGTAGCGCTGCCACCCACTGTCCGCTTCACTTACACTCCACCAGTAACAGTCTGCTCGACATTTTTGGATATGTTGAAGTCTGGGATTGAGACACAGCATGACAAGGTGCAGCTGCTTCCTCTCCCCAGTATATTGAGGAGTTTAGCACAAGTAAATGTACCACCACTGCCAAGACATGGTGTTTTGCAGTTCATAAACATGCAGTTTATGTCTAAAGCACGTTTATATTGTGCTTTAGACTTTTACAGTCCCCATGTGTTAATGACCATTGTAATAGAATTCATTACATTAAATGAGCAGTGCATTCTCTGCGGCAGGCAATGCTGTTTGTCGCTTTAGTATTTAAATGTATGTGTCAATAGGTGTTTGAAAGACTTAAAGGCTCAATTTTAAGTTACACGGAGTTATGCTTTGTATATATATTTATATGTATATGTGTATATACTCGCACGCACACACACATCATAAATTCATATATATATATATAGTGAAGGATGGCCGGTCATTCATCCCGGCCAATACGCCCACGCCGCCAGGTGGAGCCCTCCCTGCAGCATGGAGGTGCCCCGAACACCAGCAGGGAATTATGGACGTTGGAGTTTTCCTTTACAGCCCTACTGGATACCATGGGGGCCAATAGAAGGCGCTGCAGGGAGGAACAGTGACTATTTTCCCTACGCCCCGGAAGCACACATGGACAAGGGGAATGACGTGCTTCCGGGGTAAAGAAGGTGGTTTTTTATCTGACCCGGAAGTGTGCCTAGTCACGTGGACAGAAAGGGCAAAACACTTCCGGGGCAAGGACTATAAAAGACTGAAGGAGACACCAGAGCGTTGAGCTGAGCTGGGTGGTAGCAGGGCAACGCGTCTGGGAGTTGGAGGATTGTTTATTGTATTTGTTATTGATTTGTATGAGAATAGTGGTGGAGAGGGTGCTTTGTGCACTGTACTGTGGCAATAAAGTCGATTATTGGACTTTTTTCCTGGTGTCTGGGGTCTTGGACAGGGGTTCAAGGGAGCGATACAGCCCCCTATCTGTCACTATATATATATATATAAGGTATATCTGCATACATACGTATACCATACATTCCCCTCTAGTCAATGCAACCTCTTTCCCAGAGTTTGGGCCTACTAACATGTCTGTTGTCCAGGAGACACTGGCTTAACATTACCAAATTCCACCTGTATGTACAAGTGAACAGCTTGAACTTAATGGAAGTCAGAATTATTGTTGAAAATTTTAGGATAATATGACATTCCTGCACCCTACCCTGGTGATCACAACATCATGTAATCATTTTTCTTCCTTAGACCCTTGGGCATCAGTTGTTGTAAAACATGATACATTGAAATGAGAACTGGACAGCCACTACGTGATGGCAAATATTGGAAACTTTACCCTTTACCCTTTTCTTCATTTCTTTTTTACCCTGATGTACACCATAGCAAAAAGAAAGTAAACTGTATGGTGTCTCTTGCTCCTTAGTAGAGACTGCAGATTTTCTTCCCTTGATATTGTACATATTTTATTTTGAGGCCTTTTATTTTGAGGTTCTCTGACTTATACAAGTTGCTTATTAAGCTGTTTAATGTTACCTAAGTATGCCTAACTGTACCGGAAGGCCACAAAATGTACATAAAATATATAAAATCTTTAAGAATCCTCATGGACAGAATCTCCCACTTTCAACCTTTTTTGAATGATATGATTTTTATTTTAATATAGAAGCAATTTTTATATGGCATGTAACTTCAAAGTCTAGCGTTACATTTGTGAAGGTATTTGTTGTATGGGGTGTATACCCAGCTATGTATAGGTAATTTAGATTTTGATTCAACCAGTGAATATTTTTTTTTTCATCACTGTGTACATAATTTATGTATTTTACCAGCCTGTTGATTTAAATGTGCATGTTTTGCTTTTCTTAAATAGTGTTCATTATAGAGAAGAACATTAGTATATTCATAGCATTCATATGCAATTAATGGTGAAACAGTGTTTGATGTAATTTCTATTAAAGTGTAACAGATTCAGGTATAACAACAGGACAGCCATAATTTTGAACTTGTACTACCGTGACATTGCTTTGGAAGGGCAACACTTGTTGGATCACTTTATGCAAGTTACTAATGGTAACTTACTTTATTTACATACAATAAATTACTTCTTCTAACTTTAATGAATGTTTTATCATAGGTGTAAGAGTTGTGTATTATTTTTGTTATTAGTATTGTAGTGTATGCTGCTGCTATTATAAGCAAACATTATTAATTGCTGTAAAATGACTCTTTTATCATACATTTGCTATCACTCCAAGATTGGCTTGTAAGTTTTACATATTCAGAAGTTTGCTGCCATTGTGTCACTTCTTACAAGTTTGAGTTGTGGTTTCTGGTGCAAACATGCATTAGCCTGCACCACAACAAGATGTCCTGATAGTAAAAAAAAAACAAATTGCATTATGTTAATATTGGGAGGGGACAAATGTGCACCACAGGAGTGGGTAATGCTAAAAAATATTTGAAAATGTGAATATGTTGTTTATTCCATGGCAATGGCAATGAGGCTATGTTTGATTTAATCCTTCAAATAGCTAATTATCTCTGAATTGTCCTATGCACTGTACTCTTATTTATAGCCCCACTTCCTCTTCTTCATGTATTATTCTTTTACTGTCTTCTTATTGTGTGTATTTTTCTGTGGATAAGACCTGTCATCTTTAGGCGCTGTCAGGGGATTTGATCAGAGCGATCTCCTGGCCCTGTGGGACGCATTAAACACCTCGCAGGCCCTTTGCTCAGCCTCACTCTCTGAACCTTTCACTTCCCTTTAATGAGAATTTCTCCTAATTATTTCAGTGGCTACAGCAAAGGGACCGCAGTGTAGTTAGATCTCGATACTCAGACGTGACTGTTATGCTGATAAAGGCAGGAGATCAATAATTTAGGCCCTGGCCTTAATAGTAGTGCTAAGAGCTTATGTGTCTGAGTCTGAGATTAGACTTTAAAGGTATAGCAGAGTGAAAAAAAATCAGGCTGGTCATTTGATTTCAGTGAAGCATGAACACTTGCCTGCCGTGTTTAAAGCATCAGACACCTAAGGGTCAAAGGAAGAAATTGGAGGGCACACCGTTATTGCATTGTTTTCATCGAATGTTTCTTTTTAAATGTTTTTTTTATATTATGATTTACAACCATTGTAATACCATTAGTATATAGTCTTAAAGAAGAGACATTCAGGCACTTCAGCACAAGCTCTTTGAAATAAAAAATAATAATACATTATATATTATCTCAAAGAGCACCATGTATTAATACTTCTGTGCATTATTTCCATTATTTACATTTGAATATAGCAGGCCTGAATGCTGACGTTGCCAGGGTATAAATCTGTATTTTATTTTTATTTTTTCCTGCTTGGTCTCATCATGTTGCATATTCTTCTTTTGTTAAATAAAACAAAAGAGAAAATGTTATCTAGCTTTTTTGTTATTTCAGTCTAGTAGTTTGAACTTTTGTAAATGTTTTGAAAGGAAATAATTATTGTAGTCCTAAATAGAAAGGACATTGCTTGCATTGAACATCTTTGTATATGCTAACTTAAACATTAAAAACGAACTAATGGCTTATGAAGAGGATGCATTTCATTGGGTGGTTTCTGTTACAGTTTTCACAGTGCACGTGAACAAAAAAATATTTCAAGCATTACTTTGTGGAAATGTGACAATTCACCGGTTGAGTTACCATATTGAAACTCTTGTATTGATTTTTGTTAATAGAAAGTGAAGTGAGATTTAAATTGAGAGGGAAAAATGAAGTTTATCAAGCTTATTTACTTTCTCAAGTAAGGGGTTCCTAATTGGTAAGGCTACTAGGAAGATAACATCAGTGAAGAGGATGGTGCCAAAAGTTGCTTCACTGTAACAATCAAACTTACAGTGTCAGAAAGCCTGCCACTCTGTTGGCAGTTGTTGACAGTTGAGGGGGTAAAAACCAAATGAAACCTCCAAGAGTGCTAAAAGAGACATGAAGGCTATGGGTGACTGGTAAGAGTCTACCACAAATCCTTCATGCCACTATGAGATAGCATATGGGCTGTGATAGGATATAAGAGAACAGTTTCAATTTTATGATTCAAACATGAACCCTTACATGTGCCCTTTTAAGACAGGTGCTAGAAATGCTACTGCGTTTGGCGTATTTCTGTAATTACACTCCCCTAACCGTTTGACATAGAGGTAACCATATTATGGTGTTCAAATGTGCCTCTAGCTACTGGGATAGGAAGTTTGGAGGAGTGTGGTGTGCTGAGTGATGTTTATAGAGAAAGGAAGTAAGGGTGTAAAAAAATGGACAAAAGGTGAGATGGCAGGTGCTTTGTTGTAATTTTGTAAGGCGAGAAAGGAAGGAATCCATGAGACATTTGAGGCAATGAAAGGTAGGAATCCTCATTTTTCCCCTTCAGAAAATACTGTAAAAATATATTTCCAAGCTGCAGTAGATTTACTCAAAGATGGAAAGATACAACAACGTCAGACCCACAATATTAAAGTCATGCTGATCAAGGTAAAATTAGCACTTATAATGTTACGGACATAGGACTCTGAATGGGAGCTCACAATATGGCATTCCCTTTTTACTTCAATATAAAAGGAGTCCCTGGTTCAAACATGAATGGTATACCATTTGCCTGTAGATGTTTGCCTTGATTCCTCAGGGAATTCCTTTTTTCACCACAACTCAATAATTTGCTGACATAGATCATGGGAGGTATGTGATGAACACTGCAAGGTGAGAACACTTGGAAATGCAGAATGAAAAATGGAATGCTTGATATACTGCAGGTGTTTACATGACACCAGAAATTTCAGAAAACATGAGAAAAATGCACTTAAAGGCTAACGAGGAGCTCTTTTACTTATCACTTAATGTTTTTGAATTGTTTTAGGATAATTTTTCAGACTTTCTTATATCGATATTTGAGTAAACTATGCTTTGTAACCACATTTTAGCCTGCTGTAACCATTTGGTCTTTCTTCAACAGTATGTAACATCTTGTGATCACTGTTTCCATTTTTAAAACTAGTGTATTTCTGTTGCAAAATGAAGAAAGGCACATGTAAAGAATATAAACCTTAGCAGTATTATATTATAATTACTAGTTATGCATCATTTATAACTGTAAAAGAAAATTGCTAGGATTTTTTTTTGCCTAATTAGAACACCACTGCGTCTGCCTATGAATATAAATGCACTGGGATAATTAAACAAGAGTATATGTTATCACTGGCAAAAAATGAAGCAAGCCTTATAGACATCAGTCTGAATGATAAATGAAAATCCCACTGCCTATTAGACAATTTTACATGCTTGAGAGCTATGCAGCTTAAGTTTTAAAGCCAACCTTGAGTTACAGTTTAAGTACATTGATGCTGGTAAATCACTTTTTGTGCGTTTATGTCAATATTAAACATTTTAGGGAAAAATATCACCCTTGATATATTAAAAATAAATAATAATAATAATAATAAAAACACTTGGTTTTCTGTATGTTTGCAATCTTGTCACTGTGAATGTGCAGTTTGTCCCAGAGAGCCCAATGGCAGCCCTTAGCACTTTGAGTCACATCACACACTGACTGGTGCCCATTGGCAGTCAGGTCGCACCTTCACAAATTAGGCCAGGCTGCAGGTAAAGTGAAAACCCCAGGGGAGAGCATATCAAGTATAACTAAACAAATTCAACCCTGTTTCCCCACTGGGGTTACTTGAACACACCTCACTATGAGGCTAATGTGCTGCCTGGAAAACTAACTACTTTCCTGTCAGAGCCAGCCTCTTAGTCTGACCAATCTGAATCCACATTTGACGAAAGTCTTTTTGCATAGAACATCAGGTTGAGGTTTCTAACCCAGCTTGAGGACAACAGGTTTGGTGAATAAAGTGTAAAGGTCCAGAAAATATAGGCTAATATATTGTCACCACTTTAATTAGCAACTAGTTTGATTTTCCACAACATACAGGTTAGTTGTTCATAATAGTGTATTATTTTCATGTCTCCAAACCTATGTAGTTTATTCCTAATTTACAGTGCCTTCAAACATTTACTAGCTAACCAGAATGATGCAGATCTTCAAAATCTCTTTCATGTCTGTTTGGCTTCTGTTTAAGGTCTTCTTTAACATTTTTTAAGCTCTGTCCATTCATTTACATTACATAATTTATACACATTTCAGGTCATGGACGAGTGTTAAGCTCTCTTACCTTGAATGATAGTATTGTTTAATGCATTTTGTGAATGCATATACCCTCGCACAGTGGAGCAATTATGTATTTCCAATTAGGAACATAAGTAAATAGTTCCAATTAAGACATATAGTGAAAGTTCCCCAGGGTGTCTCTTTACACTTCACTGCTAGGCAACATATTTTGTAGACATCTACAATGCTGTGGGTGTAAAAAACATTTGTGTATTCTTTTAAAACAGTGTAAGCGACTTGTCTTTGAACTGTAGGAGTATCTCAAAGAACTCAGAGTAAAGTCCATATCTAGTATACAGGCCTCATGTGGGGAAAGTCCCGATCAAGATTTGAATTTTAGGATGAAGCACTTCGAGCAGCATTAACAGTTGTGGCTAAGCTCTTCAGATTTTAAGTTAAAAGTCAGTAAGTGAGGGCAGTATGTAAAAAACTTGATTTTTTTTTTATATACATAACTGGTCTAAGGTTACTAATGTACAAGTTTCATTACTGTGAATGTCTGTAACCGGATTCTGTATGTAAGTCGGGACATGCACTGAAACAGCTATTAATGGGAAATTGGCAAACTACATAAAACTTTATTACATATTTTACAGAAAATGCCTCAGACTTGTTATTAAAACGGCAATAGTGTAGTATTACTTTACATTAAATCAGAAAAAAAAACATTTAAACTAAAGTGTGAAACATAGGTATGTACTCCATAGTCAACCTTTTGCTTAAACATCCTGCAGTTTTTGATAATGTAAAAAGCATAATAATGACATGAAATTCACCATTAACCAACAACTGTAGACACGTGTAGTCTTTGCCAAAGAATCACTCAGGGTGTTGCTTCCCTGGCCAGCAGCTATACTCCTATAGCCCACATTATGTGTCTTCCTGTCATAATTTGCATAATTTTAGTGAGTTGGAGGCAGTCAGCAACATGCTTCTATGAAACCATTCGCCTAATGTCACCTTCCCTGAGACTCGCTACAGCTAGTCTGCAACTTGCTCCGATAAAATCAAACAGGTTTCATTCTGTCTTTAGCAGATTTTTTTCTGCTCATCGGGCTGTATTGGAATTAATTGCAGAATCTGGTAGGCTGTGCTGACTTAGTGTCTGCTATCAAAAAAGTATTTACAGTCCTTCAAATTTTTTTGTTTTATTTAAGACTGGAATGTTAATTTATTGGAATTTTTTGATATGGTTCAATGTAACTCTGTGTTACTAATCTTAAAACAAAATTCAACAAATCCTTATGAACTACTTATATACATACACATATAAAGTGGTAAATTCATACACTTCACTTTGAATAATCTTAACTGGCTCATGTATAGACCATTACCATTGGGTATCACTTAAGTTGAACAGAGTCCACAAGGCCCGCTTAAATATGCTAATATCTCAGAAGCTCCACAGTTTGTTAAGGAACCACATAAGAACAAAACATAAAGGTAAAAGATCATTCTGAGTAAATCTGACAGAGGTTGTCAACCATAATGGAAAAAAGTCTAAGAATATCAACAGAGACGTCAAAATTACCCAAAATACATCAGATTTGGTAACAATTTGTTATAACAGTAAATCTATATATGCTTCAAAATTTAATTTAATAACCAGAAGTGTACTCGCCAATCAGGTAGGCCACTAACAGACTGATGACAACTCTTGAGAATTAAATTGGAGTTCCTTGGCTAAGATAAAAGAAGTTGTGCCTTCATTAACATTGGTTCTAGACATATGCTTTGCAAGAAAACATAAGGGAGACTCAAAAGTGACTTAGTGGCATTAAGGCTAATAGCTATGTTTGATGCAATTGTAACGTTCATTATGGGAAACCTATCCTTGCTGTGTAACAATTTTCCAATGTTTCTCTATTTTTTTGTAGACTATTTGATAAAACTAGGATTGTTCTAAACTGGGACTGGGACTTGGGCAGATAATAATGTTTTTGCAGGATAATGATTAAAAATTAAAAGTCAAAACCAAACTAGAAGGTGATCAAAACAAGAGTTAGTTTTATGCATTGCAGTTGTGAATATGTAACTGGAGTTGAAATGTGCTGTTTACTGAAAGTTGCCATCCAGTCTGAGGATCTTGCAAAGATGCATTAGCAAACATTGCAATATCCAGATTTACAAAGCTTGTGGCAGCATATCTTGAAGTACTCATGACTTTAACTTCTTCCACAGATGATGTTACCATTTATTATTTGATTGGGATTGTGCTGAATGTTAATTTTTATTTTTTTACAATGAACTTCGCAACAATGTACTGTTTTCCTTTTCATGATATAAGAAAAGTAAACTGCACACTAAAATACAAAAAAACTCCATAGAAGAGAGTGCACAGTGATTATGCTTTCTTGTCTTTCTTATCAAAGATGTTGTGATCAGAATAAAAGATACAATGATTGTGCATATGTGTTTGCATTGCCCCTCTTTTTTGACATTTTATGTTTACAGAACTGTTTAAATATCCATTCATCCTTCTTCCTAACCAGCTCATTCAGGATAGGGTTATGGGGCAGCTGGACAGGGTGCCAGTCCATCGCAGGACAAACACACACACACACACACTAGGACCAATTTAGCACAAGAATTTCAACTTAACTCCATATCTTTGGACTGTGGGAGGAAACTGGAGCACACAGAAAAAACCCACACATACACAGGGAGAATATAGAAACTCCACACAGGGAATGTCCAGGATGCAGTATATAAAATATACAACACCTATATATTAAAAACAATTTGGTTTTTCCTGGCAGGAATTTCAACAGATTTTTGCCATGTAGGGTACCTTCTGATTAGGAAAGCATTTCCACGTCTGTATTAGCATGGCTGTTAGAAACTGCATTCAAAGCCAGCATTACAGGAATCTAGGGATAATTAAATATTTTTTGATCATTTGATTATGAGTGACATCACCTATTAGTCCATTACATTAAGAGCGTGTCACATTTCTACTAATCGGGTGAATCAGAACCCTTAAATAACAAATTTTTTGTCCTCAGGCTACAATATCTCTTAAACTCGATCCAGAGACTGTTTGCTAAGAGTATGGCTGTCTTAAACCCTTATTATTAATTTTTAATATGCATTTAAATAGAAGTCACATTTTATTTATTCGAAGGCACAACCCTTTCACTAATGCTAAAGAAAACACTACCATTAGATTGAAAAATAGGGCTATTGTTTCTCTTGACTTGTGGTGTGGTACAATGAATGATTGTGACAAACCAAAGTGTTTAAATGGTGAATTGAAATTAATGTTCCCTCATTGCTAGCCATGCTGACAGTACATTAAAGTTAATACCTCTGTAAAGTAAAATGAATGTTTGTTTATCCTTGCAAAATATATAGGAAACTCTTGTTCACTTCCATAGAATGGAGCGATTGTCTGTTACAATTGAGATTTATTGACCCTCTTAGCATTTTTTGTCCTTTAAACTTAGGGTTTGTTTGTTTATCTTTGATTTCTTTACTTCTTTGTTCATGCGTACATATTCTGTTCAAGTGCTGTAATATTCTAAACATAAGACTTTCTGCAAAGGAAAAAAATAGGTTGTGTATTTTCACTTATTTATATAAATTAGATATAAAGCGTTTCTTATGAGTAGCAGCTACAGTTGCCTAAACAATGACCTGTAAGGTGAGACTTCATCAGACAGAACAGTTATCAGATTATACCAGTGAGTACAGGATTATGAGTATAATATTTATATATATATATATATATATATATATATATATATATATATA
>JANRMT010062856.1:83319655-83439403 GCA_026402145.1 Polypterus bichir lapradei
ATATATATATATATATATATATATATATATATATAATATACATACTGCAGTTGGCAAATTGTAAAAGACATAATGAAGATGTGCCTTGTAGACTGCAGAAATAATTAAGTCTGCAGTTTAATATAGATTTACCCTATTTGTGCATGATAATACATTTGCATAAATAGAGATTGGACAGAAAATGACAAACACCAGCTGGCGATGGAATTTTCAGCATTATTAATGTCATTTCCCCACACAGCGCACTGCTGTCTTGTGTCATTTGCTGTCCAACAAGGTGACCTTACCTGCATAAAGAATAAATTGGCCCAGTTGAGTTCACTTCTGTCTTGTTTCCACTGCAGTTCCTCAGCTAGAATGTGATCCTGCAACTGGTCTAGCTGGTACAAGGCCTTGGGTGGGGCCTGGATCAGTGTCTGAATCCAGTCACTTTAATAACCCATGCAAATTCAGTGTTCATATAAATATCATTGGGATGGGTTTTATCACAAAAGGCACTGTTCACGATCAAAAGCCTGACTACTAAAAAGTGTTAAGGTGCCTAATACATAAATACAATGAGAAGCAAATGCTAAAGGTGAGGCAGTGCTCCTTGAATGGACTACCATCTATTAAAGCATTCTTAACTAAAACTCTTCATTCATATGTATGCATTTTTAACAAAAAATTTAATAAAAAGCTTTTTAAGGGTAATATGCTCTTTTGCTGCATTTGTTTCAAAATATCTTGTGATTTCATTCACTCTAAAAGTTGTTCTATAAAATCACTATTGCCAAGTTGAGCTCAACAGTTGTCATTGTAAATGGAGTTCCACATTTCTTTTTGTGTGAGCTTTCCGTATTATTTTTTCAGTTACTTTCTTATTTTACATTTTCATTCTGCTCTTAATATATTTTTAATTAATGAGACTTCCCTGTTTTGGAAGAGAATCATTTTTTATTTTAATAATTTTTAGAAAGAAAACATACCAAACCATACAACCACATAGGTGCACCGAGGCTTTTCGGCATTACCAACCAAACTGTGAGTCTTTGAACTATGATGCTGTAGCAGCTGGGGACAGGTAGTGAAATTACTGAAAGACCTCACTAAGAAAAGCACATGAACCCTGAGCTTGATCGACTTTAAGCAGACGTTCTAATTGCTGTTTCATCAGTCAATGAATGATCATTGCTGTTCCTGTATATTGAACATGCAAGTTAATAAAGCTGCAAATTAAAATCACAAGTGGAAGCACTATTCGCTTAACCAAGCTGGGAAAAAAAGAAAAATGTACCGTTGAACTCAACAACTTATGATTTGCTGTCATAACCCTGACAAAAAATGGTACCTTTACATTTTAACCACTTTTTTAAACTGCTGTCAGCAGCGTTCTGTCCAAGTACAGTATATAAAACAGTTGACCTGACTGGGTTCCAGATGGGTCAGACAGTAAAAATGCATGAGACAGGTGCCTCAGTATCCGAGACAACATGAATCACCTTGAATTCAAGAAAAACCGTTTCCAAGGTGATGTGAGCATGGCAGCTGGAATACAAGATGCCGTCAACAAAAAAAAAAAACGCTGTAGTGGATGGTCTTGAGCAACAGTCACTGTTCAGAACTGCTTCGATGCAATGGGGTGATGGTTGGGGGGTTGGAAACAGAAGAATTAAGATGTACAGTATGTAAGCACATCCGTGCTGCAATGTCAGTGTCCTTTGTTAATTTTT
Source organism: Polypterus bichir lapradei (assembly GCA_026402145.1). NCBI lineage: Eukaryota > Metazoa > Chordata > Cladistia > Polypteriformes > Polypteridae > Polypterus > Polypterus bichir. The sequence continues at coordinate 83,321,368 of JANRMT010062856.1, forward strand.
TTCTTCAGTCCCAGAAGGCAATACAGGAGTCAGCATTCAGCTGCCTAGGATGTGTGTCTCATTTAACTGGTCACAGGAATCTTGGGCTGGAATCAAGATAAAAAGTACACAGATATGAGGAGGACAGACTGTAGATGTATGCTATTTTTCCTTGTATATTTACTGTGGAAAATTATTATGCAGTTACTTTTATGCAGAATTTTAGCCCGTCATTTACAAACATTAAGGTTTGCTTTTGAAATACAAGGCAGAACAGTAACATTCCAGACACATTTAATTAATAAATCAGACAGATGATACATATCTAATTGTTTTATTTATTTTTTTAACCCTTCATTCCCATAGACTTGCTAACTATGGTCAGAGTGTGATTCATTTTCTTCAGTTGCTGCTCTAGTATCTAAAAGTTGACAGAGTGGTCTTGTAGAATAGAAACATTATAGACTGTTACTGTCAGAGTGTTAAATGTGATATATAGAAAGCGAGGGGGAGGGAACACATTGCAAGCAGTGTTTGAGCCAGAGTGCTCATGGGAGAATAAACCATCCACATATAAGAAATGAATGAGGTAATGTGGCGGGAGGTAATGGGTTTACGCAACATACTGGAACAGAGGAGCTCATTAGAGACTGAACTTAACCCTACCAATTCCATGCTTCCTTTGTCTTATCTGACACAAAGAGGAAAAAAAAGAAACAGGAGAGCAAACATGCTGGAATCAAATCAGCAGGGCCAGAAGCAAATTTTACACAAGTCATTTAATAAAGTAAAAAACATTCCTCTTTCATTGAGTAAAGGGTGGCTTATTGATTGAAGAGTATGATGCCAGTGCCAGTGTAACCTGTATGTTGGTTGTTGCAGTGAGAAAAGTATTAATGTGGCTGATTTTCTCTTTTATTTCTTCTTATGTTTAAGAGTGACATTGCTGAACGGGGCAATAAAATGGTAAATGTCAGTCCAGGAGTGCATAGATCATGATTGACTGATTGATCAGAGTTAATTTGAAAGCTCTCACTGGAGTAACCCTCTTAATAAATGTATATACCACAGTAAGGGAAAGAAGATGACTGAGAAGTATAATTCAATTTTTAACATGTTTTGAATATTTGGAGAAAAAAAATATTCATAGGCCACCGTATACAGGAAGTGTGATATAAATCACATTGTGGATAAACATAATTTGATGTAAAACAGACCCAATACCACAGCAAACAAATGCAGAGCTTTTGCTGACAGTACAAAGGTGTCACATGCAAGACAGATTGACACATTGAAAAGAGTCTTGTGGGAAATATGATAATAACAATAAAGAAGACCAATTATTCCCCAGCTGACAACTTCCAAACCTTTTTACAGTCAGTTCAAACATATAAAACTTTATTGCACAAGTGGAAAGGGGGCACTTTTTGTTGTACAGCTTTCCCAGGGTCGGGTTTATACTATCTGTATTATTGCTCTTCTGTGACATTTTAAACTTTATTGAACAAGACTTTTAAATCTGAAGGTAGTATATAAAACTGGGAATTTATTAGGTTTTGTCAAAATAAGTGTCCTTTTCAATTGAATTCTTTCATTCTTAGCAGTCAGTCGCGTGACTGTGCAGCATCCTCACTTTTTAGACTGTTGTTTCCTCTGGCAGTTTAATCATGCCTTCAGATACATAAAAATGTACAGTATAGTTCAAATAATACATTATGCTTACTCGTTACCTGTAAAGATAAAACTTACTGTAACCAGTTGAAGTATATTGATAAAATAAAAATTAAGCCTTCAAGTGGGTGACTGTGACCTGGTGACTTTTTTTCTTAGTTGAAATGTTCATGTTTGACATCATAGCTGCACAGTAGGTAGCATTGTTACAGTGCTTGTACCCCCAGCTTAATCCACAGCTTACATGTGTTGAAAAAAGTCCAGTTAAGTGTGGGGAGAACGTGCAAATGGCACACAAAATCTGAAATCAGTGCCATTTGACTGTGAAGCAACATCAATAACTATTGTGCCTGCTTCAGTTAACTTTAATATTATGCAAAATGTGTTATATTGAACATCAGCACTAAACACTTTATAGGGACTGCATAACACAAGTTACAGATGCGTGGGGAGAAGCATCAGGTTGAGTCATATAGCCATCTTGATGGAGGATGTGAACTTACAGGCCTGCATTCTAACGTCCTACAGCTTGTCACATTTGGCTTAAAAATGCCATTATTTCAGAATGAGTGCCCAGACCAAACATTATACAATATCTGCTGAGAAGATAGAAACTACAAAAAGTAAATGATTTTTTTTCTCCCACAGTGCATAGTGTTAATGTAAATGGCAACTGGTAAATCTGTTTATAAAGCTAGAAAGATTCTGCAAGTCAGACAATTTTTGTTCTTTCTTTCTGTTAATGTTGTAAATCTTATTTGTAGCAGTATTTATCCTTAATTGTATATTTCTTAAACATACAACCTTCTGTGTTTCTAAACAATAAAATTAAATACAGAAGAAGCACATTTGTTAGCAAGAATGGAAAAAAATGAATAGGAATTTTTAAATCAGCCATACACTTAATACTGATAGACATGCAATGAACTAATCAGTTTAAGTAGTATTACCAGCAAGGGTAAATTTTGTGTCTTTTGATATGAAAACACTTTTTTATTTAAAGTGGTTTTATTAATGGGTTATATTATTAGGTTTACAGTGATGGAGTTTAAACTTGTTTGCTCACCTGCTTTTGCTACCTAGGTTGAAATGTAACTAGGATTCGTGAAAGCCTGCTGTTAGTCAGGCATCCAGGTTTACTATAATGTGAAGAAGCCACATGCTGTCCTCTCAGACTGGCAATGTTACTGCACCATTAAATACTTAAGAATATATATATATATATATATATATATATATATATATTGCTTCACATAATTTATTTTGCCAAGGGGAACAGGGCAAGCCATTCAACCATGTCAGTTGAAACAAGGCCATGCTTAACCTAAGTCATATGAAAACAAGAAATGAAGGGGAGTGAAATTTGTTTTCGGTGCTAAAAATAAAACTGCATGGAAAAATGCATTCATATTGGCGTGTTTTATATTATTTTTATAGTAATTATTATTTTGGAGAAATTCATTACCAGCAAAAACAAACACAGCAGCTTTATCAGTCTCGTTTAATAAAAATATTCTGCACCTTTTGTCTACTGCTTGTATCTTTATTAAGTCAGATTTTTCTTTTTTGGTGCCTGACAAGCCTGAAGAAACTTACTTAGAACAGATGGAGAATTAGCACACTTGGACAAATTCCAACAAATAATCCAAAGAGAGGCATCTGATAACCACAGTCAAGCGAGGTGGTGCTTATTAGATTGCATTTCAGAATCTCTACCTGCATCATAATTGAAAAGTTATCATTAGGATCAAATCATATAACCCCTATTATTAGCACCCTAAAATGTAAAAAAAAAAAAAAAAAAAAAAAACATTGATTAGAAATTAAGATATTTTAGCGGTCAGGGATCCAAATGCACGACAAGGCCAACTAAAGCTATTTTAGCTCCGTGAAGAAAGAAGGGGGAAAGGAGCTCATGTTCTTGGTCCTTGACCCAGTTAATCCCTTGGTGTCAGATTGGTGGCAAGCAAGAAAATACATTAAACCCATCCATTTTATTCTGAAAGCCCAACAGTATTACTGAAATAAAAAGTGCACAGAATAGAAATATGATCAAGATTTAATTACACTGAGACTTACTAATATATGGGCCATTTACAAGTGATCATCTTTGTTGTCATCAAAAGACAATTTCACTTCATTTCAAGGTAAGGAGATCAAAGGGGGGCAGTATCTGTGTCAGTGTGATTGCCCATAGTTCCTATAAGTGAGACAGCTTTATTGTTGTCCAATGTTAATTGCTGACACAGAGATCCATGGGGATCAGCTTAGCAAACCCATAGTAAAGTCCTATTGATGTTTAGAGTAATGCACATTGGGTGAATAATATTGTTTGCATTTTCGTGGGTAAATGAATTGGAGTTTATGCTTAAAGTATGAGAATGTGTGTTAACTTCTTATAAAATACGTAAGCTGCTAAGGAGCTGTTACTTGATTTAAAAGTGGTTGATGTGTATACTGCATTATCTGGGATTGTCACAATGTACAGGTTTTACAAATGTAAGAGTAGTGGTATAGCTTATAGCTTTTTTTAACATGTGTATCATTGTGGTTATTACTTTTCTCTCTCTTCTCTGTCTAACCTGTGTTAGGGCCTGAGTCTATGGCACTATTTCTATTTTTAAAGATTTTAGCCAATGCGTGGCCTGTATTTATGATGATGTGCAGATGGATAGCCTTTTAGAATACACATATCAGAATATTTATTGTAAATAATTGTAACCAAGCAATATAGGATACTTGCATGTGTTGCAGGGCCAGGAAGAGCTGAATAACAAGATTATATTTAACTGCTGTTTGGTTGAAGTAACCCCTCATTCCACCCAGCCAATCTGCTTTGATAGCACAAGAATGTAGTGTAAAGGCTGAACTACCTAGTAAGCTAGGCTACATGTCAAAAGTGTTGACGGTTGGCTTTAGGTGAGGAAAAGTCTAGGCCATCCTCTGAGATCTTATGTAGATATGCAGTGTTAGAATCCTGTTGGCCATAGACAAGTATTTCCCCACCTTCACTTCATCCTGATGAGGAGCACGAGACAAAATGCCAAGCTGGACAAACCATGTTACTCTATCCTCAGTAGGTTCTTCCAACTCCTGGGATATTCCCAGGCAATACGCAGATAAAAGTAGCTCAGTTTGATCTTTCAACAAAAGGAGCCAAGATGTCCTCTCAGTGTTTATAGCAGTAATTACAAGTAACACTCCTTTAAGTGTGTAAATTAGCACAGCAATTTGCATGACAATCAACCTAGAACTAAAAGTAGTGTGGAGGAATAAAACTTAAGGTACTGTAAAATTTTAATTTTTCATTTCATTTTTATATGTGAATTGTTACAAATGTGTTTTACATATAATTCTGCATATGACTTTCTAGAAGACAGCCTTTTGGTTCTTACTGTTGTCCATGTCTAATCTACTGCAGTAATTAAAACACGTATGATTTTTTTATAAGATATCTGTCTCTGGCATGGTGTGTGAAGGTTAGGTCTGGGCAGTGGTTATTGCATTGCACAGTCTAAAATGAGGAAACACATTAAAATGAAAATTTTTGACACAACAGATGATGAATTTGACTTTTAAGTTTATATCCACAACTTCATCCCCCACTCCTATTCAGATTTTCTTTTTTAACAGTTTACATGTTATGTTAAATTGTGCTAATAAATGGTAAAACTGTAAATTAATTATAAAGCGGGGATAAAATTTGCAGCTCAGAATGCATTCATGTTTTAGAAAACGGATAAAAAATATTGGAGAACATCAATATGTGCAAAGACTGCAACTGTTAAGTCCTGTAAAAATTCTCATGTATTGTTATTGTATTTATTTTATACCTTTCCAAGACCAAGCCATCTCAGAAATGTTGACAATAAAACTGTCTTTTGTGATTTTTTTTTCCTTCCTTACTGTTTGGTGAGTACTCATTGCAATTAAAATGAAGCGTCCATCAGAGGCTATCTTCTCTGTGTGGCCCATATGTTTCTGTGCTGATACTGTCCGGATTATTCTGTTTGGGAAGCCGATAACGGCTGTTTATAACCTTGGCAGAGACTGAAGTCTAATCTGGCAGGAGCACATTTCCACTGAGTCACTGATAACGGCCTGTTAGCGGCTTTATCACTAGAGGAGATAGGCCAAAATGAGCAGATCAGCAACACAAAACCCAATCTGGAGGTACACACTTGCTGGTGCTTTATTTTTAGAACCCCCTTCCCCCCATTTCTTTTCTAAGTTAATATCAAGGGAGTGCTATTATCAATTTAAAAAATCTCTGTAATCAGGCATTTACTGTAAAGCAGCTGAGAGTGAAAGGCAAAAATCTGAAATGCAGTCCTCTACTTCATTGCTGGGTTGAAGTTATAAAAAAGCATATGATTAATTTATCTTCCATCTCATAGATATAATGCTGCCTGACAGAATCATTTGTTTATTTTCCTTATGAATCTTTTTAGTGCATTTTTGCTTTTCTCGTTTATCAGTTTCATTTATGGAGCTACTTTCCTGCTTATGATATCAGTTGGCCAAATACAGTATCAGAAAATCAGCCCATGAGCCGTTTGATATCTGTTTTATACATTTCTTGACTCCTAGTTGTCCTTTGCCTATATTGGTAAATACATGTGAAAAATCTTTTGGTGATTCCTCCTATTGTGTTGTGAAGGTGTCTCAGACCTGCACAGAGGATGCAAAAACACCAAATATGAAAAACATTTTTTGTCTAAACCTAATTGACACTTACAACTTCTCTTCCTATCTTGCCGGGACAGTTAGTATGTAAAGTATTTTTATACACTTTTTTTATGTACCTTAGCACAAACACATACTTAAAGTATTGCCACGACTACTTCTGAGACTGAAATATAACATCAATTCACAAAGCTATAACACTATATACTGTATGGATAGTTCAAGCCTGTCTCACCAGGTGTGCTAGAATTTCTGAGGGGACGCCCTTTAATCCTTACCTGCTTCTCTCTCCCTCTCACTCATTCTCTTTTGTCAGTAAGTTACAATCTCCATTCAGTTTTTAGCTCAATCACAATGGTCTCTGTCTGAATCCTGGTTGTTTGCACCCTTCCCCTGGGGAAATCATGACTTATTTTAAAGGGTCTGTGGCCACCTGATCCCAGACACCTTATTTGTAGAGTTAGCCTCTTTGAATTAAATGGTTTTCTATATATGGACGTTAAGAAATAAAGAAATGGAAAATATAAGATATGTCTGTTTTGTGATCACTATCAGGGTAGCCATCCTGAGGATTTGGGTGAGAGTTCCAGCTTGTAAAGAGCAGATGCAACCGTTTTCCTCCCTGTACAGAGTATTGGAATAATGATGTAAATTAATCCTTTGCTGGCACTTCTTGTTCTAGTCTAGTTGCCTTATGCATGCTTATATATGGAAGAGCTTAAAAATAACAGCATTCATTGCCCCACTGGACATTTCCACGTTTTGTTGTAATTAGTTGATGCAAAAAATACATATTAAAGTAAAAGAAACTTGTGTAGTTTTTTCTAAAATTGTATAAACAAATTGAACACATCTCCTTAAATTTTCCCAAATATTCCTCTTTCTTATATGGCATGTCTGTGTAATTTACAAGCATTTAATTCTACCTCCGCAACTACTACTTGCCATTTCCACTTCGACATTCACATTTAACCCCGATTTAGAAAATACCACTTCGGGAGTATGGAAACTTGTCAGTGCGTGAAAGGGACATATCAGTCTATAACTAGTTGAGTTTAGAAATCAGAGAAATTATTAATGACACAAAATCTCAAAAGACGGTTCAAGATGAATCCCTTGACCTCCCTTGCCTTGTTGCTTTCTGTGTAGGGTTTGCATGTTCTCTCCTTGTCTACATGGGTTTTTTTAAGTGTACTCCACTTTAACCCTGTACGATCATCAATTATATAGAGCAGGTTTGGGAATATAATATTACTAAAATCTTAAAAAAAAAAAAAAAAAAAAAAGGTTGTGTTTTATACAGTCAAATGCGAAGCATTTTTCACTCAGACGTGCACAGGATTGTATATGGTAGTTAGTTATAGTAATTCTTAGCCATATATTTTATCAGTTGGTGGCATCTTACCCAGTTGAGAGGACTTCCATTATGGAAATTAAATGTGGTTTTCAACACTATCATTGGGTCTCCCAGAACCTTCATTTGTAGCCACATTAGCCCCACCGCAGATCTGTTTACAGCTTTTACTAAATGCTTACTAGTGAGTTTTCCATTATTTTGAGGTTGCTCTTTGGTTAAGACAGAAGGTGCTGTGAAATGTTGTCGATACAACTACTTACTCCAAAGTCTGTACCTGTACTTATGAAAAAGTTTGTACTATTTGCAATTCTTCATGTGCAGCTAATTGATCACACTGATATTGTATTTTTTGTCCTCTTATAACTTTCAGAACCTTATAGTAACAGCATAGGAAATATCTGAGTAAAGGTTGTGGCTAATTGCTGGTCTGTGGGATGCATGCATTTTACTATTATTATTGTTTTAAGTGTAGAAGTGGCACTAGTAGTAGTAGTAGTGTCATGTGCACAAAGTACAGTTTCTTATTTTTGTTGGATCAACATGCTGCACTTCTCCATATTCCTGTGCATTGGTGAACAAGAGCATAGCAAACTTATTTTTACATACATTTCTTTATGAAAGCAGTTGGTGCTACTGCTTCACAACTTCAGAGTCTTTGGTCCAATTTCTTGTGCCTGTATGGGACTTGTATGTTCTCCCAATGTTTTTTTTTTCATAACGTACTGTGGTTTTCCCCCAACCAGGGTTGTAGCAACTTTGTACCCAGTCCTGCCAGGAACGTTAGGGACATCCTGCAACCCTTTATTGAATAAGTGGCTTAAAAAATGGTTAGATGACCAGATATTTCAAAAATAAATATAAGAATATTATACATCAGTGGAATTTGAGAATCTTTTCTATTTTTTTTTCTCTCTAGACAGGTAAAATATGAACTTTGGTAGTGTTTTAGATATTAAATATTAGCAGGACAAAAAAGATCTTAAACCTAAAAGGTAGTAGTAGGCAACTCACTTCTGGTTATTGCATATGCTGGTAAAAGGGGTCCTTTTCTCTACGCCATTCATGCATGTGTGATGTTGCATTATTTGTATAATTTTAATCTATTTTACTTGCATGTATATACATTTTAATATTTTAGTATTTCATACCATGACTCTTGTCCAAACATGTTTACAGCTGTACCTTATAATATCACTGGCTAACCTTACTTTGTGGTTTAGCCCTTACGATGACATTGGTTCACCCAAGCCTCATACTTGAAAACCCCACAAGAATCACCCAGCACCTTCTAACAGTGCTGACCTGTGAAATCAAATATAAAAAAAAAAATAAAATAAATGAAAACTGCCTTAGTGGTTGAGAGTTAAATTTTAAGGCATGAGACTTTGGTATCCGGCTCTAAGAATTTCTACTGCAGTGCCCCAAAGATCTGGGGGTCAACCATTCAACCTGGATGAACCTGGAAAATGGCCATTACAAAAATATAAAAACAAAATACATCTTGGAAGAGAGTAACATAGAAAGGGGGAAGAGTTTCCATATACAGTATGTAGGCATAATCAGACTGTAAATTAGTTGTATTTATGTGCAGAATACACTGAAATTCTAGGTAAGTTTAAAGGAAAAATTATATTGTAAAAAAGTAAATAATCATGCTGTCCAAAAATAAGGATGCAAACTATGTGCAGATATTGTATGCAAAGGAATAAAAATTATGAGATATGAATATTTCAGAAGCTCAGTGTTGCCTCAGAAACACAACCGTTTATCATACATTATTCTTTCCTGTTCTTTCTTATTCTGTGAATACATTTCTTTACTTCTATGCCTTCCATCCATCTCTTACTACCCTGTTCTCTTTTCTTTTCTTTACCTCACTGTTCTGCTGTCAGCCTTTATGCTGATTTGTTCTTTGTTCCTTTTTATTAGTATTTCTCACCATTTATTGCTTGTATTTTTAATGGCAGCACCCCCCCTCCCTTTTTTCCTGTGTTTGAAACCCTTTTGAATTTCTGTTTTTTTACAGAGCAGTAACAGTGAAAGTATACCTTTTTTCTCTTTTTCATTTTGCAGTTTTCTGTCATATGGTGTTTTAAGTCCTGATTTTTCCTTTGTTACCTTTGCATTTTCTGTTTCTTTGTTCATGACTTGTTTTAGTTCCTGAATGAGTAATGATGATTTTTGTTGCTTCTTCTAGACATGCTTGGGGCGGCATGTTAGAACGTCACCTTTTATTTTGAACGTCCTCCATTTCCAAAACACTGACCAGCCTGCAGGTTGGTAAAAGTGTACGCAGAGTTGCTTATCGCATGAGAAGAGCAACAGTAATCCAGGATGGAGCACAGTTGAATTGTCTAAATTGATGACTTTTTACTGATCAAAAATTAATATCTGTACTTGCAGATTCATAAGGCACCTAAATAATGACTTACACACTGTAAAACCTGTCAAAGAATCATATCAATCTGCAATAGAAGGATGTTCATTGCTTTGTTATCCACTTTATGGTAGTGCTTACTGTGAAAGTGCTCACTTTAGTGCTTACTCTACTATAAGATGAAGATTGTGTAATTGTCTGGTTAAATGAACAAATGTCCAAGGATCCATTATCAATGCAGACAGTCCAAAACAAATGGATTTTTTTAGAGAGAGAGAGAAAACAATTTTCTTGTTCCCAGCTCTTTATTTGTGCACTGAATTAGTAGCTGTCAGGCTAATCACACCTGGGGTTTATTTGCAATAAAGCTTTTTTTTCAGTGCATTTGCCTTATAAAATTTAAGGATAAGTAAGACATGTCATCCTTATGAATGATGCAAAATTTTGTTGCTAGCATTAACAAGTACTTTAAGGTAGGTACACTCTTAATGATGGCTATGAAAACCAAAAGTTTATACTTCTGTGACTATATTAGTACAAATTTTTGACAAGCCTCCACAAAGACTGAGTCAAACTTCCACTACTATTTAAAGACAAAGCACTGGAAGTGAGTAGTGAGATACAGAACTGTAAGTCTGCAGTCTTCCTCACTCTCAGAAGGCTATCTTTCCTAAAGAAACATCACGAAGCTGGCAGTTACATTTTTTGACGTCCAAGGCAAGGTAGAAGTAAATTTGGATGCAAGAGTCCATCTCAGGATACTTCAACACAAACACTAAAACCAGGCCGCTATAGAGCTGCCAACTAACCAAATGTTAAATGTCTTTTGAATATGGGAAGAAAATAGATTGTTTAGAGACTCATGTGGCAGACGTCACACACATCCTGGGATTTAAACCTAAGTCTCTGGACTTACACATTAGTAGCCGATATTATTGTGCTCCCAAAAGCATATAATATATAAAATGTACATATAATCATATTTAATCAAGAGTGAATATGTTTCAGGCATGAGGCAGTGATGAAATACAATATTTGGAAACACGGCTTATGATACAGGTGGTCTTCCTGTTGCAAAGAGTCTTCAGTTAACCTAGTGGAAGGCTCAGAAGAAGGCATCAGAAACTTGTAAGTGTCACATTCAAAAGCCATAGTTCAGCTCATCATTTCAAAAATTTTGTAATTATTAATGCATTTGTGATCCCTGCCTGAAATCCGTGCCAGCATTCAGCGTGAAAATGGCAGTGGTGATGTTAGGAAACCAAGAAGAGGAGAAAGCTAAGCAGAAAGAGAAGCTGCAGTGCTAGGCATCATTCAGATCATGTGGATTCCTAAATACATGCTGTCATTATGTGCTTGATAAAAAATGGTGTAAATTGGAGCACAGGTGCACTGTAGTGATGAAAATGGTTTACAAGAAAAAAGTAGCTACAATAGGTACACAATTGTTTAGAAAAAATTAAATATGTTGCAGAAGAACCAATATTTTTGTTTTCCATTAAGGCAGTGGCTTACACTGACTTTTTTAATAGAGTATGAATCAGTTGAAACAAGACATACTAGAAGCAGCAGATCAATACTGGCCATTCATTTTAACCTTATGTACAGTGTGTGCAGTGTGACTACTAAGATTACTGTTATCAAAATGCCAGAAGAATTCAATGAACAGTTTTGACTAACAGCTAAAGGGTTCTGATAACTCTATTGATATCAACAGGGACATGAGTCACTGGTTTGTATTATGAATGAGCGGGCTGCAGCCTGTTAAACAACCACTGGGATTAGTTTGAAAATATATTTATTGTATTAAAATAGCTGACAGAACACCGCCATTATTTTTTAGCTCATTTAAAATTGTTGAAGCTGCTTTCTTGCACCTGCAGTCAAGAACATAAAAATATTTTTAAAATATTAATAAAAAGAAATTCCCACCTGAGCTATTATTAATTATTTTATGCATGTGCTGATGTGGATATGCTGTTTTTCCTGGGTTGATTTCCAGTGCAACCATGACATTCAAGCTTCTGCTGTGCTGTCTTTGTAGATTTGCTATCCTCTGCCACTCCATTCTCAGACCTCTGTCAGTAAGTGTCATCTTTCTTTCTTTCTTTCTTTCTTTCTTTCTTTCTTTCTTTCTTTCTTTCTTTCTTCACAGTGCAAGTCAACTCTTTCACTGTAGTATTTTGAGTAAACATTCATAAAAACACAGACATAAAATATACAAGTAACATTTATTATAAGCAGCATAGAGCCAAGTATGAGATACTCAAAGCTGGAAACACACAATGAATTTCACTTTTACACTGTAGCAGGGTTTCTTGTGATCTCACCAAAATAAGTGGTGTTTAAATAAACCCTACTTGGGTTCATAAAATACTCTGGAATACAGACAGGAAAAAAACAACAAACTGGTCATTTACTAATATACTTGAAATAAGATATATCTAAAGCTTTGCTTTTGGTTATTTATTTTGTTATGCCCGAAGTACATCAAGGATGGTTTTTCATTATTTTGAGCTGTTGCAGATACAGTAGGACTTCTGTGTACAGCTGTAAAATCCATATCAGGATTCTGTTACATTTATCTGATTTTCGTGACATAAAGATTAAGTTAAGATGAATCTAAATCATATAAAATATTGCTATGTGACAAAGAAATACTAAAGTAACTGGTCAATAATGGACAGATGTTTATATAAAGCCCAAATCCAGTAGTTTACTGTTTATGTTGCACATTATATCTATATACTATAAGCTCAATGGCCCCTTTATTAGGTACACTTCATGGCATAGATTCAAAAAAGTGCTGGAAACATTCCTCAGAGATTTTGGTCCTTATTGACATGATAGCATCTTGCAGTTTCTACAGATTTATCGGCTGCACATTAATGAATTTCCCATTCCACCACATCCCAATGGTGCTCTTTTGGATTGAGATTTGTGACTGTGGAGGCCATTTGAGTACAGTGAACTCAAAGGAAATTGATTTGAGCTTTGTGACATGGGGTGTTATCCTGCTGGAAGTAGCCATCAGAAGATGTATACATTGCAGTCATAAAGGGATGGAAACAGTCAGCAACAATACTCAGGTAGGCTGTAGCATTTAAGTGATGCTAATTGGTACTAAGGTCCCCAAAGTGTGCCAAGAAAATATCCCACACACCATTACACCACCATCACCAGCCTGAACTGTTGATACAAGGCAGGATGGATTATCAACATGCTTTCATGTTGTTGACGCCAAATTCAGACCCTACCATCTGAATGCCGCAGCAGAAGTTGAGACTCATCACACCAGGCAACGTTTTTCCAGTCTTCTATTGTCCAATTTTGGTGAGCCTGTATGAATTATAGCCTCAGTTACCTGTTCTTAGGTGAGAGGAATGGCACTTGGTCTGGTCTCCTGCTACTGTAGTCCATCTGCTTCAAGGTTCAACGTGTTATGCATTCAACAATAAGAGGTTATTTCAGTTACTGATACCTTTCTATCATCTCAAACCAGCCTGGCCATTCTCCTCTGACCTCTGGCATCAACAAGGCATTTTCGCCCAAAGAACTGCTGCTCACTGGATATTTTCCCTTTTTCGGATCATTCTCTGTAAACCCTACAGTGGGTTGTGCATGAAAATCCCAGTAGATCAGCAAGTTTCTGAACTACTCAGACCAACCCATCTGGCACCAAGAACCATGACACATTCAACGTCACTTAAATCACCTTTCTTCCCCATTCTGATGCTTAATTTGAACTTCAGCAGGTCGTATTGACAATGTCTATGTGCCTAAATGTATTCAGTTGCTGCCATGTGATTGGCTGATTAGATATTTGCATTAACAAGAAGTTGAACAGATGTACCTAATAAAGCGGCCTATGAGTGTATATCTATATATATTATATCAGGTTTTAAAGTCTAACCGTTTTCATTCTGTTAAGTGTCACTTCTTCTGTGTCATTTTATGGTACATTTTTGCTTTTATTCTCATGAAAGTGGTGTCTTCTGTGTAGAACTTTCATGCTCTCCTGTGTACAAGTGCCGTTCTTTTGACAGCTCTGTGGTGTTCAGCTGTAGATCAAAGATGAGCATATGAGCTTCATCGTGTCCCTACAGATTATTACCTTGTATTTCTTACTAGCTTTGCTCAAACTTACAATTTTTGCTCATTTGGCTCCTAGTCATCTGACAGAAGATTTGTAGCACAAGCAAATGTCCTCAACTTATTCTTTATTTCTGTGGTCATGCTTTCTTTTTATGGTAGAGTTAGTCTGCTTTGTCCACTTCTATCTTTATTGTTTCTTTTCTGTATCTGTCCTTCACAACTTGAAAAGCACCCACAGACTTAGATTCCTTTGACCACTGCACTAACAGTCTCTCCTCCCTCTAAGCCATTAGGATTCTCCTTAATGATCAAAAATGAAAAACCCACTCCCGAAACACTGGAAAGTGAATACTGCATACTATTTACTTCCCTAACACCAATCCACCCGCCCAAACCCCAACAGGTCCAATACAAGTACAACTTGGAATTCAACTAAAATGTAGATGTATTTCTGTATAAGGGTACTTGATTTCTGTGGTTGTCACCACAATAAATGATGAACTGTAAAAAGGAAAGAATGCAAAAATGTTAGATATACACACACTAGCAAAATACCCGCGCAAAGTACTGCCTTAAAATTTTTGTTAAGAAGAAAATTAAACCTTTTTAAACTGAGGGAAAATTTGCCAATAATTATTAGTTAAGGATCTCTTTGTATACCACATTGTAATTTCGGCCCTCCAGTTGTAATATGACCAAGCTGTGCGCTGAGCTTACTCTTGAGCATGCAACGTACAGTTGGCCATGTGAAAAGTAATCTTCTCTCAAAACTCACAGCTTGGATTGTTGCTGTCATAATCGGTTTGAGTTTCATGGTTTGTTTCAATTACGACAGTATTTGCAGGACTTGTGTTGAAGTGACATTCGGCATCTGTCAAGCATTGTAACTGGCACCTGTAATATATATCCTACATGTCATATCAGACATATTTAATGCTGTGTAATAAGCAGATTTAGGTGTTTTGTAGTAACCAATTGTAAATGAAATGCAAATATTTATGTGAAACGTATTTGCCCACAACTGATTAATTATTCTATTGCCTATATTTTGCATTGTGAATTTTATCAGATTTTTAAGTCAATCTGTTGGATAACAGGAACCATGAGGAAACTAAGCACACACTTTTGATAGTTATTTTTTTTTTATTAAAGAAGGTTATGGCGTAACGTTGCCATCAATTGTAAAATTGCCATTTTGTAGTCAAAATTTGTTATGCCACCTTTAGCAGCAGTAAATCCAACCAGAAATTTCCTGTATTTATTGATGAGACTCTTGCAGCATTGTGGGAGGTTTGGCCTTAGTGTACTTGAACTGCTTCAGCTTAGTAATATTTATGGGTTTCCAAGCATGAGCTATTCATTTCAGGTTCTCCCACAATACCTCAGATGGGGTATAGATCTGGACTTTAACTAGGCTTTTCCAAAATTTTTAAATTTGTTTGTCTTCAACCAGTGTACAATCATGTGTTTTGGATCATTGTCTTTTTGTGTGTCCCAGTTGCATTTCACATTCTGACTGCAGATGGATAGCTTGACAATCGCAGAAAAAAAATCTTCTGGTGCAGAGTAGAATTCATAGAACCTTCAAGTAGGACTAGTCATCACTTGCTTCACCGAAGGTTTGATGTTTGCACTATGGAATACACATTACACTTTTGAATCATCTCCCTCTGGAATATTCATATAGTATTTTCCAAGGCATTTTTTTTATTTTAATTTTTTGTTCTTTATTTCACCTTATACAATTTCTTGTATTAGGAATTTGTTAGTTTTCGCATACCCCTTGGGGTCAGAGTGCAGGGTCAGCCATTGTACAGTGCCCCTGGAGCAGTTGCAGAGTAGGATCTCTCATTTGGCAGTGACGGGGATTCGAACTGGCAACCTTCGGGATACCAACGCAGATCCTTAGCCTCAGAGCCACCACTCCGCCCGATCATTCTTGAGGTAAAGCAGGATATTGATCTTAGCTGAAGAAAGAAGCCTGATAATACCTAGATGTTGCGTTATATTGTTGAACATCGTTAAAAATGTATGCCTACTTTTTAGGTATTCTTAGGGTGAGTCTTCAAGCTAATATTTTATAATAGCACATTGCATCAGTGGTTGCCACTGCATCCTCACACCTTCAAGGTCCTATCTGGGTTCTTTCCATGTTCCCACAAGTTTATTCTAAGCACTTTTAAAAGCCATTCTCGTTCCTCTAATTGGTCAAATGTGACTGAGTGTGTATGTCCTTTGTAATTGAGCAGTCTGCAGACAGTGTTACTGTACTTCTAGCCCCTACAGGCTCTGGCTTTGAAGGACTGAGTAATGGAAAGGATCTTTTTATCCATTATATTGTTGACATATCGAAAAATAAGCCATAGGTATATGTTTTTGAGAATGGAAGCATAATGGAAGATGATTTAATATGTGTGTTTATCTTTTAAATATTGCTAAATTCACCTTAATAAAAATTGTAAACACAAATATGCCAGTGACAGCCTTGCTTTCTGTGGGTGTGTGTGGGTGTGGGTGTGGGTGTGTGTGTGTGTATTGTCCATGCCTCCTCCATTCATTCCATAACACCAGTCAGTTGTGATTTCAGTCTACCTGTGCCTTTGCACTTTGCCTTCTTATAGTCCTACTCCAGCTGTGCACTATTTTCCTTTCATAGAATTCTCATGGTTTATATCTGAGCATTGTTCACATTTTGATACTGATTCTATGCATGCAGAGGACTTAGTTGTTGTTTGACTAACGCTAGTTTTTCTTGACATATTTTTACTGATTTTTCCATTACATTATCAATTACTAAATATGCTCCCTTTAGTGTTATTAGAGTCAATCTGGAAGCAGATTTCTGGTTGAAATGTTTCACCCCGTAAAGCCTACCTTAAAGGAAAAAAATTCAATTAATTATATGAACATAAATGCATTATGCCATGACTCGATACTGGATGGAGGGACTTTATGAAAGTCCTTGCATAAGGCACTTGACCTCAGAGAGCAATAAATTGTAAATGTTCTTTAGGCATATCATCAGCTCTAGGTGTCAAAGTTGACCACTGCATAGACATTAAACACATTATCTTATATGTTGTGAGAGGTTCAGACCAGACACAACCAAACGGACACCGACAGTTCATAAAACACACACGTTTATTTACACAAGTTTCCCCAAACACAAGTCCCGCACCAAACACCCTTACTCGGGCCTTCAACTGTCCGTGGGCTGCCTTTATTCCTCCCGTCGCTGGAGCATTGTCCACCTCCAGCTCCCGACTCTCTCTCCCCGACTGTAGGATGGCGGCCCCTTTTATATTCACCCGGATGTGCTCCAGTTGCTTGCTGATGACCTTCAGGCAGCACTTCCTGGTGTGGCGGAAGTGCCGCACTAGCACCCGGAAGCACTCCGGGCATCCCTGGAAGGTTCTTCCTCCACCTACCCAGGTGTGGCGGAAGTGCAGGTTTCCCGGGCTCCACGACGCTGGCGGTGGCCACGGACCCCTATAGGTTTGAGCCTCCTGGCTCGGTCCCCATGGTCCCCTCCTTATCCAGGGCGATTGCCCCCTCGTGGCCCAGGGGACATATAAGCTGCCTCCCGGTCCTTCCAGGCATCCCGGCTGGATCTGGCCCCCAGCCTCCTGCCACAATGCCACAAGACCACCCTCCAGCAGTGATTGGCTGATCTGGTGGTAGGAATGGAAATTTATTTCAGAAATGGAATGTTTTAAGGAGGGGATGGAAAGCAGATGTGTTCTTTATAGGTCTGTAGTGTAATCCTCTGAACAGTGAGCATCACAGCAACAAGTGCTTCCCTGAACCCACTGCCCTGCTAACATGTTTATCTGTTCTCTTCATTATGTATACAGTCAAGCTTATCTCCATTTAGCCATCCCTCCAGGTGTGGGAGAGCCACATGTACCAGTGAAACAACGTCAGGTTTTTGTTTGCTCTCTGGTTGCAGTTGTCAAGTTGGGCTATTGCTGACAAGGAGGTGCACTCTAGAAAAGTAGTTCTTAAGGGCAATTTGTGTAATTTATGTAAACTTTGAATGCATGTTGTGCTTTTTGCAGGCATTTTGGTATTTACAATGCTATAAATCTCAAAATATTTTCAAAACATAATTCTTGCCTGTTATGATCAACCCGTTAATCTGATGAAACATGCAGCACAGTTAGTTCAATTGTGTTTGCCTGTAGCTGCAGCCAAAGCTTTGTTTAGATACATTTCTGACACTATTCAGCAATAAACTGGTAAATCGGCAGTATTCTCACTGTCCCACAGAGATTTTAAGAATGTCAGGAAAAGTATCAACCACTGTGCTTTATTTTGGTAATGGGCTCAATAAACTAAAATAAGAAAACTTGAAAGCACCAAGAAAACAAGATTACAAGTGAGTAAACCGCAATACAGCATATTCAACATCAGTGACTGAAGAACATTTCAGAATGTAAAAGTGTTTATGTAAATAAACAAAAAAATAAATCTGACACCTCAGTGCTTAAGGACTATGCATCTATAATTTGCTTCTAGTAAAGAATTAGATCATATTTTCTGTGCAGTTTTCATTCAAAGTTATTCATAATCAAAGAGCAGAACTTTTGATTGCTCATTCTGTTTTTAGCACTGTTTTAGAAAACTAACCATGAGAAGAACAATACCATTTACATATTCTTAAGAAGTGATTTACAATGGGATCTAAATCTGTCACCTTAAGGCATCAGAGCCACGTCCTCAACCAAAAGGTAACAATATCTCTCCCTAAAAATGAGATAATTTTTTTCATATTAATTTTAAAAGAAAGAGAGTATATTCCAGATATTACTTTAACAGGTCGAGGTATACCTCTAAAAGTGCAATATCCTATCATTTATTAATTTATTGTCTGCTTTCCTTAACATTAAGGGAATGTTTTCCTTACTTAACCCTGTGTTATACGCCAGTCAATTAAACATTATTTTATATTGCACTATAGGGATGGGCTAAATGTAAACTCACAGTACTGCACAGGAGTTGTTACTTATCACTTTTCATAGTTGGGGCAATGGCAGCTGAAGTTTTTGCTCAGGGTTGTGCAGGTAGTCAGAGTTGGGGACTGAACCATCACACCTTGTGGTTTAAATTCTGTTTTTTGAGGAACTTCTCTCTACTGCCTGCTTCTTTTAAACTAACTGTTTCACTAAAATACTGCTTGTCCTATTCAATCCTGACTTCAGGTGGTCTTTTGGTGACACTTAAAAAGAAAGCAACTGCAATTAAATTAGAACATTCAGCTTTGCTTCTGTTGTATACAAGATAATGTGGAGCATCATGTAATTTTTAGAGGGGATTACAAATTTCCTTTATATTAAATAAATAATTTTGGATTTGGGAACTGTCACAGAATAAGAACAGCAGTAACTGAAGTACATTTTTTTTGTTTGAGACAATACAGCCTGTAGCAAAGAAATAGTTACATAAAGCAGCAGGGATTTAATTGGCAAAACAAAAAAGAACATGGCATAAAATCATGATAGATGAGTAATAAGGCATTATAACACTTGAGGAAAGAAAGTAGGTTTTGCTCTACAAGAAGAAATCAAAATCATTAATATTTGATAAACTTCATTGGCTGGTAGTATATGTGACTGTGCATCATGGCATGGAGTCATTCAGGTGCTAAATGTGTCCTGTGGCACATCCACACAAGCAGTGTTCAACTTTTCTACCAGGAGGGGGAGGATATTGGATGAATAGTAGTTGGTTTCCCAAAAGGATTCACATATTTTTTATGTAACACAAGTCTAGTGACTGTTTCTTCTAAGCATTGTTTTTTTTAGAAAATGGCACCCAGCAGGGTTTCACAGAAGAATCACTGACAGGATGTTCAAAAGTCCATTTGTATCCTACACTATGACACCTTCAATTTTCCAGATGTGCTATTCAACAATTTTGCTTTGATTGCACCATTGCCCTCATCGTCTTTCTGTGTAAATCCAAGCAGGACTCATCTCTCAAGATGACCTTTCATTAATCCACAGTAGTTAGGCTACTAAATTTTAACACCAGTCTAGATGCAGTTGTTGTGAAGTCACACTATAGAGCGAGCCATATTTTTGCATATGGTGGAACAAGCTGATTGCAGCTTACTACAAAATACTCAATCTGTCATGTAGTAGTGCTCTTCCTCTATATTCTTCCTGAAGTAAAACAGAACCTTACAGCTTTCTTCATCCACACTTTGACAAATTTGATACCTGAAGCTAACCACTTAAACTAATAAAAATACCAACAATTCTGTTCTGTTTTTTTATAGGGAATCCGTCAAGTACTGCTTATAACAGACTTGCAGGCCTAATCATTTGTGTGCCTGCCCATACTGTTCTTTCCCCTGGTTTTCATGCACATTGAATCACTTCTTCTAGGTACTATACACATTGTATTTAGCAGATTTTTGAAAGACATTTTCAAAAGATTGGATCAGAGGACTAACTCAAAGATAAGCAGAAGGCTTACATAAAGTGTGATCCAAAAATTCTTACTTTTACTTCTGCTATTCTTTATTGAATTTATAATGATTAAGTAGTAAAAAATATGGTAGAAACAGAAGGAAAAAGAGATCTGCTACTAAAGAATGTTTAAGTTTGGAAGCAATTAGGCAATGGAATACTAATATAAGGACCCACTGAACTTTAAAGGCAAACTGTGTGACATTAAGACAAAAGTTAGAAATTTGTAGCATAAACAAATGATTAAATGAGATAAATATCACAGTAGATAGAGAGAGGGGTGGGCAGTGGAAGCAGTTGTGTCATATTGTCTGGCCGATTTCTGTCATTCAAAGTTGGAGGAAGAGATTAAGGTTACAGTAACGTTAGAAGCATTCATCAAGAGTAATGTGCTACTAGACTGATACCTGACTAGATAAGTGAAGAAAACTGCAATGCCTTCAGTGTCACATGTTCGGTTCCGAAACAAGTATGGCCACAAGGATCCAAGTTATTGGTAACTTTATTTGGTTAGTGGTAACTCTAATTTAGCAATACAAATATTTACTTCAACTGAGAATGGAAAGAGAAATGTTGCTAGTAGATTATTGAAGAAATTCATTCGATGTCCATGCCTATAAACCAGCTACTTTGGTTATGTTCTCCTTCAATTAAGGAACTGCAGCCGCCATTAGCATTTTAGACTCTGGGCTGGCAGGTAATTATTTTGTGTAAGGAGATGCTGGCTCTTTGATTCTCAAATCTACAGGAGTTAAAGATTCCAGTTGCACTTGAGATTCCTGAGCAATATAGCAACAGAAAGACATTCAATGATTAGATTGGCATGGCAGTTATAAATAGAGAAATTTAAGATTCCTGATGATGTAACTGGCTTAGTAATTTATTACATTCTCTGATTCAATAAACTATTCCTCTATCTATCAAATCAAATGCAACTGCTTACCACATGTTTTGAGAATGTCTTGTTATTAAAAATAAACCTGCATTGAAGACAATAAAAGACAACCACCATTTGTCTAGCACCCCGTTAGAAATTAGCCAGGTGCTCTAATGATGAAAGAAAGTGATAAAAATGTACCGGCTAGATTTCAGAGAGGCATAAGATAGCTGATGCAAATTAATTTTTTTTTTGGTATCCTCTTCTTTTCAATTATGTAACAAGCTTACACCCCGTACTTCCTACAATTGTATTTTTTGCTTATTATTTAACTGCTGTTTATAAAGAGAGAGAAAGATAATTGGGATAGGCAGCCTGAAGTAGGTTAGTGAGCCAGTAACACATGTTTGTATTTACTGGAATATTCCAGTGGAAAAGCTCCAAACTTTACTGTGAGAACACTCCAATCCAGGCAGGTGTTCAAATAAAATTGAAGCTAAAAATACCTCGAACATCTGGGAGTTCTACAGAGCATTGGAGCTGCGGGATTATTGTGCATCCCGATTTCACTGGCAGGTGTGTACCATGAGCATAAACTCAGAGCGTGTATCACCCATTTTAGAAAGACTCCTTGGTACATTAAAAAAAAAAAAGATGAAGAAGAAGAAGTTGTAATTCTCTCTCTTCAGAAGGTTGAGACAAGCTACATATTTGTACAGCATGCCTGCTTACAGGAAGACTGAAGAAGATAAGAGCATACCGAAATGTGTCCTCTCAGCATGATGCTTCTCTAAGGCTAAAAACCCCTGATAGTGTGCTGTCAATGTGGGACACAATTAGGAGTACGACCTGATTGAAACACGGCATTATTATACAGAGAAACAGTTCCCAGAGGCTAGTGGTGCACTTGGGGATGATACTTCTTTGAGATTATTCCTGTTTAGCAGCTGCATAATAATGAAAAGAGCAAATTTTATTCAGACAGGACCTTGAGGAATTCCCCCCAACTCAGTTTTATCATTCTCCATTAGTAGTCTGTTGTATGCATGTGTTTATTCTCATTCATTAGTTATTAATGTTTATGCAATAAAGGAGTATAAAACATGTTCCTTGCAGAGTTTGTGTTTTTTTCCTTTAGTATATTTTTGAAAGAAGTGCAAATTTGTGCTTTGTTATGCATAATGTATAATGCTTGTTTTCCACAGAAGGAAATGTGATATACTGGAAATGTACACTTTATTTATTTTTTAGCATATAATTAAGTTTGTGTAGTGTTTCACTGTAGGGACTACATCTTATCTGGTGTTAGTTTTGATCACTTTCATACAGGTATGGTATAGGCATTAAGCACAGTTTGGGGGTATTTTTCGTGTACCTATACTATTTCTGTTTGCCATTGGAAGCCACATGCTCTCAGATGGAAACCTACTGCTCAACACAGATGGACACCCATTTCATTTTTGTTGTTAATATAACACAGGATAGATAGATATCCACAGCAAATTTTTAGGAATACTTTTTACAGAGAGAGTGTTCACCATTGCTGCACCAACAAAATGACACTATTGTGGAAAGACAAAATAGTGCACAATAATGCAAACCATTTATGACATAGCTGGTTACTTGCTAGATTAATGAATGAATGGAAAGGCTGTATTCTCAGGTAACCGCACATCTCAAAAATAGAACAAATTCCTGTAGTGTCCCATCTTATTTTACCAAAAATCAACACCATAACATTTCAAATAGACTCAATCCATTTCAGGAACATGCAGAATGGGAGCAGTCCTGGACATAAGGCAGGAAGCAACCATTAATGCAACGTTCGTCAATCTCAGAGCCGACACATCCAGTTTAGAGTTACCAGATAAATTCACCTGCATGTTTTTGTTGAGGTGGATGGAAGATATAAGTATATCTAGGAAGAACCACACAGCTGCAGGGAGAATGGCATATAAATAATGAGTGGTTGTGGAAATCAAACCTGAAGCTGGGTCTGTGAGGTAGTAGCATTAACCACAGCACTACCAAGAAGTTAAATTATCTGTGATATACTGAAAAATAATTACTTTTATAATATTAAAAACCAAGATTTTATATGTAAACAACTTTTTAGATTTAGGAATTTCAGATCATTCTTTAGAATGACAGTTCAGTATGGTCACATATGAAAAGTCTTATTCATTTTTCATATTTATTACGCACAACTTTAATTGCAAGAGACTTTTGCAAAAATTAACAAATACCTGTGCTGTCATGATTTATGTCTGCTTCTGACAATATAAGGGTAGTGATCATGTGCAGTCTCAATGCCAAACCACACAAAGTCTGAAAGCTTTTCATCTGTGTTGACCATGTTCAGCGTTCTGCCTGGCTGGAGTTCATCTCCGCATGAAGTGTGTCTAGACGTTTAAGCCACTGAATTTTTTTTCCTGTAGTGAAGCTAAGGCAGCTTTTTAATTCTCAAAGTCTGTTTTGTAGATGAGCAACACATAAATTAAATAATACTAATGAATGAATTAAAATATACAAAAGCTAGTAATTCCATAAAGTAAATCTAAATGGTACATTTCCTAGTGGTTGACCTAGTGGATACATAATGTAGTATAATCAGCTTTAATTCTTAATATCTTTTATTATTTTGCAGTAATGTGCCAAGAGTAAAGTTAGTATTGGCAGCTTTCAGTATCTGCGCCAAACCAAAATGGCCAATCTCATGGGGGCATTTGGAAATTACAATGGACTTGTTCGAGACGTAGCTTAGCACAGCAAGTCTGAGTTTGTTTTCAGCTCTTGCAGCAAATGAGCTAAGCAATATTATACTTGGCTCTATGCACAGGAGGACACAAGGGACATGTGTTGGTAACAGTTTATCTGAGGCTGTCACCACAGAGCATTCTCAACACCTTCATTAGGACTGCATTGAGCTGTCATTACAAGTTCTAATCCTTTTCTTCTAATGAACCAATAGAGAATCATGTCCATCTCATTTGTTAAGGTATAGATGTATGTAAAGAGTAGGATAAAAGCATTTAATTATTAATTCTCTCTCTTTTTGAAGCCTGATTAAGTCATACTGTGCCAGGTTTCATTATATGGGTCCACATTGAACACAGTACTTTGCACCTGCAAACACAAAATGATTTTTCAGTTGCAAAGTAATCTTAAGCAGTGTTAAAGGTGCCATGTTTCCACCATTGATATTAATTTTGCAAATGAGTTAATTTAACTTAGATAAAAAAATCCTTAATGATCAGCTTTTATGATAAACAAAAGTTACCTAGAACATTTTCCAACACAATTTTCTTGGTGACAATTTATTATATAATACTTCACACATACGCATTGTAGGATAACCTAATATATTTCTTACTTCATACATTGTTCACATTAACTGAACTTCTGCCAGCAAAAAACATTTGTTCCCTTGTTGTACAAGTCTAAATGCTACACTGACAGCAGCTTCTTTCATAATCTTGTCATGACTCATGAGCCCTTTGCCATGGATGGCATCAATGAAGGCTCCAAAGTATGGAGTATACTAATAACTAAATACTGAGGTGGTAAACATAATTCAGATTTGTTAAGAAAAACACAAACAACAAGAAACAGATAAATTGAAACCAGCAATATCTGTCCATGAATTAATTGATGAACTATGGCAGGATGATAACAGAGGAGATTAAAATTGTAAAAGAAAAAGTCAAAAACAAAGTCACAGTCCTGGAGATTTCAGCCAACTGGCTGCCTGCCCACTCCTGGATTTTTTATAATGGAGTCTGATGATTCTAACTCTGTTTTATCAGAGATGACTTTTTCAAATGCAGGCGAGCAGCCTGGCAGTAGAGCAGTGGCTCCAAGTGCCACATGCTGATGCAGAGAAGCAAAGTAGATACAGTAGGGTTAGTAATGGTTTAAAATATTGTGATACCTGTATTTGTGTACAGATGACTAACAAAACAGAAATGCAGCATGCATAGCTAATCAGCCGCTCTAGTCAGGGTATGCTAGACTAAAGTAGTAAGTCTTTTTTGTTCTGAGGAAACTTGTTATGATGATTTTCTATTGGCTGACTTTTGATTTCCAGTTCAAAGTGAAGAGCTGTTAATCAATCTATGTTGTAAATATTATATTTTATTTAAAATCAAGAATTCTATTTGTTTCAGCAGTGGCAAGGGGGGGGAAAGTGTAATTGTGTAAATTTCTGTGCATGAATGAAGGTCTGGAGACAATAATGGCATGAGGGCCATTTTGCCACAATCTTCTGCTCAGCGTCTTATGGCCCACATTTCAATGCACTCTAGTTTAAGTTTTAAGATTGAATAGGAAAGGTAAAATGGTGTACCTTGCATTAAAGAAACCTAATAAATCCAATAGGAATTGTAAAGTTCAAAATTCTTTCTTTTAATTGATTTGTGTATGCTTTAAATAACTGAAAAAGAATGAGCCACACAGATCCAAGCAACAAAAGGGTAAAAAAAGGCTAGTGGTAAGAGGAGATGATACGGTGTGAAAGGAAGAAAGATGTTCTGTGTCCATCATCATAAATACAGGGTGGTCCAGATCTAATTATGCAATTTTCATTACGCTATAACTTAAGTTTATTATATAGAGAATTCACAACTGAATGGAGGACAAGTGGGACATTACATGGAAAATCAGTGAATGAATTCAATGTAAGTCCATTTTCGTTTATTACAAGATATTTTGAACAATTCTTTTGTCTTGCATTGTTTTCCTACATTGCATTAAAAGTTGCATAATTAGATCTGGACCACCCTATATATACAGTATTGTGAGTGTGATTAGTTTAAAAGTGTTGTAGTGATAGTGATAGAATGTATGCAGTATGTAAGAATTCAAAGAGTTAAGTATATTTCAATAGCTATGAAAAATCATGAACTCAAAATAGAGGTCCAGAAAGTTAAAATTGTTTGTTCTGGTACAAGTCTAGTGATTGTGAGAAACAATTTGCCATATTGGACAGGAAGAAGTCAGGTAAACAAAAAGGAGAAAATTCAGGTCTGCTCAGAAAGGAATAGACACCCACATAACATTTCTCCACTGCCAAAATGATGCCAAGAAGACCATATATTAAAAAGGGTACATTTATTAAATGTAAATTGTACAAGTAGAGACAAACAAGAGGGAGAACACAAAATGCAAAGAAAACAAAGGTCAAAAACCCTGCTTTTTCTCCTGCATGGGTGCTGAGCTTATAGCTGCTTGTTGGGACAGCCCTAATACTGCCTAGATGCAAGATGAGAAAGAAGGTAAAATACTACAATATAGGTAATAAACTGAACTATGGCGCCCTTCACAATGTCTGTTTATTACATCCTGATTTTTATCCTCCTAGTTGCCAGAAGCAAATAGAGTAATGCCTGTTGATTTTGTTTACTGTCTTCTTTTTTTAACTCGGTGTAAGAGCCATTTTCAGTTATTGCTGATTTTTTTATTTTTTGCTCTTATGTTTAATGTATTCTTCGGTTTAGAACATTTGTAACACTTACTGGCATTTTTAGTGAATTTTAATTTACAAAAGCAGCAATGCTTTGATTTAGATTTTTAATTCCTCATGAAATGCTTTATATGAACAGAAAGTACTGTACTGTTACAGAGCTTGAGTAATTATGTTCACTCTATATTAAATGTACAATTGTGCTGGTTTTAATTAGCTAAAAATAGCACATATCATTACGGTATGCCAAGATGTGAGTTTAAATAAGCATTTGTGTTACTTTGCACTGTACATTTCCTGAAAACTGTATAAAATTACAAGTATAATGTATGAGGCAAGATTCTGTTATTTCCACCTCTACATACCATGAATGCCACAGGCAGCTTGCAGCATTTATAATTAGAACCTGCAACCCATTGGCTTTCCTTTGACTACACCGGTGTATTTTCTTAAACTGCTAAGTAAGACTCACATAAATATTTCATCTCATTAAAATGAGTAATTAATCCAGAGATGTATAATAGGGAGGGACTTTAGCAGAAGGCAGTTTTATGGCTCATTATGGTATTTTAGTGAGTGTACTTTGAATCTCGGCTTTGATCATCACTCTGTTATTTCTAAGATGGGAATATTTATTATTTAGTCCTATAAAATTTAAAGTTCAATAGTAAAATTATATTTTTTATTATATTGCACAATACCACAACTCATTCTGGTAAATATTTGGAGGGGGATTATGAAGCTTCTGAAAAAAGGCCAACTCTGCCTTGGTAATTGTGCAGTATGCATTCACTTCATGTTAAACATTGCTTAGTTCCTAAATGTCAAGCAGCTGGTACTTTGTGCAAACTAATTTGCATAAACAAAGCAGATTCCCCTGGGAGTGGGGTGCTAAGAACAAAATGCCATCATTTAAAAGCTCCCTTTTTATCAAAATATCATATCAGAATGTCCCTGCTCTATTGAAAATATAGAAGTTACTCTGATACTAGAAAAGGAAGCTAGAAAAAATTCAAGGTTTTTCAGAGCTGTATCCAGATACTGCCTCAATACTGTATGAATTCCATAAAATGGCTGCATATATTTAAGCATCCCTACACTGTAGTGCATTTTAAAATTGCTTTTTTGTTTTTCTTTTTTCTGTTAAGCAGAGCTTATTCTTGGGCATTTTTTTTCTACAAGTAGTCAAAAACATAAGCATCTAAGGGTGTGGAACAAGTACAGCAGTTTGCAGATTAGCTTTCAGTTTGAAGAGCTGACCATGTATATGAAGGGCGGCTATAGTGTGAAGAAAAACCTGTTTGATTTGATAAACTCCCCAGACTAAAATCAATTGTGGTTCACTTTCTCTGAAAACAAAACACAGTTTTCAGTTTCTTGGCATCTGATTTGTGCCTGCACGCAAGCAAATATGTGGATAGTACAATAGATTTGAACCCCCCTAACCTTAACATCATTTGCCATAGCACCAATAGGAAGTAACTAACAGCGTGACCATTGTCCTGTGGTTTAGGAAATATCCTATGATTTACTTTGTATTTAAATTTGACAAGTTTTGGGATCCTGGCTAAAATATCATGACCACTTTGCTTTACTAGATCAAAATAAGTTTTTGAGGAGCTACTATGCTCAGTGGTCCTCATTAGGGACATGTGTGACGCTTGACCTTCAGTGTTCCTGTATGTCCATAGCGTTTTTATGAGTTTTGGTAATGGTGGTCAGCTTCACTTTACTGATTCGACACATTTGATTTGTCTGTTATTTTGGAGACTAAATGTTTTCAGGTCTTCAAACAAAATCTAATATCAGGTAAAGAGCAGTTTTTTTAACTTAAGTTATTTATTGAATGTACAAAGTCATTCAGCAGCATGTGGCACTGTATGAAAGAAATAATTATGCCCTTACAGTCATTAAGTGGGTGTACCACTTTTACCTCCAGTGACTACACTCAAACAATTCTTATAATCCCAGTCTTTCACATCACTCTGAAGGAAATCTAGCCCAGTCTCCATTGCAGACTTGCTTTATTTGTGAAACATTGGTAGATATTTGGGTATGAACTGCTTGTTTCAGTCCTGTCATACCTTTATATTGGATTTCGGTGTAGACTTTGTCTATCCCAGCTCAAAAATTATTTATTTTTTTTTTTTTTAGCTATGTGTATGTGGACTTAACTTTATGTTTTGCATCTTTGTTTTGTTGCCTGACCCTACAGTGTTTCAGTATGAGTTCACCAATAGGTAACTGGACATCCTCCTTAAGAATTTTCTGGAACAGAGCAGACTTCATGGTTTATTTGATTACTGCAAGTCAAAACATACACCTACCACCATGTTTTACTACTGGCATGATCCTCTTAGTATTCAGTGATATGTTTACTTTATGCCATGTATAATGGAAAATGTGTTGTTCTAAAGTTTGCACTTCTTTCTCATTTGTATACTTCTACCAAAAAGGCTTAGGGATCGTCTGAAGTATTTTCTGACAAATGAGAGATGAGGATTTTTTTTCTTATCTCTTGATCGTGACATTATGTGCTTGTTGACTCTTTGTGCTAGAAACTTGACTCTGTGGATAAACTTAAAATAAGTAAGGTTTATATAGAGCAGGGCTGGCTGTAATCAAATCTGGCGGTGTTCCATCACCAGCCCCAGTCATGCCATTAACTTGGTCTATGGAAAGATGGCAATTACTTTTTCACATCAAGCCAGGTGGTTTTGGATATCTTTGTATATCTATGTTTGTTCACTTCACAGGAAGAGGTAATCAAGAAGGGGCAGATACTTTTTATATCATGTCCTGCATTCCTTACATGTATTCAAAGACACCTTCTTTTTTGGACAAAATACATCAGTTAATTAGTAAGTCAACTGCTATAGAAATGTATAACAGTCTTTAAATGTCATAGAAGAAAAAGACCTCTTTCAAAAGAGAGTTTCGGGCATGGTGTATGGGTCTGTTACAAAGTATCAAACAGCATAATGTTCTCAGATATAATTTGTATTTTGTTTCAAAAATAAAACTGGCACACTATTAGCAAATTCTTACCTGATTAAAAAAATATGTGCCATGTCTAATAATTATGCTTGCTTAGCTGACTGAGACTGGCAGCTAACAGTGGATCCAGGCAAAACAGCTCAAGTTCCCACCAAACATTGCAGAAACATTGCAGTGTCCAGATATAGTTGTTCTGTCAGAAGCCACAAAACAACTAGTCATACCTCCGTGCCCTGAGAGGATTTGCTTGGAGGAAGCATATGAGAGGAAGGTACCAGGACCTTCTGGAGCAGTGCCAGGGACAAGGATGGCAAGCTTGTTGCCTGTCTGTGGAAGTGGGTTGCAGGGGATTTGCTACGTCTTTAGAACATTCACTCTGCTTGGCGTTACAGGGGTTACAATGAGCCTAGCCATAAGATGCATCACAGAAGCCACGGAAAAAGCCTCCAGATGACTCTATATAAATGGGTGATCTGTGAACCACAGCTACTGTGAGGCAAGTCAGGGAATGATGTCCCCTAGATAGGTTGCCTGGGCAAGGGTGTCTGATGTTCTGTGACCTGAAAGACCCAGTGACCCAAGGAAACATCACTGGTAATCCATCCCAGTGCATCCTTTGGATGTATCTGCACATCTTGCAGTTCTTCTGAACTATATCCATTTTGTCTTCTTGCAGACTCTCTAGCCATTTGGGAATGTTCTTATATATTCTGAATGATTTCCAGTTGTATGTGTTATTTAGTTGACCTGGTTCCTTAGCTGTATAATTGAATCTCCAATGTTAAGTCTCTAGCTCTTATATTAAATATCTTTTTTTTTGTTTCTATTCACTTCAGACTTTGATGCTATCATTGTTTTTGCCCAAACCTTAGCTGAGCTGGTCGTATCCTTTGCATGTTATGAAGCAGCTAACATTCTAGTTTCCAGTAGAGTTTTTTTCAATTTTTTTGCCCTTGTGAGCATGGAGGAATAGTTAAAATTTATAAACTGAGGGTCTCAGTTGCTCATTCTTTCTTGACAATAATTGATTTTATGTAATGTCAGTCATTTGTCCAACCCGCTATATCCTAACGCAGTGTCACGGGGGTCTGCTCGAGCCAATCCCAGCCAACACATGGCGCAAGGCAGGAGCAAATCCAGTTTTATGTAATGTGTTTTTTCATAATTATTTTTCATCATTTTGTAGATGTCACCAGTTTTAAAAAATTGTTTTGTTTTTTTTTGTTTACACAATACAGTCTATACTACATTAGTATTCATCATTTTACCATGTATCAGACAAGAAAGACCTTTATGTTCAACATTATGAGCAATGAAAGAATGAATCTATTTCTGCTGCTCAGATAATCTCAACTCTTTCTGACCCTTTCCATTTCGTTCAGTAAAATCCTGACATTATACTTCCTCGTTTTAAAATCCTTTCATAACACAACCACTGCTTAGAATCATTGGCTTTGGAGCTCTTATTGCAAGTCACTATCAGTTTGGATTCAATATTAAAACCTCAATAAAACATAGCAAGTGGCTTCTTGAAATTATTCATTGTATGACGGTAACTAGATTACTTGTGTTTCTGTGTATCAAAGGTTTCACCTGCAAACCTGGCTTTAAATGCTGGATTGGATGTTTATGCTGAAGGAATTTTATGCAACATTCAGCATTTGGCAGTGCCAAAAATGTGCTTTCTTTTAAATATTTATTTAAAGTTATACTGGGGCTTTGCAACTTCCGTCTATTCATGTGCCATAACATCTGAGGTTAGAAAATAGGCTGGCATTATAAGCTAGCTTAACTCGGGGGTAATCGTCACATTTGGGTATTGCTGTTGGGAAAACATTAAAGTTCACTCAGTACAAGGTCTATTTGTCATTAAATCACATCTCATCAATTTTATCTCTAAATGTCTGCTTAATCTAATAATATGTCCTTTCCTCCCCATAATTCTATATTCTCAAGTCCCAACTTTAACTTTCACTTGGTAGACTTTTAATAAGGTCAGGAGTATACTTTGTTAAAATTTGTGTTACTTTTTTATTATGTTTTGTATTATGTTATCCTATTGCTTCTGTTAGTTGTGGTTATACTGAATTTATTTTTGCTATCTTCCAGTGTTAAGACATTGTTGTTCTAACACTAAACTCATTCCTTACAATTTTTTTTTTTTTATAAAAAAAAGATTACTTATAAGACGTTCTCTATCTCATGTAACCCTGTAGCAAATAAAGTGGGTTCAGAAATGGGCAGATGGATGCATGAATTTATTCCACAAATTGTATACCTTTGTCCAGTCATCAGAGCACTTCTATACTTATCCACATTCTGTTGACAGTGAATTATATATATATATATATATATATATATATATATATAGCTTTTTTTTTTAATTATAAGTAACACACCATTGATATATCAGTCATTTTGCCTTCTTTGCTATGATGAAAGTTAAATCTCAATAATGTCTTTGCAGCAGTCATGGCACATGTATTTGCCAATAGCCATACCCATTATTAACTAGAAAATATAAACTACACTTCATTAAAAGTAAATCCAAAAAAGGGATATCTTTATCATTAGTCTGAGTAACATCAAGAAAGGATAGAAGTATGCATCTTCAGTCCTTGACATTTTTCACTGAAATGTGCATAATAAGTATAAAATCAATTTTGCAAAAGACTAAAAAGTAAAAATGTTAGTAAATAAGAAATTTTAAAAATGACATTTCAATTGTGAATCTTATTTGAAATAACTGAAAGAAGAAAAAAACTTGGTTAACTGTCATAGATTTCCAAATAATGTGCAAGTAGAAACTTGGGAGGTGCTGCTTTGAAAAGCAGGTTTTTTCTGATCCTCATATCCTTTGCAGGGTTAATCACTACCTGACGTAGTAACATTGGACATAATTTGAAAAGTGAAAACCTAAGATGGACTGACCACTGATGCTCAATCACATTGAGCTAGTTTAGAGTTGGCAATGCATTTGAATGTCATATAAAGTATGTGGTGACAAAAAATATACCATTTCAATAGAACCCAGCTTCTCCGTGACCCTTCTCTGAATAAGCGGGTTTGAACAATGGATGGATGGATGGATGGATGTCATATGAGCATTTTAACCTTTAAGAACCAATAATATTATCCTGGGAATGCAATTAACGTAAAGCCAAAAAATGTCTGAGTGCCCTTTTCACCTAGGAAGGTCATGAGGTAGCAGTGGGTAGCATCATCCTCACTATT
This sequence comes from Polypterus bichir lapradei, assembly GCA_026402145.1. Lineage (NCBI taxonomy): Eukaryota > Metazoa > Chordata > Cladistia > Polypteriformes > Polypteridae > Polypterus > Polypterus bichir. The sequence goes on from JANRMT010062856.1 coordinate 83,354,575, forward strand.
TTGCTCTTGATTGCAACTAGCACTTTTACAAATAAATACAACAAAATTGAGTACCGTAACGCAGTTTGGAGTGGATGTGAGTGAGGGTCCTGATTGCTGAACTGGAATACCATCCTGTGTTGGTTTTTGTCTGGTCCAGAAGATGAGTGAATGTCCATTTTCATTAATTTCCAGAAATTCAAATGGTGTGCAGAGCCATATATTCTTTATTGATGTTTTGGATCAATCAACAGAAGCATTTTAAATGAGAATGTCACCTTTACAAACGCTGGATTTATTTTTTGACTTGAAATGAAGCTCATAAAACTGCTGCCTCATTGCCCTTCTCACCTTTAGAGGTTAAAAAAAGACATTGGCAGCTTCAATGCACAATGGCAGTTAATGACTATGATGGGATTGCTTTAAGTATTTGTTACCAAGTGACAAAAAAAGAGTATTTTTGTCAGTTATATTGAAAACAGTGACATTGGCTTCATTTTCATTTTGCTTGCATATTATGTGTGTGCTGAGGCTGAACTAGACTTGATTCAGTTCTCAAAAAGAGCACATATTTTCATTCTGGAGTATTTCTTGTGTGGTAAATTGTAATTTTTGTTTCCGGAGCTCAATAAAGACAGCCTCTACTTGCTGTTAAATGCTCAGGTCGCTTTCATTCAGACTGTTTTTCCTGATCTCCAAACAAAAGTAAATAAGGATTATGCAAACAAAACCTGCAGCAACAGGTACATTTAAAAGCTGTCAGATGAAGTCAATGTCTCTCTGATCGTCACTGCTGCCTGCCTTCCATTCAGAAACCCTCATCTGCTCCAGATGTGGTTTAATTTACTGCGACTTGGCTAATTACAGTAATTAAGGATTAATTACTGTTAATTACTTTCACATAAACTCATCGCCAGTCAAAGAGCGAAGCCTTATGAAAGCTGCCACATAAGTGAACACAAACACGGTGGCCTGTGAGATGATGGCAGGTGTTTTTATTCGCCTCGACGGGTATGAAAGGCCCTGGCCTTCCGATGTTACCTCTTGTAGATGTGACAGGGCAGTTCCCTTATTCTCATCGAGGGTCACCTTAAATTGTGAGACATTATCTTTATGCTCCATAAAAGTAAATTATTTATTTAGGACTGAATAGATTTTTTTTTACCTCACATATATGGAGATTAGCATATCTTAGTGAGCTGCATTTGCAATGAATTGTGGAAAAAATAAGTGTTCGGTAGATTAAAAGAGCTATTTATAACGAGGCAATATCTAGCCATTTTTGCTGTCAAACCCCTCGAAAATGCAGAATGAATATCAGAAGCTTGAAACCTATAATTGGTTATGAATAATCATAAAATGTGATGCTGAAGAAATTGTCATTGGTAAAAATGTGACAGAATCATCATATGTTGGAACCAATCAAAAACTGAACTGACCACATCTCTTTTCTAATCATTGAAAGTTCTATTTGTGTATATACAGTAAACACCCAGTGTCTTGTAAACAAGGAAATTGCCCACAAGACTGTATTAACATTGTAAATATTAGTTTTTATTTGAAAGAAATGCAGTTAGAGAGGTATTGTCTTTGTACAGGGTGACAATTCTAAGAACAAACGGCTTTTTTTCATTTACATTTTGCATGCTGCTGTTGCTGCTAGATTTAATAAATGGGTGGAGACATAATTAATTGGGAAAACAGGTCAAATTCACTTTCACTATGAAAGAAGGCAGCATACAAGGGTAAGGAAGGGAAGTCTGCCACAACAGTTAAAGCATAGGTGCTTCAAGGAAGTCTGTCATTGATAGAAATCACCAAAGCATTCGGAAGTCATTCCAGTATTTTATTATTTATGTTTTTATTGGCATGAGTGTCCAGTTTATTGTTAAAATGTGTTAAAGAATGTGACACATTCATTTAGCCTGCTGAATGAATGGCTTTAATAAGGGCATTAGGGTGAGATAGGGTAGCACTAATGACATGACAGGTCCATCAAGATGCCCCCTTAGGAGGTTTTATCCCAGTCTGGGACATAATGTACCATTTAAAATTACAGTCAGCCCAAGGTATTAATATGGTGCATCTACCGTTAATATCCCTGTTTAAAATGAATGAATGCTGAGTTAATCTTTTACATAGGCAATCTTAATATGTAAAGTTGCATACTGTAGCATATTACATGAGAGAAGACCTATGCTGAATGACTACTTAAATGTAGAAATTCTTTATTATGTACTTTATATTATTTGCATTGAGTTACATTAATAAAGTGGAATACAAAACATTTTAAGTACACAGTGACAGACACAAATACAGTATTTACTACGTATACTCGTACATACACAATAAACACATGCACATTGTGTGTACGATGTAAATGCTTTCTTTTTATGTTTTCTATAGTTTTAGAATGGTAAGCACTTTTCTTTCTATTAAATTTATATGGTATTCGTTCCATATTATGTAGGCTAATATATGTAATTTTAGAGCCTTAGGATACGTATAACTACACATCTACATGAGTCATCATACATCAAATGACCTTATATATAATTTCTTTTAGACAAAGAAGTGGAAAAGCCTGAATTGCCACAGGCATAATATATTGTTTATTTTTAATATGGAATACTCATCTTTTAATGACCCCATTTTGAGTTAAAATGCACAGTAAAAAATGCTTTTCCTGTAGCATTTCATTACAACCTGCCCCAGGCCTGGTTTGGCCTGCTTTGACTTCCAATGATTATAATTACCATTATTAGACATAGCTGCAGGGGAGGTGTTCGAACACCAAATGAAGTGTGTGCCTGTCCAATCGCCTTGGAACTACTGGTTTGGAGCTCAGGGGACCACGAAAGACAAGAAGCCACCAAAGCTGGCTAATGTGATGCCTGTCAGGTTCACTAAGTTAAGCTGTCAGATTGAAAATGCGCTGGGGTTCATTTTTTTAATTGACACCTTACTTTCTTTTTCCTTTCTTGTTTTGTTCCCGACTTTTATTGTTCTTTGAGCTTTCCTTGCTACTCAATCTAACAGTATGAAAGGGTGACAGAAGGCAGGATACTTTCAAACCGCGCTTATGTGGTAATTGCTTATTAAACCCAAAAAGTGCTATTTAAATCACTGTGGTCTTCAGCACTTTCTTTCATTATTTTATTTTTGCTGCATGACACCGGCTTGAAATATGTACCAAGTGTATAAATTATCTGGTGTATATTACAGATGCCTCCCAAATTTTTGTAGTATTCCCATTTCAATTGGCAAAATGATGGCCTACTGTAAAAGAAGCAGAACAATGACATTTAGATTATTGCTGTTTTCCCAATGTGAATGTACAAGTAAAGAGTGACATTCTGTGCTATAAAATCAGTAGGTCCAATTATTTATTTGAATGTTTCAGGCTAATCTATTAAAAGAGCACTCTTGTATGGTATGCAGCAAAGGCTGTACGGTGTCTTGCTTAAGAAATGCCTTTCATAAATAAAGACAGTGTTATTGCATGCCAACTTTTTATATCCTCCTCAACATGGAAAACAGGGCATATGATCCTCACATATCATGTTCTAAGGAAAATCATGGGTGATGCAGCAGCACACAGTGTTCACTGCATAGTCCTGTGCTGGAGAATAGGGGAGGAAAAGTACAACAAAATAATAACTTAAAAGATAGACAAAACTCTAGCGTACTACATAGAAAGTCTAAAACACAGTAGTGAATTATCTAAACATTACAACAGTATTAAAACATGAATGTGAAATTTTATGCGGGCATTTTCTTATATGTATATGTGAGTGATAAGCAATTTATGTATCTTTTTGATGTTAGTTAACAAGAGTTGTAAAATAATTAAATCCTTTTGCATAACACTTGGTTTACGGTCCTGGCAGAATTTATAGTGACAATTTAGTGCGATTTGTTTATGTTGGTGATTCACTGGGAGCACTTCATTGTGGCTTCAGAAGTTAATAAATCACTGGCACAGCAACCCTGCCTGTGCTACGGTGGGCCTGTCAGCTACCAGGGACCAGAACCAAAGCGACAGCTACATGCTAATTTAACATCAGCATCATTCATTATAGTAATGCAGTGTACTGGAATGGATAGGAAACCAAAATGCCCAGCAAATAAGATGACAGCCATCAAACTGTTAAAATCACATTTCTTACTCTGCTGTACACATTTGAGGTTTTTCATCCAGTGCTACTTTTGCCTCCTTTTTAAACTCAGTGCTGCATTCACCACACTCCATCTGTGATTTGCGTGATGTGTGTTTGAATACATCTGAATATGATTCATTTATCATAAATCAGTTCAGTGGTAAATTGTTCTGTTATTTAGCAAGCTTATCATTTTCTGCATGTCTGTAGGTAAAGAAAAAAGACCACATGGCCTCTAATGAGTATGTAGGTCACAGTAAAGTACCTCTGATAAAGGATTCTTTCCATTAAATGCTGTGGCCTTTTTTTTTTTTTTTACATTTTGGCATTTTGTTGTGCAAGAGTATTGTTTTGATCTTTTGTCATTAGGTTATAAAGTGAGAGCCATATCCTGTATATGTATGTATATATACAGTTTATGTATATATGTGTGAATGTGCATATAGATATGCATAGAGTATGTATCAGATAAACATGAAATAGTGTGTTGTTGTATTTTGAATATAGTGCAGATTGAATAGTCTTTATGTAAATATATATATATATATATATATATATATATATATATATATATAAAATGTGTGTTTGTGTGTATGGCAGCATGGATGAGAAGAAAGGATGGAAGGAATGAAGGGTAGGATTGTGATGTACTATACTGTGCTGGACTAACTTAAAAGAAGTCTGTCAAAGGTACTTATCAGAAAAATCTACTTTTGTTTAAACCAATGATGGTGTTTTAGCAGTTGTGTCTGGGGACACCCCCTAGTGGTCACATTTATATCACGTTGTGTCTATCTATCTATCTATAATATATATATTGTGGTAAGCAGCCCGGGCACAGACCGGCGGACACCGATGGTTGAACACCCAACACACGATTATTGTACATACTATTTACAAAGTGACAACACACAATCCACTTTCACCCCAAAGTCCAGGCCTCTCAACCAATGCCTTGCTCTCTGGTCCGCCTCCACTCCTCTCCTCCCGGGCTCCGTCTTTCCTCCTCCCGACTCCAGCCATCGAATGGAGGGAGGCAGCCCCTTTTATAATCACCCGGACGTGCTCCAGGTGTCTCCCAATAAGCGACTGCCGGCACTCCCTGTTGTGGCGGAAGTGCTGGCTGTGCACCCAGAAGCACTCCAGGTGTCCCTGGTCTTCTTCTTCCAAGCACTTCCGGGTATGGCAAAACTGCTGAGGGCCAGGGCTCCTCAGGCATTCGGGTGCTCCCTGGCGGTGACCACGGGCCCCTATAGGGTTGAGCTTCTAAGCTCTGTTCCCGGTGGTCCCCAAAGCCACCAGGGCGGTCACCCCCTCGTGGTCTGGAGGAGGCGTAATCCCTCCTCCGGTCGTTCTGGGCGTCCCGGCTGGGTATCACCCCCAGCCGCTTGCTACTATATATACAGTGCATCCGGAAAGTATTCACAGTGCATCACTTTTTACACATTTTGTTATGTTACAGCCTTATTCCAAAATGGATTAAATTCATTTTTTTCCTCAAAATTCTACACACAACATCCCATAATGACAACGTGAAAAAAGTTTACTTGAGATTTTTGCAAATTTATTAAAAATAAAAAAATTGAGAAAGCACATGTACATAAGTATTCACAGCCTTTGCCTTGAAGCTCAAAATTGAGCTCAGGTGCATCCTGTTTCCCCTGATCATCCTTGAGATGTTTCTGCACCTTAATTGGAGTCCACCTGTGGTAAATTCAGTTGATTGGACATGATTTGGAAAGGCACACTCCTGTCTATATAAGGTCCCACAGTTGACAGTTCATGTCAGAGCACAAACCAAGCATGAAGTCAAAGGAATTGTCTGTAGACCTCCGAGACAGGATTGTCTCAAGGCACAAATCTGGAGAAGGTTACAGAAAAATTTCTGCTGCTTTGAAGGTCCCAATGAGCCCAGTGGCCTCCATCATCCGTAAGTGGAAGAAGTTCGAAACCACCAGGACTCTTCCTAGAGCTGGCCGGCTATCTAAACTGAGCGATCGGGGGAGAAGGGCCTTAGTCAGGGAGGTGACCAAGAACCCAATGGTCACTCTGTCAGAGCTCCAGAGGTCCTCTTTGGAGAGAGGAGAACCTTCCAGAAGGACAACCATCTCTGCAGCAATCCACCAATCAGGCCTGTATGGTAGAGTGGCCAGACGGAAGCCACTCCTTAGTAAAAGGCACATGGCAGCCCACCTGGAGTTTGCCAAAAGGCACCTGAAGGACTCTCAGACCATGAGAAACAAAATTCTCTGGTCTGATGAGACAAAGATTAAACTCTTTGGTGTGAATGCCAGGCGTCACGTTTGGAAGAAACCAGGCACCGCTCACCACCAGGCCAATACCATCCCTACAGTGAAGCATGGTGGTCTCAGCATCATGCTGTGGGGATGTTTTTCAGCGACAGGAACTGGGAGACTAGTCAGGATAAATGGAAAGATGACTGCAGCAATGTACAGAGACATCCTTGATGAAAATCTGCTCCAGAGCGCTCTTGACCTCAGACTGAGGCGACGGTTCATCTTTCAGTAGGACAACGACCCTAAGCACACAGCCAAGATATCAAAGGAGTGGCTTCAAGACAACTCTGTGAATATCCTTGAGTGGCCCAGCCAGAGCCCAGACTTGAATCTGATTGAACACCTCTGGAGAGATCTTAAAATGGCTGTGCACCAACGCTTCCCATCCAACCTGATGGAGCTTGAGAGGTGCTGCAAAGAGGAATGGGCGAAACTGGCCAAGGATAGGTGTGCTAAGCTTGTAGCATCATATTCAAAATGACTTGAGGCTGTAATTGCTGCCAAAGGTGCATCGACAAAGTATTGAGCAAAGGCTGTGAATACTTATGTACATGTGATTTCTCGTTTTTTTTTATTTTTAATAAATTAGCAAAAACCTCAAGTAAACTTTTTTCACATTGTCATTATGGGGTGTTGTGTGTAGAATTCTGAGGAAAAAAATGAATTTAATCCATTTTGGAATAAGGCTGTAACATAACAAAATGTGGAAAAAGTGATGCACTGTGAATACTTTCCGGATAGAATAGAATAAGAGTAAGGTCCGATGGCCAGGGTGGACAGCAAAAACAAAAAAAAAACTCCAGACGGCTGGAGAAAAAAATAAAATCTGCAACGATTCCAGACCATGAGACCGCCCAGTCCCCTCTGGGCAAATACAGACACATATATATACACACACAAACATATATGTATATATTACAAAATACCCATCATGCTTTGATTTGGAACTGTCAGGCAAATGTGCATGAAACAAGCAGTTCATAGTGTGGAACTGTATATAAAATACTGGGATGACAATTTCTTTAAAGTATTTACTTGCCAACTAAGGAATCACAAAATGTCATTTACATCATTCCTTTGGTACTACAAATTATGCATTTTATTTAATTATTTTATTATATTTTATGTTATTCCTGTGTGATTTATCCTATTATTAATTGAGTCCACTCTTTCTTATTACAGGGCTTTGAACTGTTATAGCCATCCCAAGTCAACTGCAGGGCACACTCACACACACACACACAGACACGTGCAAATTGTGCTCATTGTGGTGGACACCACTTCACCCAATATGGATGTCTTTGGGCAAGTGGAAGGACACTGGGGTACCTGGAGAAATAGAAACCTTTTGCAATAAGACTTTAATTTAAATTTACTGCTCTTCAAAACACTGGTTGATAGTCAAGATTTAAAATAATATTTTATCTTAAACTTTTTATTCCAACTAGTCTGTACATCTTCAATGTGAAAGTTTTATAACTGTCCAAAAAAAATAAAGATTTATTTTTGTATTATATGTATTGAAATTGATGTAGAAAGGCAAATGTTTCATTGAGTCATTGAGTGCTATTGACCAAACTAATGAATGTCCCAAATCTAATACAAGTAGAAATGACAGAGTTACAGATGTATTAATGTACACTAATGTAAAACAAAAGAGGCTAAAAACCAGTGGGATTATGTATTTTATGTAAATACTATTCTTGTTGATAATAGCTTAGGATGTGCTACAGTTAAGCCCAGTCAAACAATCACAGTCCTCATTTGTTGCCTGTGGAACAGAACTTGTAATAAAAATGAAATTATGTAGCCTCTAGATGTCAAGGTGGCTGTTTGATTAATATTGTGCATTTCAACATATAATTATATAAATTATAAAAACTGATGCTTAAATGAAAACAGTGTATTTGAAAAAGTACACAATTTGTGCATGTAACAGCTGTAGTGGCAAATCAATTCAGACCATTTGAGAATTGATAAGCATGCAAGAAAACTTAATTCATCAATATTTGAATAAAAGAACCAATAAGCAAACAAAAGGAACTCTGTCATGTTGAAGGTTCCTACCCTCGAGCTGTCATGCTGCGGCCAGCACATGTCAGCAGGCAAGCTCAATTCTCCCAGTAACTTCAAGAGGTAGGCAGTGATCATGTTGCTGTATCGACATGAAATGGAGCTGTTCTAAAAGCCAAGGATCTGCCAGCCTGACAGGGGAGAACTTTTATCATTTCTGTCAGAAACATCACAACTTGCTTGTTTGACCATACATCTTCCTAATTGTGACAGAATACTCCAACATTATTAATTAAACATGGTTTAATTTAACTGCTTAGCATGAGAAAAGGAGTGACTTGGTTGCCTTTTGCGATTGGGAGGGGGGAGTGAGTAGTTTGAGGGGCCTTATTTAATTATTGGCTTGTTTCTTTCATTTTATTTAATTGGAATATTAAAAAAATACTTTTAACTTATAGCAAGAGAAAAGCAAACCATCAAGATGTGACACACTAGGCAGACTAACATGTCCCTGCCTCTCGCATAAACATACCAGAATTTCCCCATTTTGTCAATTACTCATTAAAATGCGGGGTGGCCTAAAGTAATTTAAATATTTCATTCCGCCGGCTGCTAATGTGCTCTGCGCTGCAGATGGTGCTCACTTCATCCTTCTGGACAAGGTTCAATAATGGATGCGAAGAGTGAATGAGATTTCTCTTCAGTCTGCACTGCATTAAAAAAATGTAGAAGCTGAGGGTTAAACAGTATCGTGAGCTGGTTCATTGTGTGTCCCTGCAGATGACAGAAAGCAAGAAGATCAGCAAAGCATTTGCTACCCGCCTCCCACATTTGATGGCCCCCTCTTCACCCACACCCACCTTTTCCCAGTATCGGAAAACAAAACGTTGCAGGGCTATGCTAGCCCTTGAAATAAAGTATTTCATTAATTAGGAGGGAAAGGAAAATACTGAGTCGTCTTTGGGGTAAATCAGTCATGCTTTCAGTTTTTGTGTCCTAGTTAAACAGTAACATTGTGATGCATTTCATCATCAAACAAGTATTTCAGTGAAGGATATCAAATCTGGCTCACACGTTCCTGTGTCTGAGCTCTTATTAAATATTGATTTTTCTTACAGAGACCAGACGTTATAAGAGTTGGAAACAAGAAAAAAAAATGCAAGCCTGAAGTGTGTTTCATTCTTTCTTCCTTCCTTCTTTGTCAGCTGGCCTCTTTGACGTAGGTCTAATAAAAAAAGAATAAACTCAAACTTTCTGCAGAATACTCCTCATGGACTTGCTGCGACCTTTTAAACGTTTCATATACTGCATCTGGAAGATGCCAGGAATGCAGGTCCACAGTATACATTTTTTCTGTCAAGGTGGGCAAGAAAATGGTTAAAGGTTTGAATGTAATACAGGTTGTATTTTAATTTATATGCCGTAGCCAATTGCACACGAGAGAAGATGAGGTGCTGCCGAAATAAATACAAACCAGCCACTACAGACAAACCAAAGACTTAGAATCAAAGTGTGAGGATAAAAGATTGTCTCTAATCGGATACCAATTGGGAATCACGTCAGTGTCCTGGGAGTAGGATTAAGTCTTGACTAACAGCAAGTCATCTTTGAAATTGTTGCAAATGGGAAAACTTGTCCATCAGAGACCAAAATATTTTCACAGTAAGCCGAATTCGCAGGATTAAAGATGGTTTTGATGAAAGAAGGGAATAATTATTTGTCACAGGGGCTGTTGTCTTATGTGCACCTGGGCTAGTGACAAAGTTGCACTTCTTAGAAATGCAATAACACCCTGAATGGCAAAACTCAAAGGACCCAAGGCCTATAATATTAGGACAAATCAATTAGCCTGCTATTAAAGGATTAAAATTGAGCCAACTTGGAAGGGATGGTTTAATTATCACCTACAGCGAAGCAAATTTATGAAAGCTGGAGGGTTTTTATTAGTTGTGTTTATTTAAGATAATCCATTTTATGCATTTAATCGTATGTTTGTAAATAGCACTGCAGACACATCACAGTGTGCATGTGTGTGTCGTCTTCTAAGAAAGTCATTTTCGAGCTGCTCTGTCTACAGGGGATTGACAAAGCAGTAAATGTCAGTCACTAGATTCGACACAAAGTTTACAATGAGTGAATTGACAGTATTCTCTAAAATGTATCTTTGGAGTACCTATGCAAGTTAATTGTGTGCACTGTATGTATGTGTGATAGTATGTGTGTGTGTCTTCATCAGACAGTGGAGATGGAAATTGAAAGCCAATATGTGTATTTTGTTTATTCCCTGCGGGAAAATAGTTAACCTTATTTGGTACATAAATGCGCTTGTTTAGCTTAATTCTTGGGAACTCCTAGGGAGATGTGAGAGATCTTGGAAGGTAATTTTTTCAAATTAATTTTTTTTTCTTGTTTTTTTTTTTCTCAAAATTTGTTTTAGTGTATTTGTTTCTACTTTGCTTGTGCTAATGAGATTAGTTTCTTTGAAACCAAGGGTATTTATTTTGTGATTTGTTCTTGCAAAATATCTAAAAACTGAATGAGGACTGTCTGGTTTTGTCTCCTCACCTACAACATCTATAAACTCCTACTCCATTGTAGATTCTCCTTTCCTGTTTCTGAACACATCTCAAAGAGAAGTTATCAGCCTTTGTACTCCCAAACTGGGTTATGAGCTTTTGGAAAAAAATCAAACTTTCCTCTGAGCGTTTCTTTAAAGGAATTAATTTCAGCCATTTGATATGAATGTCTACCAAGGAAAACTAGAAAGCCGAATTAAAATTTATACTAACAACTTGCTTGCTATTTAGGTCAGATAGACTTTACTATCCCGGATTTGTATTACTTAGTGACAGACACAGTACTTTCTCTTTTCAGAACTTATTTAGTACTCCCTTAACTCTTCAACTTTGCTAAATGCTTCACTGGAAGTTTCCAACTGGAAAATGCTTCTCTCTTTGTGAACAACTATTTTTTTGTTGTTGTTGTAGTTTTTTATAAGTGAAAAAAGTCTCACAAAAAAAAAAAAAGCAATGTATAAAAATATGTTTTCATAAGTTATACTATAGGACACTTCAGTGTGAGTAAACCCTTCTGTTTATCTATTAAGAATCACTAGCTTTTGAATTAAAAAAATCAACAGTCACAGAACATGAACTAATTTATAGATGAAATCAGTGAAATGAGTTGCTAGCATCTAAAGGCTTTCAGCGCCTCCGCTCCCCACCATCTCAAAAAAAAAATTAGATATCAAGAACAGCATAGCATCCCTATGGCACCATCAGACATGCCTGTCTCAGTTGGCCTCCTGTGATTAAAAAAGCAATTTTTTATCACCTTTTAAGATAGCAGGAGATGTTTAGGCTGTTTCCTCCCAGACCCTGTGAAAGCTTCTCCAAAACAGATTTTTGCCTTAAGCTCCTTGATCAATGTTCAATTCCACCAGGGCATCTCCAGAATAAAGAGATGCTGTACGTGAGCTTGTTACCATGGCTATTACACTGGTTTCAGAGAGGCACCCATGCATCCCTGCTGAGCTTTGGGACTTCTCGGGAATAAACCTGAAGTCGGAAAGCAAGCACAAAACACACTGGAGTGGGGGAGGGGATGGTGTCATCCATGTCTAATAATTGTACGTGCCTGTGGGCCGAGTCTGTGGTCTCGGTGGAGAGCGGCTCCCTCGGTCTTAAGCCATGGCCTATAGCTGTGTAGCGTACTGCTTTACTGAAGGAACTTTGGACTGCCTCTTCCTGAATTTTCTAATTCAGGCTCATAATAGGAGAGTGTGTGCCGGGGCTGCTTACGGGCAGTTGTGTAGTAAAGTGTTACTGGCAGTTAAATGATGCACAGTATTAGGCAGACATCTACTGCATGCTGCAGGCCATTCAGTTCTAACAGCTGAAGTGTGAGCAGAAGCACTAGAAATGCAACTAATAAAGAATTCAGAATCGTGCTTGATTGCAATAGTGTTTTCAATTTTGAATTTCTGCTTTAGTTGTATATAAGCAAGATGTTAGTTTTGTTAGATAGAGGCCGTGCAAAAGGGAGCAAAGTATAGTGTGTTTGCTGAGCAGCATCTCAAGCAGCATGCTGGGCTAAAATGCATTTAGTGAATTTTGTTTAATTTCTCATGTAACATCTTACTTATGTACTGTATTAGAATATTACACTGTTGTATTTTATATACATTTCAAAAAAGAATTTAGAATGACTAGTAATACTATTTTAATTCTATTAATTATGCCTACTTTTACTTTAACAGCTAGTATAAGAGACACAGTTCTGTGAAAAGTCCAATATAATTAAGACATTTCCACCAACTGATGCTCGGCCTCACACTGTTTTCACTACCAGCCATTTTCTGTTACCACATGCACAGTAGCCGAGTCTCCTAGAGGCTTGGTTTCTGTTAACAACAGGCACCTTGTTGGCAGAGATGTTGTTTCCTGAAGGGTGAGTGGTGCCTCAGATTATAAAGCCCTAAGTCAAAGTTATGTATAGAAGCATGCAAAAAAAATCTTGTTTCGCTGTCACATGGCAACTGAGCTTTCTTGAGGGATTTTAAAGTTAACATTTGCAAAATTGTGATTGCACAGCAGGCTGATTTTACAATGCCGTTGTACAGTTAATAAAATGAATTGACCTGAAAATGCACAAATGCCTCTTTGTGCACCTGTGTTTGTGCTATTTCTTTAGTGTTAAATTGATCGAAAATGTCACTGCAATGAAGCCCTGATATGTAAACTGTATAAATTTATATCCATTTATACATTACCTGAACTCGGATGGTCCTTCAGTGGGTCACAGGGATGTTGGAGCTCTACATGTAAGGCAAGAACCGTACATGCATGGTTAGGATGTCAGCCAGTGTTTGAGATCTGTGAAAAAATGTAAGTAATCGGACAAAGTTCATGGGAAGACATGGAGAATGTACTAACTTTACACAGACAGTCAATGGGCAGAAAAATATTAAGTACAACCCACTGCAGCGGCGTGGCACACTAAATCATCATGTGTATTATAACAAACAAGTAAACTTTATTGTATAGCACTGTCCGATAGAAATTATCTTTCAAAGATACCCTGCATAGTTCACTTAAGCAGGTTAAGTGACTCTCCCCTATCACACAGTAAATCATAAAAGTAGATTGAAGTGACATCACTTTGGTGTAAAATTCAATGCGATAGCTACAAGGGCACAACAGCTACTCCCTTTGTACTCTGTGTTTCCAGATTTGTGACATCCTGCACCATCTCTCTCATCCAAAACTCTGGTGTTCCAGGGCACTTTATTAGCAGACTTAACAGTTCTGCTCTCCCATATGTTTGTTTATGCATTCTCATCAGCTTTTTAAATTATTTCAGTTTAACCCAGCATAAAAAAAACATACAAGTGAAATGACATTGGTACATAGCACCTCAAACTTTATGAAGATTTGTGGTTTCGAATTTTATAAAGATTCATGGTCACCCCATTTATAAAACATGGGATTGCCTGTGTAGAAGTGCTTTTAAATAGAAAACAGTTAAACTGGTCAGGGGTGATAACGTATCACACTTCAGTTTTTGACTGTCAGAATGGGGGAATTCTTTGAAACAGGCAATATAAATTAAAATAAGAGAGTGATGGTGCAGTTGTTATCAAGGAACCAAGTTTGATTCTCAGCCTAGTCACTTCTTGTCTGCTTGGCATTCCTTGGCATACTCCACATTTTTCCCAGAAACCATAGGGACTGCTGGTTGGTTTGTTGGTTCCTACATTTTTGTTGATGTTGCTCCTCTAAAACAGACATAGCAGAATGTTACTCTATAATAAAGAATTTGGAAGACTGTCATTTGTTTTGTTTGGAAGTCATGTGAATCATATTTATCATGCATGGTAACTTTTAGATGTGTCATATAACAAAAGTACAATTAATCTTTTTTAAATTGCATTCATAAAAAAGTGGTTATGGCACTATCTAGACAAAGTCTCTGGTGTTATGGTCATATTGTCTGGTTCATAAACCAATTAAAAATCTCTTAGTGTAAAAATAATGCCTAGCTGGGAGAAATTGAATGTTTACAGCGCCAGAGAGAATTGTCCATGTGTAAATGTTGTTTTGCAATCGCTTTTTTGGATGAATGCAAACCAGTTTCCGTTGCTTGTTCATGTTAACTTACATAAACTAAAGCTCTTAGTTTTGATTTTTTTTTTTTTTTTTTAAAGATCGAGGCCTGTTTTTAAAATAGTCAACTTTTGCTTATCAGCGGTATAAGGCATGCAGGCTTATCTTATCTTTTTTATTTTCAAACAAAGTCCTATCTTATTGTGTTTGGTTTAGGAAGAAATGAGGAATAGGAAATGCTTCACTAACCTAAGTAAACGTTTGGAGTCAGTGGATCAGGAGGTCAGTACCCTCAGCAGCTGATAGTCATCCTGGTTTGTTAAGAAACTGAAGATAAAATCATTGTTGCTAATTTGGGTGAAGATATGGAATTGCTAAAGTTATACTTAGAATACATTTCCTTTTTTCTTACTGCTTGTGGTGGTCTGCAAAGGCATTTTATTTCAGGCAGCTGCAAAGTGAATTTTAAAATGCATGTTATTTTTAGGTACTTAAGTGCAAAAAAGGACTTGCTGTAAAATGTTCAGTGGAAATGTGGGATTTATTTTTGTAACTAATTGATTTTTTTTATTTTTTTTTTTGTTTGCTTGATCTTTGATCACATTTTCTTAAATATATCTATAAATCTCACATAGACAGTGCTGGACAGCAGAGCATCCATTTTTTTATCAAGATTATCATTGTTATTTTACTGTTCAGACAAGTCCCCACCTCACTTTCTTCTGCTAAGAATTGTTTGTCTTAGCATTTTCCCTCCATCCACAGAACTTATATTTTTGAGATTTCTTTTGGGGTTAGGTGACATCTCTGGGAGAGACGATAACCCCTTAGCCCAATCTTTTTAAAGTCTATACAACGTCAAACTCTGCCCACCTTTCCGTTATTGTTGCCAACTCTCTTCATCCTCCATTGGAGCTGCATATTCATTTTAAGGAATATTTTGCCATGTGAGACATCCTAATAAAAGGTTCAGGGCCAGCTTGTGAGAACGATACATTTACAGACCTTAAGGGATGCCCATAAGATCACACTCTCCCCACACTTTTCTGTTGACACAGAAGAACATTCTGGCTAATGTAGTTCATCCTTACATCTTCCATGTATATTCCTGTTCTAGCTACATATAAGAAACATCACAAATGGTTAGTTAATCTGTGAATGGAATAAATAAATAAAAATTCAGAATATTATGTATCAAGAAAACACCAAGCAAATAAGTACGGATTGCCAATAATCACTCCTAGGTAGTGCAGAACCAGAAAACTCACAAGTGAACAGGAAATAGTTTTTTAATGCACCAGAAAAAAAATAAATACATTTAATTAAAATAGGCTGTGAAAAGTCAAGCAGAATGACACCTTTTATTGGCTAACTAAAAAGAGTACAATATGCAAGCTTTCGAGGTAACTCGGGCGCCTTCTTCAGTATTACATCTTGCCTGAAAAAGGGGCCTGAGTTGCCTCAAAAGCTTGCATATTGTAATCTTTTTAATTAGCCAATAAAAGGTGTAATTTTGCGACTTTTCACTACATTCATAATGGCTAACACGGTACAACACCCTAGTATTAAAATACGCTGAAAGAATATAAATAGTTTTATAATAAACATGAACTTTCAGGAATGTAGCGGCCTCTAACATGTATTACGATGCTGCAAATGTCATCCTTTCTCTGTTTTAAACCAACTTTATCCAATTTGACACAGCTTTACACAATTGGAAAGAGCAATAGAGACTTCTTTGCTTGGTAGACTGCATTCTTTGTATTGTATCTCAACATTGGTTTTGTTGTGAAACTGTGTAAAAGGTGACACTCAAGAGTGAATATTTCCACCAAGCATTTAGCTTCTTCTAGAGTTTGAAAGTCTGCCTTGCAGAATCAAATTATTTTTTTCCGGGTAAATGGCGAAAGGAGATTTCTCAATTTTTTATTGATCCAGGCTGTGTTCATCATATATCTCTGTTCGGGAACTTGCAGTTGTCACATTTGCTTGAACAATGATTCTGACCTTGGTTGCGATTGATTCACACACTTAGATTATGGATTCTTGAGCTGCATGCCAACAGCTGTAATTCTGATCCACGTCTTACAATATTGCTTCCTCACCGTTCAGTGTTAGATAGCCTAGTGTTGGTGGTTTCAGAAATCAAGCAAAGCGGGAGCAGAGGTTATTAAGTTTCTAAAGACTGCTTATGTCTTCTGCAAGCTGCCAAGGGTAAAATTGCTTAAATCTTCCCGTAAAACAGTACTAATCCTTAACTTGAAATTGGATTTATCTACCGTATGTGCTTGTCTCTCATATTTTGAGTACAATATCCATATCTTCCTCACCAAAGCATTACTTGAAGACTAAAATTGATGTCTCAAGCTAGAGTGCCATGCTGGAGATTTTTATTTCACAGATGTTATTCACCTTTTTACTAAATTATTATTTTCAATATTATTATTTTAAATTGTTTTGATCTTTAATATTTATATATGCATATCCTCAAGAACAGAATACAGGCACTTTCGGTTCATTTCTGTTAGGAGAGCTTATGTTATTCATTGGTCCATTTTTCTGATACACCTTTCTCTTTACAAGTTAATGAGTTGCTTTAGATGTGCTTGGCAGCATTAACCACAAATGAAACAAAAATTGATGCCAGTCCCTAACAGGAAAGACTCACATACACATACTCACGATTACAAAACCATATAAAATTGCTAGTTAGCCTAGCAAGCACAACTCTGGAATAGGTGCAAAAATGAGTGTAGTTAAGGGAAACTCCTGTGGATCAGTGGAGAACATGCACTCTACCTGCTTTGCAGAGATCGAGGCCAGTGTGGCCTTGGATGGGATGCCAAACTTGTACACACCTAAAATTGTAGCTCCGTCACTCTGAGCTAAATTACAGTCAACATTAACACCTAAAAACATAGAAAATTGTTGGATTATGCAAAAGAATAAAAGTAGAGTACCTACACTAAATGCACATACACACTGTGTAAGCCTAAACCAGATGGTTACTGCTAGATAGAGCTGCTATCTACAACACCAACATCCCTTCATTTTCAAATAATGGTATCTTAAATTAACAGGCAGCATCAGTAACAAATCAGGCTCATCTCAAAAGTGTGAATTTATCAGGACCTCCTTGTAAATGACGGAAGGGCTCAAGGAAGATATAAGTATGATCATATCTGTGCTTTAATATGTCATATGACTCCAGAAAACCTGAAGATTTTATAACTACTGGGTATTTCCAGCTTGAAGCCTTGAAATTAACCACACTGCAAAGGCTAACCCTCTAGTGCTTTATGTACAGTATTTGTTTGGAATGGTATATGAAGATATGCAATGAAGTTACTCAGTTGTTGATAACTTGTACCCATTCTAAAGGCCGTTTACTATGAATGAACTTGATTATGTAAGGATTAGACCAGTATAATACATAGAACATTTCTTCTGAATGATGTTTCATTAAAGGAAACAATTTTTTTTGATTAAGGCCTGAGGTGCAGTTCGTTCTTGTGGATGGCTTCAACCTGAAACTAAAATAATTTTCATCTGTTCAGCATATGTGTTTTCTCACAAGTATTATTCAATATAATTTCAGTTTAATTTTATTGATGCACTGAAACTCTCTTCATGCATCTTATCCAGAAGCTTCTATATGTTTCACACAAATGTTTTTGACTCACGACTGTGGCACTGATAGTTTTCTCCTAAATCTCCATTAGCCCTTCCATCTACCCATCCATTTATTGACCCGGATTACCCCAGATCAGAGTCACAGGAGTATGAACCTATGCCAGCAGCATGGGGCAGAAGGAAGAAACAAAATTTGACAGGGCACTAGTCCATCACTGGGCACAGTCACGTACTAACATTCAATTAACTAAATGCCAACTTCTTTGGGATTGAGGGAAGAAAACTAGAGGACCTGGAGAAAAATGTACTTGAACTGTGATAGAATGTGCAAGCTGCACATATATAGTTATTATGCTGTCCTACCCTGTAGAGTGTAACAACATAAATAATTGTTGTTGTCTTTACCTTTGTAAAATCCAGCTTTGACCTTTTTTCAAGTACAGGCCTTTTTTGACTCTTTGCAGTGCCTTCTGTACTTAACACTTTCAATGGAGTTTGATAGATTTTGTTTTCCACGATAAGCACAAGAGATCAGTAAGGTGTAGTATTGTGAAAGATGTTATAAATGAAATGTTTGTTTTATTACATGTATTTTGCATTTTTTGTGAAATTAAATAATACAGTCACAGTGATGGAAATGCAGTATTTAATATATATATATACTAGCCATGTGCGCCCAACTACGTTGTGCATGTTAAAGTTGTCTGTGAAGGGCTCCCTGTTTAAACGCGGCTGCCAGTCGTGAACTGGGCCCTTCATCGCACGGCATTATGATTTTTTATAAGGGAAACAAAATTACAAAAGAAAACCCTTGGACATTGATTCGATAGGAACGGCCTACTCGGAATCACTGTCCGAATAGTAATTTTGTAGTGGTGTAGGAGCATTTCTGCTTCTGTCCGTTCACAGTCCGTCTCGTTTTCACGACGCTATCGTTTCCTCTCACATTGTCTTCTCAACCTTTCTCCAATCTCGCAGGTTGCTTTGTGGCAATCCAAAGAGTAAGGCAATATACACGGAGCAATGGTTATAAAAGGGGGACACATAGGTATCCAGGCTCTTTAAAGCATAAATAAGGATCACTTCACTGACATATGAGCAAGGCACGGTACAACTGTGAGACGCGCAGCACTCGCCGGCTACAACGTAACAATAATAATTTCCGGAACGTGCTGTTACGTTGTCATTCATTTCACCCACTGTCTTTCTTTCATTCATATGTTACGTAGGCACGTACCTTTTATCTTCGGCAATCTCATTCTCTAACCATGCCTCAGGAGCTAACCAGCGTAACACTGTCCACCACCACTTTCGTTATTCCGGCACATTGTTGACATCCGTGAGTAACAACAACGTACTAAACTGGAAGGTGGTCTACACATGCATGGAATTCGTGGACAAACAAAGATCAAGATCTAAATGAAGATCTCTTTAGTTAATTTAAAGCACAACAATTTGTTTAGTTTGAATGTCTGTGTTTTGAGGTGTGACTGGAGTACTACAGTCTTCTTCAGTAGTATAAGCCTGGAGGAGATTCTTAATGCAATGCCTATGTTTTAGCTGTCTCTCTACTGCCATCTAGTGCTTCTTCTTCTAATTCATTCGTGGACAAACAAAGATCAAGATCCAAATGAAGATTATATATAGAGATATAGCCAACTGTTTCTCAGGATTTTTACACACAACTAAAACACTGATACATAACCAAACTTAGCAAACCCAGTTATCCCAATTCAGAGAACATGTGGGTGAGATGCAATTAATTACAGGGTCCTCACTATCTCTGGTCCGATTAAAAATTGCAAATTAAACTACACATCTTTGAGAAATTGCAAGAAACCTGCACTGATGCATTTTTCATCATTAGTAATACACTGTGCATTTTCTTAATTGTCCACAAAAGCTACGCTCTTGAATAGAAACCTTGATATGACTGTGCCAAAAAGGTTTGTACCTGCTAATGACAAGTCAACTGCTAGTTAATTTCGCCCTTATAAATAATTTGTTAAACTATAAATACACTTTTGCAGTCACTAGATAAACTTTGATTTCTGAGTGTTAGTGTATTTGTGTGTACATTTGCATTTATGTCTCTCTCTAAAATATGTAAGGTTAATATTCAGTTAGCTGGTACAAGACCACTTAGATGAAACTTTCACAAGGTTGATGTTTTAAACACCTCGATCTGTGCAACCTGTCGAGGTGCCTTTATTGTTGTACAATAGGAATGATTTTTTGAGGCTAGTTAGACATGACCTGATGTCCTCTGTCAAAGTAAGACATTGCTGTTTTTACCTGTGCTGAATTTTTTTTGATAAATTTGCAAATTCTTTTCTTTTTAGCATACGTATTATTGTGCAGATGCTCCCTAGGACAACACATTTGTTAAGTAGAGTAAAGTATTTATTTGTAGTAAGGAGAGAGATCTTTGAGATAATCACCTTTGCTCTCACTAATTGTAATAAATCATGAACTTCCTTTCATAAGTTACAAATACGTATTAAACCCTCACATCATAGTATTTGTCACATTTGGGTAACAGGGATTTAAATTTTTTGCAGTTCCTACGGTGGACATTTTGTGGCCCCTCTGTTACTCAAGGTGAAATGCCTTTGAATGCACTATACTGTACTTCCATAGGCTTCCGGAGCCCAAGCTGACACTGCTGGGTGCTATTGGCTTGCTAACCAAAATATAGTAAAATACACTAAATCGGTGATCCACCTAAGTATTCAACAGCAAGAATCAGAAAAGTTTACATCTTTCATTTTTTAAAGCCTAATTTCTTAGCCTTTCTTAGGTCACATATAGTTTCCTGTATTCCAGTCTTTTTCTGTGAAAGTCAACGCTTAGAACAGTCATACACTAGGTGTGTTGAGTAAGTGGACATTCAAAAGGCAGTGACGCTATTAGTGCATCACATATTTTGAGAGTATGAGACACGGAGCGATGATCACTTCTCCCTTTGTTTTCACTACCTTGGTGCATATGTGTGTCATCTGTAAATTGCTACTGCTTGAGACAAAGGCTTTTCTTATGTTATTTCTTTTCACTTTTTTTTTTTTTGGTATCAGTGAAAATGGTGGCCTTCATTTTCCTAGATGCTTTTAACAAAATGAAATGCATCAGTATGCAAATGAGGTTCCCTGGGTGGTTTTATTTTAGGTTCATCTAGAGACTATTGCTACTTTAAGGTATACATTTTAGAAAATAACTAACCTGTCCCTTTTTTCCCTCCCCCTTTTTTCTTTGTATCCTTGCTTCATTCTGAAGAGCTTTTGTGTTCCGACAATTGGAGAGTAATAACTGTTAATTAGAAATGTGAATTGCTTACATGCATAAACTCGCTGTCTCCATCCCTCCTCTCTTTCTTTTTGAGCACCTTCAGTTTTTAATTATATTCCATAAAACACAGAGAGACCTCTAGTGGGAATGTAGAAGAAGGTAATTCTCCAAACACTGAATCCTGTTTTATTGTTGATTTTCATAAGATGCTAAACAAATATAAAAGAAGAAGCAAAAAATTATTTCTTTGGATTCAAAGACATTATCTTTTAAAGTGCAATATATTTTTCAACCAGTTGTCATGATGATGATGCTTGCTTCTTGCAACTTCATTAATTTGTTCCTCGAACTGGCAAAGACACAAGCTATCTGATTTTAGCAGTTGATTATGCAACATTGTTTTAAATATGGCTGAGCTTTGTATCTGCATGGACATCATTGCAATACTGTAATAACTGGTTGGATGATTGTTTGGGTATGTGTGTGTGTGTGTGTGTGTGTGAATGTGAATGTAGTTTATTTTTACTGTTAGGCCCATGATTTGAATCACATCTTGTCAACCTACCGACAAGAGTTTGGAGAAATTTGTTTACTTTTGTATTTCATTGGCTTTTCAGGTAATATGTTAGAATGATTATGGGGGAATGGAGTATCTGTGTTTCTTTGTGATTGCATACGATTAATCAATTATTTACACGTAAAGTCCACACAGTGTTTCATATATTTAAGATAATTGCACCTCTGCTGTTCGGTTTGGTAATGAAAGAAGCCTGGTTCCCTCTGTGCAGTTTCTTGTTGTCTTTTAAACGTTCGTCAGCAAAGTGAAGCTCCCCAGGATATGCATTTACTGTGGCAGCTCCTTCTAATATCAGGCCACAATCAAAGTGGCTGCTCAGCTGCTAGTAATTCATCTACTGGGAGAAAGCGGAGCGTTGAAATTCCTTTTTGTTTTCTTTAGACCTGTCACTTTTCTATATCGGGTTTGTTTATCTGTTATTTTATTTATTATGTAAATGCAAAACTCGGTCTACTTTCAGACTTTTACCATTCATCTTTTCAATGACGGATGAAAGAGAATGTACTGTGGATATATATATATATATATATAATATATATATATATATATATTTGTGTGCTTGTTTACTTTCACAGTTGTGGCTTTATCTGCATGATAGCCCACAGCTGAGACCTAAACTAAGCTTTAGGAATGTTTTTTATAATTAGGTTTTCCGTATTTTTTTATTTTTTTGCCTATTTTTTAATGCCTTTGAGTTTTTTTTCTTTGTTTTCCCTTCCCTGAAAAAAGTTATAAGCACAAAGGTATTCGAATTTTCCCTTTCTGATTAAGATGTGATTTTTTTTTTACAATTTGTTTCACTTTAATTTGGTATGTAAAGAATTTTTATCAATTTTCCATCAGAATTTTAATTAAAAAATTACTGTTAGGAGTATTAGGACAGGAAAAAATGTTCATTTTGGGCACTTTTTTTCACTGTTAGGAGTACAGGTTTTGTACACTACTGGGAAGTTACTTCAAACATGCCATTTGCTAGTTACACATAGTGATAATGACAACAGTTAAAAAAAAAAAAGGGCAACCACATTTGAGAATACAAATGCACTAATCTCCATTTTTAAATCTACTTAATGCTGGTAGGACAACACTTCTTTTGCAGCCGTCACATGGATATTTTAAAAACTGAGCTTCAAGACTGTTTTGATCAGTAAACAGTGGCATAGCATTGTCTGTCTTATGGACACCACCATTTCTGAAAATGATTGTCAACTTTGCACAGTACACAATGTCTCCATGTGTTTGAATTGGACTTACTACAGCTGTAGAAATAACGTTACATAGGGGGTTTGGGCTTAAGGTGAAATTTGGAATCACAATTTAATGTGTAAAAGAACCTATGTAAGGAGCCTGTGGTGTTAATCCTAATTAGGAAGGTAGCCATACATAATCTTAAACTTTATAAATTCACTCTCCAGGTAGGTTATGTAAAGAAAAGTATCTTGTCTATGTCAGGATCTGTTTGGGATCTGCCTTGTCCAGATCTTACTCTTTACTCCCTAGCCTGATGGACTCAGCCATGACTTTTTGAAGCCCTGAATAATATCTTAACTGCAGCCACACTGAAATAATGTGACTGGGATTAGGCAGTGCTCTGCCATTTAGGAGCAAACTTATACAAGCAATCTATCGTACTTGGGTTTCTTTTAAAGAATACAATGCATGTGCTGATCACTTGTGATTTTCTTATTTTAAGCAGAGCAAGAGTGACCACAAGAAAAAGTTTTGTTTTCATTCATTAGTCTATCTACAAATGACAGACAGCTACTGTAATGAACGTTTTACTATGCAAGGTTTCAATTAAGATGATGATGGCATTCCAGTACAGCACGAGTTTTTAACTTTAATGTAAAATCGGTAAAAATGGGCCTATTATCAATTGATGAGCTAATCTTGCATTATGAACAGAAATCTGCTGATTGATTATGATCACTGTTCAATGGATTTGTGCCTCTATTAGATAATGCCTTTTGGCACTTCTTGAAAATTTAATTTCTTACACTTTTCTTACTAGCATGATGCTCACCAGTATTAAATCAATACATTATACAAGTAATAATGGATTTATATTATGGAAACACCTAATTTGAAGGCCCTATACCAGGACTATGTGTTGAGCATTTCTCACTGAGACACACTTTGAGCTAGCAAAATGGAAAACGGCCATTTCATTCATTTCTGTACTCCAGGACACTCTTTGCTTCTTAGCGTTGGATGGTGGAGTTGCCAGAAGATATTACTATTCTAGATTTTTTTGTGCATTGTCCAGATATGTTTCCAGTACTTGTTCGCAAAGAACTTGGCTGTAAAAATTAATGTGTTGTTTAAGATATACATGTAATTTTTAGTAGAACATAAGGTAACTTTCCTTTTTTTTCAGATACAATATTTTACTTTCACCATTTACAGTATTTTTACCATTAAATTTCCTGACATTTTTTACAGTGTGGCAGAGTCATACATAAGATAGAACCTGTCCCCAGCTGAAGCACCAGTCTTCTCATCTATTCACATTAGCCTTGGGCCATTGTAGAATTGCTAATCAATGTATCCCGCATATAATTTAAACATGGAAGGAAACTGATGTGTCCATGTTGGCAAAGTACAACTCTTCACAGACTGTTCCTGAGTTGGCATTTTAACCCAGGACTTTGAAGCTGTGAGCAAGCAGGAAGACTGTGCTGATCTAACAGTCTTTATAAACACCTTCCACAGTATTCTATAAACATATCTCAATTTATAATCATTTCTGTAATATCTCCAAAATAACATCATCTGTTATATTACCTAAAAAATTAAGTTGAATGTCCATTTGAATAAGCACAAACTATGCATTAGATGCATTGTTTCATAACTACAGTGTGGTTTTATGGAAGTGGTAGATCTTCTTTACATTCTCTCCCTTTTGCTGTCCGTCAAGATTATATACTTGGCTCACAAATGATTTCTTCCTCTAAGCTTACACTGGTGTTACTTATTTCTGATTACAGATCAGTCCTTGATATTCTCTAGTAATGGACAGGAACAGTGACAGTCTCCATGATATGAATGATACTGCTTGGCCCCAGTAACATAAAATCAGTTCTAATGTAGCTTCTTGCACAATTCAAGAAACTGCTCTCCCCGCACACCCACCCACCCTTAAATTCAGTAATTTGGCAAATGTTTATCCTGTTTTGACTCTAGTTATTTACTTTTATTATTCAGACGTCTGAAGTTAAATTCATACAACAGCTTCCTCTAACAGAAATATTTTTTCTCAATCATCTTTGATGCCTCTTTAATTTTGACATTATGTCTTTCTTCCTGTGTCTACTGCCAAATATGTCAGTTCTGAACTCCATACTGTAGTTAACTCATCCCATAGTCTCCCAGGCTTTCCCTGTTTCTAAATATTCTTCAGTACAATGCTTCTTTACTTTTTTATGGAAAGCTATGAAAACAAAATCTGTAGTGTAACTGTTTAGCTTGTACAAACACCGAGACCCAAACACATGATTTTGCTTTGACAAACCTGCTTTATGACACATTTTGCCTGTTCATAGCCATCAATGTCATGTTTCAATAACCAGTGATATGCCATGTTGCCATTGTGATCAAAAATGGAAAATAAAGAATTTGTTTCTTTTTAGATATTTTAGTATTGTCTTATGTGTTTTATGGTAATATGCCAGATTTGGCCTTCTGTGTAGAATTGATTCTGTTTGGTAATTAATTAATGAATATGCTCTGCTGATTACTTAGTGGTTCAATCTACTCCCTTAGGGCTCCAGAAGACTGGGTTCAAGTCCCACTCTCATCACTGTCTGTGTGGAGTTTACACATTGTTCTCATTTCTTGTGAGTTTTTCCTTGGCTACTAGAGTATGTTTCCTTGTCCCAGAGACATATGTGTGTTAGGCTGATTTATGACTCTGAACTGGCCTGATATGAATGGCTGAATGTGTATGCATGTGTTTGACTTGCAGTGGAGTAGCACCCTGTACAGATTTCTTTATATTGGATAGTCACCTTCTCTCTGTATCCCTAAGATTGGAATAAGCATGCTCACAAAATGAAGGGATTGATGATTACTTGGACACTTAAACATTCAACAGACGTACTATAAGATATCATCAATAATTATTGTCATAATCATTTAAAATTTAGACAATTATGGTTAGTACTTTGACACAGAAGGTATAGCACTGCTACTGCTGGTGCCAGGCTGCTGTTCCCCATAGCCCTGCTTGAGATAAAGCAGGCTCAGAGCATACATGGATTTGATAGACTTAGATTATTAGATTTTTATGAATTTTAATTACATTTTTAATTAAGGTTTTCATTATTAGTTAAAACATAATTTTTCTTAAATCCAGTTTGTCTCATGCCAAGTTAACTAAATACACAACTGAAAAGAAGTCTCTTGCTGTACTTTTCACAGGCAGTGTAAAAAGAGCTGTGCTTTTGAGAAAATTATTTTAAAGTCCATGTTAAAATGTGAACTCGGAAGGGGATTTTATACTCAAATTTTAATTTTTTTTAAATTAAGGAAGGATTTTTAAATTACAATTTTATAATATCCTTACCGAAAACATTTAAGAAATCACTCAACCATGTCCAATTAATGAACCCTTAGCTGCTTGGACTCACATGGAATATTTAAATACCAGTAACGGCGCACTGCTATAATAATAAAGTGCAGTGAGTACACTTGACTTATAGTTTTCACTCTCTTTCTCTGTACTGTACGTTTATCATTTGTTTGCTCAGAGGTTGATGCGCTTACTGCTTCCTGACCAGCTTTTGTATTCTCCACTCTAGCGGCCCACTTCTTATCTTCTTTCGTCAGCATCATTTCTCCTTAAAACTGATTACGTCAGTGTTTGTGTTGCAATTGTTTGGTGCATTTTACTTAATTTTTCACTTAAGCTGGCACTTAAGTCTTTAATCTGCCTCAAGAATGATTTAAGATATGAAGAGGTAGGGGAAGTGATGGTGAAGGTGGTAGGGAATGAGAATGGCGCCCGTATGCATGCACTACACGGCCACACTGCTGGCCGCTGCCAAGAGGTGATTCTACAAAAAAAAAAAAAAAAAAAATATAAAGAGGAATTAATATTGGAGGTCAATCATCACCCGGAAAGTGGATAGTAGAGGTCACATAGTATATGTGTACCAAATTTCAGGTCAATCAGTCAAACAGTTTGCGAGCTACTGGCGATTTAAAATCCTGGACAGACAAATGGACAGCCACGGTAGAGTATTATATATAAAGATATTCCTGCCTAACAGAGAAGTAATAGATGATTGAACATAGTTTATGATATCTGAAATGTGTACACTCTTGTACTTGCTGGTGTACCTGTTTTCTTTTCCTTCTTCTAAAAATGACTGTTTGAATTAACATTTTATTTCTGCTTTTTCTCTGACTTTAGTGTTAAGTATCCGAGGTGCGCAGGAAGAGGAACCACCAGATGCACAGTTAATGCGCCTGGACAATATGTTACTTGCAGAAGGCGTTTCTGGTCCAGAGAAAGGTGGCGGGTCAGCTGCAGCAGCCGCTGCTGCAGCAGCCTCTGGAGGCGCAGGATCAGACAACTCTGCAGAACACTCGGACTACAGAGCCAAACTCTCCCAGATCCGACAGATCTACCACACAGAGCTAGAGAAATATGAGCAGGTAACATTGTTGTGTCCATATATGGACCACATATTCACATTAAAGCCAAAAATGTGCTGTGCTTCCCATTCCTTATTCATCCCATTTCTCAACTGCTTATTAAACTTATTAAAGAACAAATATTCTTTTGGGCGTTTTACTTAAATCCTGTTTACTTTTAAGTAAATGACTAGACCTGTTTTAAATTGATTATGATTTTTTATAAAATGTTACCTTCTTCAACATATCATTTCTGGTGCTCCACTTTTGAGATTGAAAATTGGAAAGAAGTCTTGTGTCTCTACTGGTAAATACTAACATTTCTGGAATTTTCTTCATTTGAACATTTCCTGTTTATCAGACGTTTTGGCTAAAAGGACAAGGCTGTTTATGCAAGAGCTCATCAAAGCCATTATGACAGCCCATCATCTATCTACCTTGGTTCCATCATTTTTTCCATAAGGAAATTTATTTTTGAGGTGCATGAATTTTTTGCTGGGTTTATTGGGTTTTCTGTTTCTATCCCAAATATGTTAGTTAAATTGCCCATATTTTAGTGATTGGAAATGTGTCCTGCCATGAACTGGCACACCATACCACAATACTCCCAGGTATTTTGGGGATTGGCACACATTGGCTCCCGGCAACATTGAACTGGAGACCTGTTTTTGAAATTGAATGGCCGTACAAATGAAGGACCTCTTTATTTTAAGGATTGTTTCTAAAAGTTACTTAAAGATTTTGTTCCTCTGAGTATATAATGTTGTAATGGATGTATTACAAGGATTTCCCTATTTTTTCCAAGAAGCATATGAATTTAAGATGAAGTTTTTTTGTGTGTACCAGGTAAACAAAACGGCATTAGTGACTATGATAGAGTTTTTTCAATTTGTTTAATCTAAGTGAATGAGTGTTTAATTGATCCTGATGTAGTGTTCTTTATTAAAATCAAAGGCCTTCTACATATCTCAGTTAGGTTTTCATGGCCATTGTAGACGGAATATATGTTCCAATAAGGATGTATGCTTACTGGGGCCTGCCACACGTGTTGGGTGAAAGATGAAATCGTGTAGATTTAAGATTAAGCATATATATATATATATATATATATATATATATATATATATACTGTATATATATGTTTGGGTTTTTTTTTGCACATAAACTCTTTATAACTTCGCAGGGTCTATTCTCTTTTCATATTTGTTTCACTCACAAAAAATAAGCTTTAATAAGCTTAAACAATGATGTTCCACAGAGAAATTCATTAAATGTCACAAACTATCTTACATATTTTATGAAGCCACTTTTATTTTTACTGGCCATAGTCATCTTTTAGACATTTTATTGGTGTCTTCGATTTCTGGTAAATATTTCATCAGTTAAGAATTGGGTCAAAGTTTCTGTTGTTTACATTTTAATGTAATGAAATATCAATGAGATTTCCAATGTGGATGAGTCATCTGGAAGTAAGATACTGCACAGAGTTGAAATCTAAGTGATCTGCTTCCTGTTTAGAAGGCCAGTAGTAGAAGATGTTGTTTCATTCTGCATCATCTGAGCACAAAACAAGCCTGAAGAAATATTAGTTGGCTTGTTAAATTCTTGACCTTTTGATATTTTTTTACACAAATATAGTGTTGCTGTTGTATACATGCTTAATAGCATAGTGTATACTGTATATAGTGTGGTCACTTCAGACATGACCATTCAGGTGGAAAATTTTTAATTATTAAAATCTGGTGGAAATTTTTAAATTATTAAAAACCAAAGCAGCAGATCAAAATTGTTTGAGTGTCAACACTGAGTGTGGAGTTATGAGTCTTACATGTCAAAAGGGATAAATACTCCCCGCTAATTGAATATTACTCATCGAGTGTGTCCATATACACTTGATGTTGCTGGAATTGCCAGGCGACACCTTCCTTAGCTGACCACACGTGTTAAGATGTGCTAGCGTGAAAGTTTTGACTTAAGATAAGTGTATATTTTATGTTATATGGTGAAATTTCTTCTTTTCTACTATCTACAAATAATGTTTATTGGATCCAGGGTTGCCAGCCATCAACTAATTTACTGAAGTTAATTTTAGAGAATAATACGCTATGTATTCAATACATACTATACTACAAATGCAGCCATTATTTGTTCATAATTTATATATTTAAGATGATATCCACCTGCGGGAGGACTGGCAGTCAGAGTTTCACAGGAAATGCAGCCAACGGAATGCAGGTACAAACCTTCATCCACATTTTCTATTCTTATCTTTTATATTGTTTATGCTGTAGTTTGGTAGAGGTTAGTAAAATGCTACTTTACTATGACTCAAATGACCACTTTTTCCAGGTCAAATTTTATTGTATTGGCTGGCAGCCCTGTTTCTAATCATTTTAAGAAGAAAACCTGCAAAGTACAGTAGATACTGAAAAATACTATGGTTTATTGAAAGATAAAATGCTAAATGCTCAGGAAGTGTACTCAGATCTCCTTACTCCACAGGGCTATTCTGAATGGGGCATAGTGTGCACTTAAATCATTTAAAATGAATTAACAGCTTTTTGTTGTTAATGTCTAATTCTGTGTTTTTTGTAGCATTTCAGAGACATTGCTTTATTGAACAGTTAAACTACAAAATAGAGTTTTCATAACAAACTACAGTATGTTAAATTATACTAACAAAGGTTAGATACACACCTAGCATGTAAGCATATGGAGTAATGACAAGATTACAGTTTTGACGTTAACACCATTTGAACCAAAAATAAGTCCAGTGCCTTGACATATTGCATTTTGACTGTCCTTTAAAAAACACCTGCCATATCTGCTGTCCCCAGGGATAGAATATTGCCTTTCATTTATTTATATATTTATTTGCAAAAGAAAAAAATGTAATGTAAGAAGCAATGTCAACTTTCTGGTAATGTAGCAAACTGAACTTATACGTTTTATATTATTATAGTCTGTTGTATTTTTGTTTATATTTGGATTCTCACTTTCATATAAAAATGTGTACAGCAGCAACAGGTTAAAGTATGTAGTAATATTAATAATAATAATAATGATATGCATGCTTCACACATTTAATAGGGACACTATATTAGAGCTATGAACGTTGCTATATTAAGTTAAATTGAACTGCACTGAACTAAAATTATTTCTATAAAGCATTTACCTTTGTAGCCCAATGTAATAAAAAATAGTATACATATTAAAATGACAGTTCCATGCCAAATGTATCAGTACATGCCTGTAACCACAACAGCATTTATTTGTACAGCACATTGTCAAACAAGATATGGAGCTCAAAGTGCTTTACAAGAATTGAATAAACAAATAACAATAAACTGATAAATACATTAATTAATTAATTAATTTAATTAATTAATTAAAACTTACATAAAATTGATAATCAAGTAAGTAATAGAATTGGTGTTTAAAAATCGACTAAATTGCTAAACTTTTAAGTGCCCAGTGATTGTAACGTCAAGTCTGATGTTATTGGTCAGATGGCTGGGGAGGACAGGAAGATGACATCTCCAACCAGAGAAATGCTAAAGAAAAAAAACCTGCAGGGTTTCCAAGGTCAAACGATTGCCCAAACCCCCCACCTCCCCCAAGGCATTTTACTAAGCATACATGTGCTAAAGTAGTTCATTATTGTTAGGGTGCCATGTCCTAGAGGATGACAATGTCCACATTCCTTTCAACTTCACCGGCGGCTGCAGAGTATTATAATGAAATGGCAGTGGCTCTTTATGTACAATTAAGAGTATTTTAAAGTAAATTCTAATGGACACAGCTAACCAAAGACCAGTGAGATGTGTTCTGATTTTCTTTTACTGATTAGGCTTCTTGCTTCAGTTAATTTATGTCTTTCTTAGATTGTCCTGTTAGGAGTGCATTACAGTACTATAGTTGGCTCAAAACAAAAGCATGAATTAATTTTTCTGCATATCAGGACGTTAAAAAGAAGTCTAAGCTGTTTCAGTAAATTAAAAAATGCAGTCTTTGTTCTTTACTTATGGTTTAATTTAAAAAGACAGGTGATCAAGTTTAGAAAAGGAGTCCCAATTTTAGAAGTGTTTGGTATTTGAAATCTCATTGACAAAAAACACAATATGAATTTACTTTATTTGAATATCTCACAATATTGGATGCAAGAAAATTATTTGTCGCATTTCTTCATCTTTGTTATAGTTCAAAAGTGAGTTATACTCAAAGTGCTTCATGAAGTCTGATGACTTTTTGCATTCTTTCCCAATATATTTAATCGTATAAATTGATAAATGTTAGTAAAACTGGACAGGGGACATTCTGGCTAATTTGTGTTGATTATTTTCATTGGATTAGATAGTGATTAAAAAAAAACTGGATTATAATGTTAGAATTCATATAAAATTCTTTATTTTTCTAGATCTCATGCTTTTTCACTTTATCTGTTGTAATATATAATGTTCTTTTCCTTTTTCTTTATTACTATTTTATTTACACATAATACAAAGCTTATGAAAGAACAAAGCACAGTTTTATAAGTAAACTATGCATGCAATTTCTGAAGCTGATTTTACTTGCATAGGTCAGGGTCACTTATCCCTACAACTGCAGACACAAGACAGCAGCCAATCATGGAAGGAATGTCAGAATATACTAATACACCAAGAAAACAACCATCTTAACAGCGTGTCTTGGTGTGATTGGAGTAAACTCGAGTCGCTGAGACAGCCCATAGAAGCACAAGAGAACATGGAAACTCCACACACAATTCACATAAGCAAAGGATTGAATAAATTTTCCAGCATCATGAGACATTAGTACTGCCTGCTGCTTCATGCAAATGGCTGATTGATTCGCATCTAATATTGACAAAAGATTATATGTATATTCAGCATTAAAGTTTTCTTTGTATTACTGACCAAATATATTTTGTATAAAATTGTTCTGGGCTGTCCAAATCTGGTTACTGCTGCCTCCCAAAGATATGCATTCTGGGCTAATTGTCCACTTTTCAATGATGGACTGGTGTTAATATTTTGTTGGTCCCTGATTTGTACCCAGTGTTGTGCGGTGAAAAAGTATGTTTACGAAATAGATAATAACACTACCACCGTGGAGTAGCAGAACATTTAAGTGATAAAGGACAGAAGTGTAAAATGTTTTTTGATTACTGTTTAAAATGAATAGCCTATTAATAATTGCATTTTCATATTGGCTGAAATCACTGAATGTGTTCTAGAGTTTCTAATCTTTTGTTTATAAGGCTATTGTCATTCAAATGTATTTAAAGTTATTGTTGCAGCCAAAAAGAAACTGAAAGCAGAGCAAGACTAACCGAAAAGTGATCCTTAATAGACATGCATTGCTGCAGTCTGTTTTCTTACAGTGTTAGTATATTTGCAATATTATTAAAGGTTATTCTAACAAGCCTTTCCATATATGTGTAATTGTTGTTTACATCCACTGTCATGTGTTCATGGTGCAATTAAATTCTTAATTGCATGACTTCCACAGACTAGTGACATTAGGACAATACCAACAACTGACAGTTAAAGCAATCTCAGAAAGTGAATACAACTGTATGCATTAATAGCAACATCAGGCGACATGTACAAGAAACAGTTTGGTTTTTTTTTTGTTTTTTTTTTAAAGTATAAGTGGCCGTTGATTAGCCTCAATAAAACCTAGTAGTGAGTCGTGATGTAAGTGTCGATGGTCCTGTATTATTAATTGGAATGTAAGAGGGAGAAGAGTGACTGCGCAGGATGACTGAGCTCTTTAATAATACTGTTTGGATTTCTTAAGGTAGCATGTGTTTATACAGTATACAGTATATGCTGAACACATGGGAAAAGGTTTAAAAAATGCTTTGAAATTAATGTTTTGTTTAAGATTACCTTAAATGGCCATCTTTATCTCCTTAACTCCCTGAATGCACTTCATTTATTATTATACATCCAATTCATGTTTTTTACTTAAATAAACTCTTAATCCCTTGGCCAGTAAACACTCCCAGAGTGATTATGAAATCTAATGGCAAGGACGGCCTTGTAGTTGTTTTCTAATACTGGAATTTTCTGTTCCCTTCATTACCAAGTGTCCCCTTAATAGGCTTTCTTAGACCATTTCAATATCTTCACTAGTATTTTGATTAAATAATGTCTTTCTTACTCCAAGAAAACTGCTTGTTTTATATTAAGCCAAGAATCTGCCACATTTAGAAGTTATTTTTTGTTCAGTTGCTTGCAAAGGGAATACAGATTAAAAGGTACATTTGTTTTATTTCCTAAAAGTGTTTTGGTTATATTACTGTATATCTTCCAACTCTAATATTGGTGATTACATTAGTTTTTGTTTGCTTTCATGTTCAATGCTCTTTAAACTTATGTCATTAAAGTAAAAAAAACCAGACACTGGTAATTTCAACCCACAATTCCAGTGTATTATGTGTAAGTGCCTAGATCAATGATAGTCACAGATGCTTTACTCTGGTTTGTCTTTCCTAATGTATTCTGATGCAACACTTAATGTAAAAATGCCTTTCGCAGCTTTGTAATGTCATCATTCTTTATTCACCTTTCAGGCATGCAATGAGTTTACGACTCATGTGATGAATCTGCTTCGTGAACAGAGCAGAACTAGGCCCATCTCTCCTAAAGAAATAGAGCGAATGGTCAGCATTATTCATCGCAAATTCAGTTCCATTCAGATGCAGCTAAAACAGAGCACATGTGAGGCTGTCATGATCCTGCGTTCACGCTTCCTGGATGCAAGGTACTGTACATTTGGAAATGGTTCTTTTTAACAGGTGTTGATGGGTGAATCCAGTTAGAAAAGGTGCAAACTTCAGAAAGGCTGTCATGGATCCTGTATGTGGAAACACCAGAGAATAAGTCTGTGTTCATCTAAACATGAGTAGCTGCTAGTTAGCATTTGCGTGCATCATTATAGGCAGAATCCTTAAGTTGAAGGAATGTAATCCATTGTTCTTCTACTTTTAATGGCTTGTCATTTTTCATACCAGCAGCTGAAATAGTGCTCCTGTTAGCACAACAAAAGCCATACTGAATGGTAACTTTTTTCTCATTACATGAAATGGGTAAAGAACTTCCATGGACTCTTTTAAATTTTCCACTATATAAATACTGAACAAATGAGGTCTTCCTCTTAAGCATACCACCTCTACACTTTTATAGACAATGTTCATAAAACATCAAGTTACTGCTGCTTTTATGTATAATGATGGCTATAATGAGAATTGACGAATTTGCAAGGGACCTACTGAAAGGTCTTGAACAGGTTGCAGTTGAGGTATGGCTATTTTTTGATCCTTGGCTGGGTACTACATCAAGATCCAACAAATTAAGTTAACTTTAGGTGGTATCTTCTTTTTCACTAGATGATCTTGATGTTTCTAAATTCTAAAAACACTATGCTGAACTACATTCACAGTGATGAATTACTGGGTAGAAAATGGGTGAAGTCACTTTGAGTCTACTAAAGAACGGTGTCTTCTGATGTAAAGTTGAAAGTGGATTGACAGATGAGTTGCAGCATTTAGAAAAAGGCTACATTCACATTGTAGTTGAATTCCAGTTATTTTGCTCAAATGGGAAACATCTAGAGATGTATGAACAAAAAAATAATAATAATAATATGGAATCAATGCTGGAATTCCAAGTGTCTGGATATTTACACTCTCCAACTAATTTTACATCAATTCTTAATTAAATCATTTTAATATCTCTGTTTTTCAAGGTGTTTGAAAATAAAGCAAGATTGCAGACTTAAGCTTTTGAGGTGACTGTAACCAGCCATTACAGTCTGGTTGTCGCATGTTTTTTGAATGGGAATGACATGCCTCATGTGCATATTTTTCTGATAGAAGTTTGTGGACAGCTGCAACATTATTAATTGAATGCCACAAACATGTGACATTCATAAATTGAAGAACCTCGTTTTTGCCTCAAAACCCTCCACAGCTTAACCCCACCAGTCCTGGCTTCTCTCACATGTTTACAGATTTCTATGAACAAACATGATAGTGAAATTTGCACTTGAAACAACTTCTACGATCTTTAATTTTCTATTTATCTTCCTTTGCCATCATGAGCTGATGTCCTACACTGAATGTAATGTTACATAATGCAGCATCCAGCATGCTGTTGGTGTTATGGTGGTTTATTAAGTCACATGTGTTTGACAAATCTGTTTTTATTAATTTTCCACATGTGTAGAGCACATTCAAGCTGGATATCGGTACATACTCATATCAAATTTGGATTGCTTGCAAAATAAGCTGCAGTGTGAATGTAGTCTTATTTTAACAATTGTTTAGTTTCTGAGAAAAAAAAAATTCTTCTTCTACATCCATCCATCCATTAACCAACCCGCTACATCCTAATCACAGGGGTCTCCTGGAGCCAATCCCAGGCGCAAGGCAGGAAACAAGCCCCGGGCAGGGCAGCAGCCCTCCGCAGGGCACACACACTAGGGACAATTTAGGATTGCAAATACACCTAACCTGCATGTCTTTGGACTGTAGGAGGAAACTGGAGTACCTGGAGGAAACCCACACAGACACGGGGAGAACATGCAAACTCCACGCAGGGAGGACCCGGGAAGCAAATCCGGGTCTCCTAACTGCGAGGCAGCAGTGCTACCCACTACATTAAATATCAAATTTACTATCACATATAGGATATTAAGAACTTTCTTATCAATGCTCTTGATTAGTACTTTTCCTTGCCTGTGCATGCTGTGTGTATCGTTTTCACACAAAACATATTTAACATTAGGCAAAATTTTCAACTCAGAAATTTTTGCTCACCGTATGGTTTGCTTTTAAGTCTGTAAATTTTATATAGCATTTCAAAGTTTCCCATGTATCTGTTGTTCATACCTAGTTATTGTTACTCCAATTCCATTTTCAGCTTACCTTCTGGATTCATTTTTTGTGTGCTACTTTTTGGTTTTCTTGCTTCAGCTCATCAGCTTTTTGCATTATCCTTTTGGTCTCAATTACTGTTGTCTGTGTTT
This sequence comes from Polypterus bichir lapradei, assembly GCA_026402145.1. Lineage (NCBI taxonomy): Eukaryota > Metazoa > Chordata > Cladistia > Polypteriformes > Polypteridae > Polypterus > Polypterus bichir. The sequence continues at coordinate 83,391,296 of JANRMT010062856.1, forward strand.
GACCATCATCTTTTTTGAACATGTCTTCATAGTTTCTTTCGTTATATATGCTATGTTTTAGATTCAGTTTTAAGAGCACCATAGACATCTGTGGATATTTATTTTTACTAAGGTTATGGACACCTATCCTATTATTCTTAATGTCAGTGTTCCATCTCGGTTGTGGAAGGCTTAGAACCTCAGTGGGCCTCTTCATGTCCTTCCTGACCAGTGCCATTTTCATTTCTTCAGACAGCCTATTGTGCACAGATTCACAAATGTATTCCACCTTAATATTTTCTGTTTCTTTAACAGACCTTTTGGTACTTTGCTATGACTTGTACATTTTCTTCTTGATTGGTGAATTCCAGTTGCCTTATGAGGGATTTGGTTTTACTGTTCCTTTGTCTTACTCATGTATTTATTATTAGGAACTGTTTTAAGCAAATGTGAGATTTCCTGTAGGTACAGTAGGTACATTTTATTTGAGGTCAAATGGCTGCACTCCATTCATCTCATTATATGACTTTTATGGAAAATTAGTTGAACCAAGAGCCCTTTTAACAGCAGTATTTTGTATTTCACTTTGGCCTTTTTGTGTGTGTTTTGATTAGTGGCAAAATATGCTACAACATGATGAACTGTAAATAAATCTGGGTGTTGTACTGTATACACTGGAAAAAATGCAAATGCAACATTTTCATCATTTACTCTTAACTCACAATCATTACATTTTTATTGTGTTTTTTTATTTAGTAATTCACTGCTTTTGCAATATTGGGACAATAAGAATTTAGGCAAATGAAATATAGAGCATTATTTTAAAATTCCTAATTTCATACTTTAATGGGTAAGCTTCCCAGGTATTGAATTTTCAATCCCCAAGCCTCATATTATCTGTGATGATTTTTGATGAAATGAGCTCCTCTTGAAGCAGTTCTTTCCACACATTGTTTAACATCAGTACATCTATAGAACAACATCTGATTGGGACTGTTTCATCCTATATTGCTTTTCAGTTAAAAAAATGTTTTTTGAATTAAGTACATCTTTGGCCATTCAAAACATGTTCAAATTATCACTCAAATTGTACTGTTATTGTCTAATCATGTCTTTCTGTTTAAACAAGTTCTGCTCCATTTCTACTCAGTTACGTTGAACCAAGAGTTCTTATTATGATACTCTGTTGAACAGTAGAAAGTTAATAAGGTCACCTAAAAAGTTCACTTTTTTAAAGACAATATTACTAAACTTTTAGCTGTGCTGTAAAACAGTAAGTAGCCCAGAGTTGAGGAGGCAAAGAAGACTGACCCTATGAGCATAACACTAAACTTTTTTGCAAAAAAATTAAGACTTAATATGACAAAAACATGCCCACTACTTAATTGTATCCTGCTAATTGTAATTTAATTTAAATTGGAGTTTAAATGCTTGACTATTTTTGAGCTCACAAAAAATGCATTTCTGTTTTTCAGATAGTGCACCAGTACAATTAAAGGAATTAAATGTAAAAGTAGCAGCTGTAATTAAATAAATTGTGGAGATGGTCTAAAGTGTCTCTGCCAGAAAGTATACGTTTAATTTCACTAAATTACTTATTTGCTTGCTTTCTTTATTAATGTCTTTTTTACTACTATTATACTGTACTAAGTCTGGAGTAGAAAGCACAAGTACCAGGAGTCAAGATTGATTTGAATGATTTTATAACATATTAGCTAGCTCTGTATTTATAATTAAAGAATTTGAAGGATATTTGTCAAAATGGCTTGATGAAAAAAACAAAATTTAACAGCAACAAAAAATTTAAGTTTAATTTAAAAATAACCTAGCCATGAACCTGTGTATTTTAATAGCCCTTTTGTAATTCAAAGGATATTTCTCAAAATGGTTTGATAACAAAATAAAAATTAAGTTTAATTTAAAAATAACCTAGCCAAGTACCTGTATATTTTTAATAGGCCTTTATCGTTGCACTTAATCAAAGGTTTGCCACTACGCATTTTGTATGTTACTCCTGACATTTTTAATAAAAGTACAGGTATACCCCAACATTTAAATTTTACTTTATTTATGGTTTTTTTGTTTTTTTTTTAATAAAACCATTGTGTTTCTAAGCTCTCTGACTCAAGGTTTTCACTTCTTGCAGAAGCAAGACATTTTTGAATTAGACATTTATAGGATTTAGATTATGCATGTGAAGTGTTGGTTAGTTCTGTTACTGTATGGAATTCAGAGAGGCTTATTGTAATATTATATTTAAATAATTAAATAATTTGTTTCTTTATATTTACAGGAGGAAACGAAGAAATTTTAACAAGCAGGCAACAGAGATCCTGAATGAATATTTTTATTCCCACCTCAGTAACCCATACCCTAGCGAGGAAGCCAAAGAAGAACTAGCAAAGAAGTGTGCCATCACAGTGTCACAGGTAAGGACAGTTTGGAAACAGGAAGTGGAATGTCTTTCTCTTCACTTTAGGGGCAGCACATGCTCTTAGCCATCTCATTTATATCACATTTTCTTTGAACACTAATGGAAATGTTGATTAGTTACTTGGTTTCTGATATCTCAATTGATATTGATATAGTGTCCAAAGGAACTAATCCACAGATTATTTTTCACTGATTATGCAATGGGGCGGCACGGTGGTGCAGTGGTAGTGCTGCTGCCTCGCAGTTAGGAGACCCGGGTTCGCCTCCCAGGTCCTCCCTGCGTGGAGTTTGCATGTTCTCCCCGTGTCTGCGTGGGTTTCCTCTGGGTGCTCTGGTTTCCTCCCACAGTCCAAAGACATACAAGTTAGGTGGATTGGCTATTCTAAATTGACCCTAGTGTGTGCTTGGTGTGTTTGTGTGTGTCCTGCGGTGGGTTGGCACCCTGCCCAGGATTGGTTCCTGCCCTGTGTTGGCTGGGATTGGCTCCAGCAGACCCCCGTGACCCTGTGTTTGGATTCAGTGGGTTGGAAAATGGATGGATTATACAGTGAAGCTGTCTATTGCTAGAAAGGTTGTCAGATCCAATTGGTTGGGGTCAAAATATTTTTGGAGATTGTCAGGATGGATGGTCTATAGAAACAAAAATGTTTTTGTTTATTGCAGAGATATAATTTTAACCTTTTTGAAAAACAGAAAAATTAAATGTGAATGTCTACTTTAAAAAGAAGCGTGTTTAGAAGTAGCTTATAGTTAGTCAGGCAATGTTCTTTTCTGCTTTTCCTGCTTTGAATGTTCATTAGAATTGAGCATTTTTCATTTGTAGACATCCTTATTAATAATGTTTTAGCATAGGTGGAAAAAAATTGAACATTTGCATAACATTTAGAAGTAAAAGAAGAAGAAGAAGAAGAAAACACAGAATGTTGCTGGTTGTTTGCACTCGGTTCTTTCTGTAATGTCTAAAAAATCCCAAATTTAAGTTTGAATGCACCATATTTAGAATAACTTAAATAATTCAGTCTTCAAAGGGAGTACACATTATATGTGTTAATGTGGAAGTAAATATAGATATTTAGCTAATATTACAGTATTTTAAATTAATGCAGGCTGTTTTGTGTATCAATATGTATTGAACATTTTCTCCTGAGTGATGTGTTATTGTGAGAATCCTCTGAATAAGCTCTGTGCTGTTTCATATTGTATAAATAGTATATTTTGAATGTTGTGGTACTGTACATTGTGAGTAAATTATTTTTCCATCCGTAAATGCTGTAGTTGTGTTTTCCCCAATTCACCCCTTAAAGGGAGCTCCAGATTCATAACACCTCTAATGAAATCTGAATTAGTCAAGTGCTTATATTGGCAGTAGTGCAACGAAAGTCTCTTCCCTTATCTGGTTTGATATAAGTGTGCTGATTGAACTGTGAGGGATGAAGATTGAAGACAGCCAAAGAAATCAGCCATCTAATGTCAGAGTAGGTTAGTTTTATATTTAATAAGATGTTATAGGCAAAAACAGGCTCTAAAGAATGCCATTGTGGAACAGTATTGTAATCTATGTCACAAAACATCTGATAAAAGATTATTTCAGAAAAAATACATTCAATTACATACAAACAAAAAACATTACTAGGCTGCACTAAACAGTATAACAATTTTTGAACTGTAGATGTTTTGTGGTAATGTAGAAGGTGAATAGCCTGGATGCTGGGTATTTGATAGTTGTCAGTGTTGTGCTGAAACCTATTTTTTTTTAAGTAATCTAATTCTAATATGGCTGCATGCAAGGTTGTAAATGTTTCACCAGTTTCCGCTGTTAAAACCATTTGAATTACACATTTTCAATTCAATTAACAAAATAAGGCAAAGTTAGCGATGAAATGACCCTTTATCCATGTAATACTCTGGTGTGTATGTACTGCCCTCTGGTGACCAGAAGACGTCATCTTTTGAAAATGCCTTATGTTTTTTTTATAATTAATAATTTAGATCTTATAGTCATTCATGCTGACACTTAAACTATATGTATGTACGTATATATATATATATATATATATATGTGTGTGTGTGTGTGTAAGTTAATTTATTTTCAATATCTGTCTAAACTTTATGGCTAAACCAGGTTACGATAAAATTACAAACTAAATAATAAATGGAAGTATTCTTAAGTAAAATTATGAATAGTGTTGGTAAACAGACCTGGTTTTGTTGTTTTAAATCTATGATATGGCCTTCTGTTGCTTTTCATGTTATATACAATAGTGGTATCCTTATATTCTCTAGATTTTTGCATTTTTATTATAGCATGTTATGTGAAACTACATTTTCTGTGATGTAGTGTGGACTTTTTAGTAGTCTTTATTAGTTTGATATTGACATCCTGTCCATTGTTGTTTCCTGCTATATGCTCTATGCTACTGGAATAAGCTTAGGCCCCCACAACTCTGAATTTGATTAAGCTGGTTTGAGAATGGTAATAATTGATATTGTTGTCTTTATACATTACTGTTTTTCTTTTTTAAAAACATATTGAGGAATCATAACTTCATACACAGAGCAGTTCTCAATCTGCATAGTAATTCATGTGTTAAGCAAGTGTTCATTAATTTAATTTAAAACAACAAATTTATTGCATCTGATTATGCGTTCTTTCACACTGGATGCTCTCAAAAATAAATGAAGTGGTTCAGAGTGAAAAACCCTAAATTAACACCTCTACATTTTTACAGTAGTTGAACATCTTTTAAAGAGTGTTATTTCTGCTATTTATTTTATTTCTTGTAGCCATTTTGAAATAAGATGAAAACCAAAAATTGTATCTTTTACTTGCCCCCATAATCTATATACATATAGAGTTATATATATGCAAGGCTGACTAACTCACTTACTAACTCATTCACAGAAACACTATTTCCTATTAAGTCACAAAGCTGAAATTTGGCAGGATGGTACATCTAGGGCAGTAGACACCTGCTAAGAAAGGAAATTTCAATATTTCCTTCTAAACTCACTCCCCACAATAGAAAAATGAGATACCCTAAAATCTCTTGATTGAAACTTGTTGACATTGTTGAAAAAAGAAAATTTAGCTGACAAGTTTTTATTTGTCTATATTTGTTGGTAGTAATGTTTTAAAGAGTGGGCTATTAGGGACAATGTATTGTTTCTGCAGAGCACTGCAGTGGAAAGGAAGGAATCCCACAGAGAAGTGGGGCTCCCACTTTATGCAAATGAAAGCTGTGACTAGAAGCGAAGGGGAAGGACAAACGTTCCGCAAAGCTCAAAGAAGATGTGCTTAGCAAGTTGACTCCATGGGTTCACACAGTACTCCCTAATTTGTTAGCTTCTTCTTACTCCTTGTGGTGCAGAATAATATATATACAAATTTGAAAGGGGTTGTTCCCCATGGATTGCTCATCGCCCTTATATACCATACATATTCTTTGAAAAACAGGGTGGGCAATAACAGGCCCTTGGTGGTGAAATACACACAGTATTGCACAGAACTGGGGTGTTTCCTTGGAGGTCAGACTGTGATGTGCCGTTGTGCTCCAGTTTGCAAAGCAGAAATAGGGAACTGACAGTTCAACATACCAGCACACTTCAAGCCTTATGTCCGTACAAGTCAGGAGTGACTTTGTGCCTTGGTAAGTTTACTCAGCTCCACCATGGGCACAGCACAGAGCCGGTCGACATTGCAGTGCATTTTCAGGGGGTCGCTACCTGCATACACCCAACCTATTAAACACATGAGTGAATGTTAGTTCAGTGCAGCGCTCTGAAACCCTGAGGTGTGAAAGTAATGACTAAAGGGTGACAAGGAACAAGATGCTGTGTAAATAGAGTACTGCTAATATTCAGTAATTTGGTTCCACTTCAAACACTGGGACATTGTGCATAGTTCACCATGTTATTACTTTTCACCTGTTTCTTTCTGTACAATGCTAAAAACATTCAGTTCTTTGCAGGTCCCTTGTAAATGTGCAATTTGTAAAAGTCGATGCTGTAAGCAATAAAGTGAATTACAATTCAGTGTACATTGCTTTGGATCTAAACCCTCCAAAACTGTGACTGGGGCAAGATTACAGATCAAAGCATTATATTCAAATATGATAGAAGCTAACATTTTTACAGGATGTACTACTGGGTGGAATTTTATTTACTAGCCACCATACCTGTCAAAGATAGGTAGCAGAATACATGTAAAAGTATTTGCTATCACTTGCCCTACATGTACCTTTAGCGCCTTTCTTCTGTATCCTAATGCGTCTGAACCTCTCCTGCTCAGCAACCCCGTTCTTGAGCATGTTTCGTTAAAGCATGCTTTAAAGATTCTTATCACTTAAAGGCACCTTGCTCACCTCCTGTCCACTTTTATTCTTCCTGTTTTTGAAGGCAACTCTCAGCGTGGCTCAAACGCCTTCCTCTTTTGATCACATCAACAAAGCCAAACTGATCAATCACGCCAAAGCCAAAGTGACCAATCAGACTGCTCAGAGGGATTGGACACACACTCAGACCTTAGCATTTTATTATAGATACCCTAAATTCCCATTATCCCTACTAATTACCTGTTTTAATTCAGAGTAATACAGTTTATTGTAAAATTACATTTTCTTATGACCATCAATAAAGCTAAGGTTAATCACTAGGAAAAGCAGGAGCTGATCTATAGAACAAATTTTTACTCCTAATATTACCTCCAGTAGAAGAAAAAAAATATAAAAAGAAAAGTGCTCAGTTAGTTCTATAGTATTTATGATATATCTGATTAACAGTGCTATAACCTAGGCCCATTGTCTTTTGAAATTTCTTTGGGCTAAGCTGGGTAGCACAGCTAGTGTAACAACATGTAGAGAAAATGAATGAATGAGTTTCTGGGTGACAGAATACTTTGTCACTGCATAACTTTGCTTGAATTTCAGGTTCAGATCTGCACTGGGGCCTCTTGTGTGAGAAGTCCACACGTTTTTCTCTTGTTTCGTAGGTTTCCTGCAGATTTTTATTTCCTTCTATAATGTAAAGCCAAGCTGTTTGGGTAGGCAGAAGCACTAAATTAGCCCAGTGGAGTTGAATGGGGGCTTGTATTGGCTCCCTAGAATGGATGTGTACCCCATTGCTTCTGGGATTTACTAAAGAAACTAGAACATAGATAGACATTTGTATAAATGTTAGTTTTCTACAAAAACCTCAGAAGCAAGTGAAGTATTCTAAAGTAGTTAAAATTTTTATGTAAAAACTTTATCTGCTACAGGTGTATAATTAAATATTGCATCCCATTTATTATTATAGTCACCAACAGCAGTGGCAGATGTTTATGTCTGATACTTTACATAATTTTTTTTATAATTTTTTTACATAATAATAATTGTTTGAATTTCCCCTTGGGATCAATAAAGTATCTATCTATCTATCTATCTATCTATCTATCTATCTATCTAATTTGAATTAAATAAAAGACGAGAAAAACAGCAAGTTTTACCATGGTGTAGGTTTTGGCAGTTGTTTGCCAAATTACAAATGAAACATATAGGCTTTATTATTTTTACTTACGTGTAATTATAAATTCATGTACTAAGATGGCTCTTTAAAGAAATGTTGATATGAAATTAATACTTGTTATGACTTCTGCAGGTATCAAACTGGTTTGGTAACAAGAGAATCCGATACAAGAAAAACATTGGAAAGTTCCAAGAAGAAGCCAACATATATGCTGCCAAAACCGCCGTCAATGCTGCCAATGCATCTGCACATGGAAGCCAAGCCAACTCTCCCTCCACTCCAAACTCCGCAGGTTAGCGTTCTTCAATTCGCCTTTCAGCAAAGTTTCATGTAGCCACAGTTGGAGAAGGGTGCTCTTTGCCAGCGTAGATCTTTTCTGCTTGAGTTGTGTGTTGTGTAGAATCCCAGGTCTTTACCCTCAGTAGTGTGATGAGCACTGGGATAAGAACATTAACCTGCAGCTTCTGTGCAGTGAAGAAAGTGTAGTTCTCTAAGTTTGAGAGCATTTTGATGGGGTGGTGGGCGGCTGTTTTTTATGTGTGTGTGTTATCATTGTTGTTTATACTAGAGTATTTATGTTTTGTTTGCTGAAAATAAATTAAGAACTTAGTTATTAACACCTTTATTATTTTATTAGTTTTCAAAAAATATATAAACTCGTCTTCATTTCTCATTTATACATGTCAGCTATTTTCCTGTATTATGATACCTAGGCATACAGTAATATAATATCCTTTCTGACCTGGGCCCCATTCTCTACTGGAAGTCTCTGTGCTGTGCCACTTGCTTGTTTGCATTGCATATGGCTTACACTGATATTTCCTGTACAGACTTTACTAACTATTAATAATTTTCTTCCTTAACTGCATTTTTTAAGTTCTAAAAATATTGTAGCTCAAAGTATCAGCTGCTTGAAACGTGAATGTTGAGCTCCACTCTTTTGGCTTTCTGGCTGAGGTTTTTTCCTGAAGTGCCATTTAGTCACTGAGTGAAGAGAGGGTCATCTTGTGCACACAGCCATATTGCATGGTGGGCTTTTGGCAAGAGTGCCACTCAGATCCAGATTGATTGGTGTTAAGATCTGGGTGTTAAAGTCATTGCTATCTCCAGCAACCTTTCTAGCTGTTTAATGATATAATCTGTATTATATATATATATAAAAAAAAATTATATATTAATATAGCTGTTGAACTAAATTGTCCAGAAGGGCTCATTGGGATTACAAAGTGATGTTTCTCTTGCCTTCAGTTGAAGATTGCTTAAATGACAGTAACAGATTAAGCACCTCTCATATTAATTGCCATCTTCTGCCAGACAAGTTTTACTGTATATTTGTCATATGAACCCTCCCCCCATGACTACGTAACTTATAGTTTTAGGTGTTTTTCTGAACTTTGTTAGCATGTATTTTCTACTTTGTATGGAGAAAATTTATAACTTGTCTTTGCTAATGTTTGCACCTTTTACTTAAGCTTCCACACCCTCCACCCTACTTACCCTACTCCCCTCACTTCCCTGACTTTCCTTTGAACCCTCTGCTTGCATTGCTCCCTGCACTAACAGTAATGGGAGATGCCTGCTCTGCATGTTCACTGCCTTGTGTTCTGGCCAAAGCAAGACTGACCCTCCTTCTCTCTGTGATTCAGGTGCTCACTCTTTCCTTTCAGGTTCTTCTGGTTCTTTTAACATGTCAAATTCGGGAGACTTATTCATGAACGTGCAGTCACTCAATGGGGACTCTTACCAAGGGGCCCAGGTTGGAGCCAACGTACAGTCGCAGGTAGGGATTGTTGCAGTGCATAGGTTCACTTAGAATTAGGCACATATTTTGTTTAACTCATATTTGTATTCTATAAATAGTGAAATCTCTTGACAGATAAAAACAATGCAGTGCAGCCTTGTTTGAAAGAATTCAAGAAATCATAGTAGATGCAACACATATTTTGTCTGCAGTGCAGCTGGGAGCAGACTGGTCTTTTTCCACCATTATAATCTGATCACATTAAGCCAGAGAAAACCGGCCAGTCAGACTAGTCGTCTAAGACAGATTTTCAGGCTTGTTCTCAGAGAGTGTCTATGACAGCTGTCTTTCTGTTTGTCTTGTATTTCTTCCATTTTCAGACATATGTTAGGTCTTGTAAACAACTTTGACAATTGGATCCTATAAGTAGTGTAGGGGATAAAAAACACCTTTACATCTTCATGGGTGTATAAAAAATGTTAAGGTTTAAAAGTGTTGCCAAAAAATTGAATGCCATGCCCCCTGCCGGTGTACTCATGGATTGGTGTACACAGTAAATTAGATCTTCATCTACAGCCTCCAAATCACAGTTGGTGTGAGCACCGTAGTGCACAACATCCAAATCACATGAATGTACTTATTTTCTATTGCAAAGTGTGCTCACCAGGCCAGTCCATTCCATGATTTTTTTTTTCTTTTTGCCTCGCAGCTCCCTTGTGTACAGCATATTACAAGCATGGAGCAACATTTTAAAGATACAGTAGCATAAACAAATCATTAGTTAGCACAATTTGCTGAATCTCATTTCCAGCTCTCGCAGAATATGTTTGTATCCAACAGAAATGTGATTATATACAAATGTTGAATTTTACAAATTAATTCAAGAAGAAAGGAGTTCATAGATAGCTCATAGCTGTTTGGAGTTTTGACAAAATTTGAATTTTCCTCGTCAGCACACACTGAGAAGCAGATCATGTAGACACTTTTGGAACAAAACCAACATTCATCTGCTTGCGCCACTGCAAAATGATGGTCAGATTGTCATGCTCGAGGCACTTATGGCCATATATTCTGAGTGTGGGAATAATTCCAGCACTATTGCTTTGCAAGGACAGCAGCAAAATGTTCCCTATAGCAGTGTTTTTGCCCCCCTTTTAATATGTCTGCATCCCCACATGCTGTGGGTGTTGAAATGAGCATATTCAATGAGGGCCTGAAGGATGAAGGATGAACAAAGAGGTCTTCTGAGTTAATGATTTACGAAATTCGAGTTACTACAGATATCAAGGTCATTTTCCTTTCTTCTCCATAGTAATGTCTAATTTCCAAAGCACATTGAGAAAAGCTGGCTGCTTTGAGCTTTGTACCCAGCAATCTTTTTTTGTGATTTACTGCCTCACCTGTAAAGCAATGCAGATGCTATGACCTTTTATTTCCAGTTGGGTGTTTAAAAGGCTTCAACTGATAGAAGCAACAGGAAAAAAAATGTTAAGAGATTATTAGCAGTGTTAACATAAGATTTGACATAACTTGTTATTTTTCATTGAATTAAAAAAAAAACGCTTTGCATAGTACTTTGTGAAAGGCGCTATATCAAATATAACTTAGCTTAACTGTATGTTGTTTATAAAGGTTGAAGTGTGTTGGTGGACTGCCAAAATCTTAAGGGACGGCACATCTGAAGAAACCTTTTCTTTCTTTTTCAGGTGGATACCCTTCGCCATGTTATCAGTCAGACAGGCGGATACAGTGATGGACTCACAGCAAGCCAGATGTACAGTCCGCAGGGCATCAATGTAAGAAAAATAGGCTTGTTTTTTATTTTGTTCCCTCTACCAATTATTTCAAAGCCATAGGGCTTAGAATGCCACTTAGTAGGACTTGTCTGAGCTTCACGGTCACCTAGTTGATTGCTTCTGTATCGGTCACGCCATCGGCAGCGTACTGCCCACGAAAAGTGGTGATCGGGCAGGCTTCATGCAGGCAGCTGGCGTCTAAGGCTGTCAAATACAATCAGTGTTCGCATGGCACCTGCGGCCACACACGCTCAGCCGAGAGGAGCTGCGAAACAGGTGACACCTAGTGCAACACTAGTTTAAAATGTCACCGGGGACCGGACTGTGATTTCCATACAGGGGCCAATGGCCATAATCTACTAGGATGGGATAAGTCCCTCTAAAAATAAATCAGCTGGGTGGTGAAGGAAAATAAGGGGAGCAACGTTGTCTTTGATTTTGGTTTTTTTTTTTTTTTTTAATTTGGGTATGCTGGCGGCTGTGACTAGCATGAAGATTCACAGCGACAAGCTGTGTCGTAAAGAGGAAAATCGATAAGACAGACACAAGGAAAACTGGATGTAGATTTGGGACAGCAATCCAACTGCATTTCTCAGATCATGCGTCTGCCATCTTAATGGCGGTGACAGCAAGCTGGGACAGGAGGACAGACACAAACCTAGATGTGTTCTCAGCCAGTTTTCTGCCTTCCTCTGAAGCCAGAAAATGATTAAATGGCATTTTGTTGAGTAAATTCTACACATTTTAAGAGAGCTGAACGTATTATTATTATTTTTATGTCATTTGCATTACCAGGGATTTTCATTTCCCTTCAAGCAGTATGTTCATAAAAGACAGATGATTTTAATATTTAGCATCTTGCAGGATACTCAAGTGAAATGCCATAATACATTTGTCATTCTATTTTGGGGTTTCTATTCGTTAGAGGAAAAAACATTTGTTTACATTCATAGTTGACAAATATTTACTCTGTACTTGATTGATTTATTAAATTTTATAACAACATTTACCTTGCACAAGTGATATATTTTTAATAGATTACTGTGTGTGTCATATATGACATTCACTATTGTGGTAGATGATCATTTTGCACCTCAGATGACCTGTACTATTGCCTTTCATACATATATTTTAGTTTACTGGCATTAAATGATTTCTATATTGTAAATATACCCAATATATCAGTAGTAATGTTTCAACAGTTTTTATTGTTTTTCTCGTGACAGATCTGCTTGTCCTTCTCCCGCTTTGTTTCTAGTCAAAGGGACTCAAGGCTTGTAGATTTGACATGTAATTTATGCTTAAATTTATATGAGGGTTTTAAATGGTGCATTCCTCTTAAAAATTCAGAAAAGTACTTACTTTGATTTTGTTTTCCTGCTCGTAAAATTCACTTGCGCTTTTAAAAAAATAAATATGCATAAATTACAATTTAGCAGTAGGTTGTAACATTATTTTCTCCCATTTTGAGGGAAAAGGGTCTGTTTGTTTGTTTGTTTGTTCATTGTGTTCATTCAACGCACAGCACAAAACGAAATAAATATTCATTGCAATCATGAAACACCTCAGGTTCCCATAGTCAGGACTGACCTTCATTTTCAAGCCACGGTTTGTTGTGAGAGCAAGAGGTTTTTAGGGCAAAATCCTTTTTCTGCTAAATTATTCCATTCTCCCTTCAGTTTGTCGTAATGACCAAGTCAGTACACAATGCATGTATGTGGCAGACTTTCTTCCTCTGCCTTGAAACAGTAATTATGGCTCTGAAATAGATGTAAAGTGTCACTAAAGCTGAAGATTTTGCAAGTTTTTGTTTTGATTACAGACTGCTTCTACCTTAAATAACAGGCTTTGAAATAAGGGGTTGCCAACGACCATTTTCAGGCTTCTTTTGATGGCATGAAAATTGCTATTAATGTCCTAAATGCTCTTTAGCAAGCCTGTCTGAGGGATTTGAAATGGGTTCAGTGTTCCCCATTATATTTACATTCCAGTCTCGAATGTGATAATTTGGTATAATTGCTTCTTCCATTGCTTGTCTTTTGAGTTTTGTTTCAGGGAAGACTTGATACATTCTCAATATAGTAATTTGAGTTGGGTTGGGTATCTTTCTCATAGATTTCATTCTTGGGGGGGAAGATGCTAAATAATATATATTTATGTTTTTAAAGACTTGCAGCTTGTCAGTTTTCCGTGACTTACTTTAACTTATGTTATTTAGCCCACTTGTAAGTAGTTCATTTTTATATGTATTATAAATTAGAACATGTGATAATAAATAAATATGTGTGATGGATTAAGTGTTTAAAGGAAGATCTGTCTTTTTCTCCCATGCTGTGCCCCTTTTAGCCATCACCAAGCTGCTTCAGTTTCTTTTTTATCTAAGTGGTTTATGGCCACCAGCCAGTGTTACTTCCTTTTTTTTTTAGCCTCTTCAACTTGCTAGGCTTTTTTTTTTTTTGTTTGACTCTTGCCCTTCTATCCGCTCTTTTTTATTACATACGTAGTATAAGTTCCTCCCATCTCATCCTCTTGTCATATCTGAATCTTCACAGCGTCCAGCCTTGTGCTTGGTCATTTTCAGCTTTCTTAATGTATCTCCACATCTTCAAAGCAGTTCACGTTCCCCTCGACTGGTGTAACCCTAGACTTTGCCTATTGTTCATTTTACATTAGTCATGCAGTCACCTTCATTAAATGACTACATTTTTTGCATTTGATTTTGCATAAATGTCTAGTGTTTTTTTAGTGCATTCTATTAGTACAGCATTGAATAATAATCTTTCTGGAATTAAATCTTTTTTGGCTTTTGGTGCCCTGTGGTGAGCGGGCACCCCATCTTGGACTTGTTCCCGCCTCACACTTGATGCTCTCCCCTGCAACTGTAACACAGATTAAACAGGTTTAGAAATGTGAAGAAGAAGGGGTGGGTTTTGCTTGACCCCCATATATATATATATATATATATATATATATATATACACACATATATGAGAGTGACTTAAATAGTGTGTATTTTCATAATTAAATTTCTTTGCATGATATACTATTAACCATTTTAAAATTGTAAACATGTGAACGTTCATATTCTGCATTTCGGATTTGGGTCTTCTCAATCTAAAAAAATCAGCCCTGTACTATGTATGCTTAAACAAACAAACAAAAAAAAAAGACTTACAGAAAATATCTTCTCTTCCTTACAGGCTAATGGAGGCTGGCAGGACGCAACTACCCCCTCATCAGTGACATCGCCAACAGAAGGTCCAGGGAGTGTTCATTCCGATACCTCCAACTGATCCTTGTCATGTGCTGGATTTCTCCAGCACCTACCAATCAGAGTGGAGTTCCACCAACCAATAAGAAATAGGATTTCCTTCTGCTTTGGAGTGCTTTAAAAATTAACACTAACATGGACAGTTGTTTGTACCCTTTCTTTTTTGTTGGGTAGAAGCCCCCCCTGACACTAAGGAACATTTGAACCGTTTCAAGAATTTACATTATAAAATACAAATAATTGATACAATTTAAGAAACAATTTGTACCATTTTCATAATATTCTGAGGGTCTAGTTTGCCTCCTCACTGTAATATCTCTTGCAAAATTATAGGCAACCCTGCTTTTTAGGTTAACTGCTTTCACTCTACCTCTCAGCAAAAGAAACAAAAAAATGTAATTACAACACAGAAAAATGTTCTTTTTTTAAAAAAAAAAAACAAAAAACTTTGTAATGATAAGCAGAAAGCACTAGTTCAACGTCTTCTTTGTGAACGGTTACACATAAAGGACACTTTTCCTGTGACTGTATTTCTGGGATTGCAAATACATTTGTAGTATTGTAATATTTACCAATCTCTCTCAAGAAGAAAGAAACTAAACACATAACATCTGGAGGTTTTCCACCATATTTAAGTGTTGCATGGATTCCTGTAATGAAGACATGATAGATTTAGATTAAATAAAGCCAAGGTCCACCATAGAGGAATAGAGGAAGCCTGCTTACAGACCCTTCAAAGGCTAGCAGTGAACAGTTACTCGAGTGTAGCAGCACTTCTCCCCGTTGGCAGGTCTGGGCACAGGGTATTCTGGGCAGAAGTACTGTATGAGCAGAGAAGGCTCTATAATGAATCGTTTCCGCAAGAATCTCCAGAAACAAAAGAAGAAAAAGTCTTAAAGCTGTGGTTTCTTCCATCAACATTTTGTAAAGTATAGCATAGGGTGAAACAGTATAAGCCTGGAAATATGCAATATCGTATAAGACCACTGGCGCGATTCATGTCTGGAGAGTCTGCTGTGTTTCCTGTAGCCGGTCAGTAGTATAGCTTGGTCCAGCAGTGTTAAATCTCCGAGGTTAAACTTTTAATGGGTTGGATGCAGAGAGAGTATTCCATGGCTGCATCGATATCATGAGAACAGAACACTTAGCAGATGCAAGTCAAGTGTTCAGTGTACGCCTTTTCCCAAATTGTAGCTAAACATAAAGCAAAGCGTGTTGAGTGCAGTATCGGGATTTATTACATGTGTATTGCTTGTGGTCTCATCAGGTGCTGATTTAATTGGTGAAAGTGTAGAGCCAGCAAACAGTCTTTGAAAGGTATTATTTGCAACACAATTTAGCCCAAATTTTTACTACGGTGCTGCAATTTCAAGGCGTATGTATGTACTTCTGGCATGAACCGTAACCACTGTTACTTTTTATATTTACATAGATATTTAAATTCTGCCTGATGGGTCAATGTGCTCATTAATTTACTACCATATTGCAAGTAATACCATGAAGCGCCAGACCAAGTCTGATTAGTGTTAATCAGTCACCACTGCTATTGAATAAACGTTTTTTGCTTTTGTGATTGTTTCCTGGTTTGTCAGAGTCTTTCTAAATGGATACAAATGTAAAGTTTTAATCCATTTATAGTAATGGTTAAATTAAGAGAGATAAGGGCAAACAAAACAGCATACGTTTGAAACGGCTTTACTAGAATTAAGAAAGAAAGAAGTGTTTTTACAGGAATCTACTTTTGTTTTTTTTTTTGTTTTTTTTTAAAAAGATCCATCACTTTTCTAGTACTTATGAAAACCTCAAACCAGCTTGTAATAATAAACAACCTCTCCTGTTTTCACTCTTTTCATAAGACCAGTCAAAAACATTTTTTCATTTTAAAAATGTTTTCTTTCCAGTTTCTACAGGTTGCCTTTTCTTGTAATTTAACATGTCTGCCCAGATCATCACTTTGATACCAAAAACTACAGAAGTGAAAATTCTATATAGTGTCAGCTTTATGAATAATTTTTCATGGTTTCTTGCAAAATGTGTCTTGTTCTTTGTAGTATTGATGAACATTTGATATGAATGTTCTTGTATACTCAAAACCAAAAATGCAGTCAAGAGTTCAGAAGCGGTTTGTGAAATACCCTCACAGCGCACAGACACGGTTTCTTTTTACACGTCATTTTGTTATAGAGAAATGACAACGTTTTTCTTTCTGAGTCGTGGCACAGAACTACCTACATTTTTATTTTTATGTTTGTTTTTTTTTTTATTATTTTATTTTATTTTACGCATCTGTGAATTAACTCCAAGATGTGAATGTGCACCTTTGTTATTGTTTCACTTCTTTGAAAAGGAACAGTGTCCATTTTTGTAATCCATTGTCAGCCATCAGAAACAGATAATAATAGTAATAATAATAATAATATTTCAGACATTTTGTTTAGGGCTGCAATTAAGATTAGTAATTACGATTGTTTTTACTTTTAAAAATGGATACTGCCATTTGCAGGTGATGTGAAAAGTTTCAAAGTAAAGCAGGTTAATGCAAGACTTAAGCATTAATGACCACTCCGTATTCCAGTACCGTTTAATACTTTGGAGAATTATTCTTCAGAGCCACACTGCTTGGTGGTCTTTACATACCCTTGTTGTTGGGGTAGCTAAGCGAGAGTGTGTGTGGCTGTAACAACCTCTACGGCCTGCTGAATATTAAATATTATCCAATAACAAAGTCAAGCAGCTCATTCAGACGCATGAAGAGTCGAGTTTAACTACAGTAGTCCAAATGATCAGCCGTTCCTGGCATTTGACATCTTCTGCTTCACTTTTCACATCTCCTCTGCAGTCCCACACTATCATTTAAAGCTTCATGTAATGATGCTTTATTTTTAAGTAAAAAAAAAAAAGAAAAAGAAGCAATTTGTAAAACATCAAATGTTTACTTTGTTGCATGTTTTTTGTTCTTTAAAGAAAATACTACAGTGTTTTTTGAATGTTTCTTCTTTTTTATAATGATTTCAGAGTATGAAGTCACTGAGCCCTAAGTTGGCTTAGTTTTAACTTTTAAGATCTGCATATGTAAAAATATATAAAAAATGAAAATACAAAAATAGTGTCTTTTTGATTCCAAAATAAACTCTTGTGTTCTGTGAGAAAACTAACAAGGTGTAGGTTTTATGGTCTCTTAATTTGTACTGGTAATGCATATTCCAAATAAATAGTTTCTTTTGTTTCAAAAATGAACTTTTTGGTGTACAGATTTATTAGTCTGAAACGGACTAAAATTACTTTCCATTTCCTAGAACTTGTCTTTTTGTTGTTCTTTTTTTTGTGCGTTCTATAGTGTTACAAAGCTATTAAGTTTTCAGAAAGTGTTCTAAAAACAAATAATGCCATTTTTCTATATTAAAGAAAATATTGATATTTGTTTTCCTTAACTCCAAAAAACTGGACACGTGTATACTATACTACTGAAGACGATAGATATTTATAAATAAAAGTACCAAGTAGCAGTAATGCCAACAAGTATGCCTTGAGCTGTTCTCTTTTCTAATGAAGGAATTCCTGTTTGATTTCTTATGAGATGTCAAAATTCGGGGCTTGACAAAATGGATCCTGGCACACACGCTATATCAATGGCTGACTCGTGCCCTGTGCCCAATGCTACCAGGCAAGGCTCCGGCCTGTGTGACCCCAAACCTGAATTCTGTGCTAATGGGTAAATCTTCTATTTCAGTTTATATTCTTCTCCCCTCAATTTGTGTTGCTTGCTCAGTTTGCACAGAATTGCAGATGTTTGTCGATTCATCTGCTTTTAGTAAGTACATCATGGGGTGGATTGTCTTTACTTTTAAATAGTGCTTCTCTCACTACTCAAAGTGCTTTTCATAGTGAGTGGGGAGCCACTTCAACCACCACTAATGTGTAGCAACCACTTGGATGATGTGACGGCAGCCATTTTTGCAGCAGTACACTCACCACAGATGAGCTACTAGGTGGTGAGAGAGATAGACAATTAGAGACAGGGGATGATTAGAGGGCCTAAATGAGTAGACCATGGTGGGCAATTTAGCCTGGACATTGGGATACATTCTACTGTTTACAAAGGATGCCCAGGGATCTTTAATGACCACAGAGACTCATGACCTCGGTTTTCCGTTTCATTCAAAGGACGGTGCCATATTTACGGCTCAGTGTCCCCATCACTGCACTGGGACATTGGGATCCACATTCAGACCACAGAATAGATGCCCCCTGCTGGCCTCAACAAGACCTCTTCCACCAACAACCCAAGAGTTTCCTAGATGGTCACCCATCCAAGTACTGGCCAGGTCTGAAAAGGTGGATGTCGTGTTCTGGAGTGCATGTCGTGTGACTGCTGGTATAAATATTTTTGAAAGGCAATTTCTAACCGTTGCATCTTAATTATACATTTTAGTATTTGAATTTAGAAATAATGTATGTACTGTATTAGTAAATGTTCATATTGGCTATTTCTACTGTTAAAGATGCCTCAGAGGTAAGTTATTTGATTCATTTACCTTAGATACTCACGTATAAGTTGGGTCTTGGAACCCATAAAATTAGACCCCAACTTGTATACCCGTTCAAAAATGTGACACTTAATTTTTTTTTTACATCTTCTTGCCTCCTCCATGCATCAGTTTCTCAGGTGCATCGAATTTTGTTGCAGCAGTGCAGTTATCAATTTCTTTCGCTACTTCAACAACTTTTAATTTAAAACCAGCTTCATATTTTCTTCTGATCGAATGCTCCATCGTAGATAAGGGATGCTCTTACGATAAAGATGTATGAGGGTGTGAGATACAAAAAACACAAAACAGTGCAAACGTCACCTCAGAATAGTTCAGTTATTGCCATGTGGTCACGTAGGCACAATAGAGAGGGAGAGAGAGAGAGGTTGGGAGCACACGCTGATACAGCGCATTGCCGCACCCACATAGAAAACAAAGGCAGTGTGCTCCGTGGTTACTCTCTCAGGTGGGCACTAGCATATCATAATCCCTTGTACCAATAGCGTGAGTATTTCGCATTTGACTTATATGACAGACATTATAAAATACCAGAAATTACACTGTAAAGTCAAGTCCAAACTTATCCGCAGGAGAACTTATCCACGAATATATACGGTAATTACCTTAATTGATTTTTTTAAAGTAAAAGCTTGTCCTAATCATCAGTAACAGATGTTATTCTTTCAAAGCATGACTTGATTTCATTTTGCAGAAATTAGGGTTGTCATTGGTCTGAATGGCCTGTTTTCGTCAGAACTGCCTTAATGCTCTAATCGGCTCTAAACTCACTTATTCCAACACATGGTCTTCGGGGGTCCCAGCAGCACTGGACACATGGTAGGACACAGCCCTTAACAGTGTGTTGGTCGATTGCAGGGTCAGCCACACTTGAGTCACTTTGGAATCGCTAATCAACCAAACCTGCTCGTCTTTGTGGATGTGGGAGGAAAACCCAGTCAGACATGCTGACAAAGTGAAAACTCCAATTTGGATCCAGGGTGCTAGATCTGTGAGGGGGGAGGGGAGGGCACTGTGCCACCATGCCACCCAGTGAAACTTGCATTATCTGTAATCTTTCCCCTATACTAGTTACTTTAACAGGAGATGATGATGATGATGATAATGAAAAGTGGGGCTGAAGTGGACACTGGGGTATGCTGGACTTATTGTCAGGCCGGTTAACAGCTCAGCTTGTACATTTGCGTTTTGCGCACAGGCCTTTCTGCGCTCTCATAAAGGCTATTTTCACACAGATAACGTATTCCTGTCTGCCAACCATTCTCATTCTGTCCAATCCATGTGCCTGTGATGTCAATAATGCCGAACAATATCTGACTTTGAATTACATCCGTCATATTGGAAAGCACTTGTTATTTCACATGTCAGTACTTATCTCTTCTCCGTGCAATTTACCAATACTGCACGGCGACGTTTAAAACTCGTATTGACTTTAATTGTCCTAGTGATAAAATGTAACTCAAATAAAACCTGGAGACAATTCATTTTACAGCTCCACTTAGCACAGGCGGCTTCTGTAGATCTGACCTGTCCAATAACTTTCGAATCTTTTATTTCATGATAAATTCCTTCCTGTCATTTAACAGTGGATGTCGAAAGCTAATTTGGATAAGATTACACTCCCTGTAAAGAAAAAATCATGTTGAGAGCCTTCATAAGTAATAAATTTGTATATTGAAAGAAATAAGAAGCAGAGTTAATGTGAGCTTAGCTGCAATGAAAATCCCTAATAACCCTCGTACCCTCCAGGGCTTCAGTCGGCCAGCCCTAATCAAGAGCTTTCTCTCCTTTTCATAGCATATCTGCTAGTAACAACGAGAGTAATTACGCTCTTCAGAATCCCCAATTAGAAGGGATTTAAGATAACAAAATATTGTGCATCTCCCCAGTCCTGTTTCTTGGCTTTCCTATTACTTCTTGGAAAAAATGGCTGCACTTCAAACTGTCTACAGCATAAATAAGCTTTAGCTGCCCTGCATGGTCTGATTCCTCTTTAACAACTAATCTCAAAGTGACTGTGTAATGAACTATAGCCTCTGGTTAGGAAGACAGAAAGAGATGGTCTCTAGATTATACCTTTATAATCATAAATTGGTTCCATTATGGTATGTATTCAAACCACTGGGCATGACAGAAGCCGTGGGAGTAAAGGCAGAAGCAAAAATGATGAAATTTAATTAGCTGGTAAGATCGACTCGTTAGTGTCGAAGGAATTTTCTGGACTGCCAATATCAGGTTTACTTTCTCGAAACTATTTGCAGAAATGTAATTTTTTTGAAAGCTGTGCATTTTTTAATTGAACGCTTATTTTCAAGCCATTGGCAGGTCTGCTTTATAACAAAATGAGTAAAAAAAATAGAATTTGCTACCATGCTTAAAAACCTGAAAAGACTACACTTGGAAAATGTGTTCATATTCAAGGAATCGCAGTGCCATTGAAGTCACAGCATTGTTGCCAACCAGATATTTATTTATTTTGCCAATGTTGCACAGTCTTGTTCAGATCCTGAAAGAGAATGAAAAGACATTTTAACTGCTTTATCAATAAGAATGTTTTTAGTAATGTTTAAGAAAAGCTAGCTGATGTGTGGGCAGCACAGTGACACAATGGGTAGTCCTGCTGTCTCCCGCCTCCAGCGTCCCAGGCTCAAATGTCAGCCTCTCCGAGGAGTCACCGTGTTCTCATTGTGTCTGCAGGTGGCGCTGCTTTTGCCAAAGACCTGCACGTGCCAGCTGGCCCGGTGTGTGTGCTTAAAGGGTATACTGTGAGCTGGATCCATCTTTGCTCCTGATGCTGCTGTTAAAGACTCTGGCTCTGAAGTGGATTAAGTGCCTTTGATATTGGAGGAATGGAAAGTCCATTCGTTGGGGCGCCTGTCACCTTTTTTTTTTCTAAAATAGCTGTTAGACACAAGAGAAGAGTAATTTGACTTCATTTGTGTGAAAGGAGGGTTGACAAGGTGGCACAGAGGGCAGTGCTAATGCCTTACAGATGCAGGGCCACATGTCTGCTCAATGTCTTGGGGGACTCGGCATGTTCTCCCCAGCTTCATGTCTGTGGGTTTTTTTTTTCCCAGGTGCTCTGGCTTTCTGGAAGTGCTGTACGGTGCTTCCTGTGTGATTGTGGGTATGTTCAAGAGTTGCCTCTACAGTGGACTGGCACCTTCTCTGAGGCTGTTTCCTGCCTTGTCCTCAGGGCTGCTGGGATATGCCCTACTCACCACCTCCCACAATCCTAAACTGAATTAAATGTGTTCAAGAATGGTATATTATGCTTGAGAATGTGCCTGTTATTGTGATTAACATTAGCCCAGTCAATAATAATGCACAATTCTATATGTAACACTAAATCACAGACTATGGATGACTGTGTTTTTATACGTGTGGCTTCCCATAATAATTTGAAGATGGCAACTCTGCTAGAGAGGACTTTAATTTTCTAAGGAAAATGGAAAAAGCAAGTGTACCTCATTTGGGCCCTGGAAACAACTAAAGCAGTCTTGTTTATTCAACAGGTAAGCCATTATGACTTCTGTAAAAACATCAAACCAAATAGTGCAAGGCCTTTTATATATTCTAGAAATCTCTCCTCGTGAAGTTTGTATAAACTTTTTTTCAGTTTGTAATTAGAAGCATATGAATCTTGTTAAAAATGAAACACAGCTCTGTTTTGGTAATGTTGTATAGCAAGGCAGACCTTCACAGTAAGAGTGTAAATATTGTGGTGCAATGCCTTGAAATGAATGTTTTCTTGAATGAAGTGCTTTGCATTGCTCAGGTATTTTCTCTAGTAATACAATAATACTAGAACACACTTGGACCCCCGGTCCTCCCAAGGACCCCAGCAGTTTGTAAGTACTACCAGCAGACTGTCACGCTGCATTGTGCTTCATGCACAACAGATACTGGAGCTGTCATTCTTCCTATTTGCAATTTGCCTTACACTCCACAGATGTCGCTGCTCTTGCTTTTCGTTTCATCATGTCACCTTCTTGATCAGTTTCTCTATGCGGCTTATCATAAGAAAGACGCAAACACCAAAAACTTTACAGAGGTTGCTGCTAGCCGCATTTTCTGCTTCACCAGCGCCTATCAAGTCATAAGCTTTCAATTAAGACTAAGATCAGGGTCCTTGCCCCAATGATTCTTTGAGCAATTGTGTGACTGACACACACAAACCTTAGCTTTTTATGTACAGTATACAGATTTATTATATTTTCATATTTATTTTTAATGTAAGCAATTAAAATCTCTTTTCTTCACCAGCACATATTGCATCAGAAGCTTTCGAGTAAGACTAAGATTGAGATTCTAGCCCCAGTGGTTCACATCGCAGACAGACACAACCCTTACCGTTTTATATACATATTATACTGTATATATATTGTCACAGATGACCGGGAGACACTGCCCGGCCGGGACGCCTGGATAGTCCCCGAGTTGGACAATACTTCTGGGCCACGAGAGGGCAGTCGCCCAGGGTTATTTGGGGGCCACAGGGACGGAGCTGGGACGCTCTGTATGAGAGGACGTGGCCACCGCCAGGGGGCGCCCGGACAATTAGAGAAGCCTGGATAGCAGCACTTCCGCCACACCAGGAAGTGCTGCCGGAAGTAATTACGAGGAAACCCGGAGAACTTCCAGGTGCTTTCCTGACACTTCCGCCACACCAGGAAGTGACGTCAAGGGGAGCACCTGGGGCTCATCCGGGTCATAATAAAAGGGGAAGCCTCCCTCCAGTAGATGAGCCAGAGTTGGGAGGAAGGAGACGAAGATTGTGAGGAGGACAGGAGGTCAAGGAAAGAGAAAGAAGAAGAAGAAGAAGAGTTGTTGGTGCTTGAAGACATTGTGGTGCTCGAATAGTTAATAAAAAGAAGCGTGTTTTGGACATTCTGGTGTCGGTCTGTCTGTGTCTGGGGGTGCGCGTTCCACTATATATATATATATATATACACACACACACACACAGTGGTACCTCGGTATACGTCCGCTTTGGACTAAGTCCAACTTGGTATATGTCCTGTTTGGACACGAAAAATTTTGCTTGGTATACGACCTTTGTTTGGAATACGACTCGCGTGCTACCCTTGTTTACCTCTCTCGAGACAAAGCCACAACTGCCCACGAGCCTCAGTGCGCCAGTTGCTAGCATTCAGTGAACAACCCACGCTATAACTCTGTGAATTTTCATGTGTGTGGTATAGCGGGTCCACAGCTCCTGTCAAAGGCCAGTTTTAAAATAAATAATCACCGTGTTTGCGGCATGGTGGCTTTGCAAGTGGATAGTATTGGGCTGAAGCGGTTCTCAGAGCGATTCGCGATGTGGGCGTTTCTCACCTAAGTGCACAGGTGAGAGGCCATCCACATTCGTGATTGTTCCTGGGGCTGCTGATTTCAGCTGCCATGCCCTCTTGATAAACAGAAGCGCGAGTCGGCTAGAAGGGGAGGAAAAAGAAAGAAAGGACAGACGGGAGGTTGCAGGAGAAAGGAGGAAGAAGGAGAGAGAGAGAGAGAGAGAGAGAGAGAGAGTGCGAGCGCAGAGGCGGGCTCGCGTTGCAGCTGAACAGGGAGCCTGGGTGTTGGGCTGACCCGGGGAATAGTAGTAGTGGTCACTCCCGCTGAGTGATCATGGAGCGGGATTGACCGGAAGGAGGTCGCTGTGGATCCCAAGTCGCTGTCAGGAGGAGCCTACCGGAGCCAGGGATCGAAGAGGTGAACTGAACAGCTGAAGTAGGCAGAGTGAAGGTCAGCTGCAAGTAGGGCGACTCCCCTGTTGAGAAGCCCAGAGGGGGGAAGCAGGGGTGCTGCCAGGTAAAAAGGCACGGGCTTCTTCTTGTGGTTTTTTTTTTTTTTTTTTTTTTTAAAGAATGCTTCCTGCTGTATTTTAACCTCATTTTTA
Source organism: Polypterus bichir lapradei (assembly GCA_026402145.1). NCBI lineage: Eukaryota > Metazoa > Chordata > Cladistia > Polypteriformes > Polypteridae > Polypterus > Polypterus bichir. The sequence goes on from JANRMT010062856.1 coordinate 83,416,464, forward strand.
AGAAGACTTTTTTCTATTGTTTTTAACCTCCACGTTTCACTTCTGATTTTATGGATTTATTTATTGGAACTTTGGACACTGCACTTTAATTTGAACACCTTGTTTTGTTGATTGTTTTAATAAAAGCACTTTGCACTTTTTCACCATCCCGTGCTTTGTTGTGCCTCACTGCTAAGCTCATCGGTAACATTACCGACAGTGTAGGGTTCAAGGGCTCCCGGACAGCAGATGGGAGCATACAGCAAACGCGCATCGTCACAATGTGATTTTGTGTTTTTTCACGTAAATTTGAAATGATTGTTAAAACGTATGAAGGTGGCATGCGTATCCGGGACATGGCTGCTGCATACCGTATGCCGAGAACGATGGTATCTATGATTGTGAAAAACAAAGACGTTATTAAAAAGTAAAGTGAGGTTAAATTTTCATTTATTTCATCTAATTGCTTTTGTATTTATGTATTTTAGTATTAAGCAGTGTTTAAATTTTATACAACCCCATCAATGTATCTGCGGTGGGTTGGCGCCCTGCCCGGGATTGGTTCCTGCCTTGCACCCTGTGTTGGCTGGGATTGGCTCCAGCAGACCCCCGTGACCCTGTGTTCGGATTCAACAGGTTGAAAAATGGATGGATGGATCAATGTATAATATGCCAATAACAATAGGATTTTTTTTCATGGGAACAGATAAATAATTTTTCCATTATTTCTTATGGGAAAAATGAGTTTGGTATACGTCCTGTTTGGTATAAGTCAAAGGATCTGGAACGGATTAAGGACGTATACCGAGGTACCACTGTACTGTATATATATATATATATATATATATATATATATATATATACACTGCAGTGGGCACACACCCTGCCCAGGGTTTTTTTCCTGCCTTGTGCCCTGTGTTGGCTGGGATTGGCTCCAGCAGACCCCTGTTACCCTGTAGTTAGGATATAGCGGGTTGGACAATGGATGGATATATATATATATATATATATTGTCACGCACGAGCGCATCGGGAGCAGTTGAAGGACCCGACGTGCACCGCGATAAGACCAGCCAGGGGACGAAGGCAGCGTACTAACCTCTCTCTCCCTTTTTTCCATAGAAAAGACGAAGCGACGCCGCTGTAAAAACAACCCAGAATGAACAATGGTCTACACTTCCGGGTTCCTTTCTTCCCTCTGGTCCCCCAAAGATGACGTCAAACTCTCATACACCATCACGTCTTCCCAGCAACCATCATGCCTGATTTACGGTCCGCCCCTTTATATTATCCCTTCAACCTGCCATGTTTTGTCTTATGATTTTCATTCAAGTTTTGTCTGGAGAAAAAAGACCTGTGCAATTTTTGTTACAGTATACGGGGCTCAAAACCCCAAACTCTTTTTACGTTTGTGTCTGGTTTCTTTACAATATATATATATATATATATATATATATATATATATATATATACCCTGTATATACTTACGGATAAGTTCTCCTGTGGATAGTTCGGAACTTGATTTTGTCGTATAATTTCTGGTATTCTATAATGTCGTCGTATAAGTCGAATGCTGAAAACTCACACTATTGGTACAAGGAATTATGATATGCTAACACCCACCAGAGAGAGTAACCACAGAGCACACTGACTTTTTTGTCTGTGTGTGTGGCAATGCGCTGTTTCAGCGTGTGCTCCTAACCCCTCCCTCCCCACTTTCTCTCTCTCTCTCTCTATTGAGCCTGCGTGACCACACAGTAACACCTGCACTATTCCAAAGTGACGTTTGAACTGTTTTGTGTTTTTTGTATCTCACACCTTTATCGTAAGAGCATCCCTTATCTACGATGGAGCGTTTGATCAGAAGAAAATATGAAGCTGGTTTTAAATTAAAAGTCGTTAAAGTGGTGAAAGAAACTGGTAACTGCACTGCTCCAACAAAATTCGATGTGTCTGAGAAACTGATGCGAGATTGGATTGGATATGGTGTTCCATTTTTTTCCTGTTGGAGTAGTAGGGATTGCTCCCAACTTCATTACGGCCACCCTATAAGCATTGAAGTCTCTGCTATATGGCAGAGGTTGTGGCCAAGTCAAGCAGTGAGCTACTTTTACTCTAATAGTTGTTAGTCATATTTGTTATAGCAATATTAAACCAAACTACAAAAGGGCAACATAAATATGCACAACGTTTAACTTGGTTATTATAAAAAATGAATTGGGAAAATTTGCATATCCAAACAATCTGGAACAATTAGGACATAGGTGCCTATGACGCTAACACAACAGCAATTTATTTCTTATATAGTCCCAAATCACACAACGAATACCTCAATGGGTTTTAACAGGCCTTATTTTATGACAGACCCAAAGCCTTCACTCTCTAAGAATAGAAATATAAATACATAAATATAAATATAACTCCCAAAAGAATAAGCCTTGTAGGGGAAAAAAGGAAGAAATCTTGGGAAGGGCAATTCAGAGACAGACCTCCTTCCAGGTAAGTTGAGCATGCAATGGTTGTCAAAAATGGAGTAAATACAACACACAAAACAGAACACAAGTAATCCTCTTCACAGAGCTAGATGACCAGTCTAACCCTCAAATAGGGCCACGATGGATGTCCTTTTCCTGCAAGAAAGTTAGGAAAATTTCTTCTGCAGTTTTTAGGATAAGTGGAACAATGAGGGAATTTCTGAATGTGTCTCTATACATGATTCTTCGAAGATGAGTCTTACAATAAGCCTACAGTCTTCCAAATGATAAGCAAAAATCATCAGACCAACAGCCATTTTGCCTCAGTCTTTAAGTTCAGTTAGCTAAGAAAGCAAGGATGCAACCTGCCAGGGTGAAATCCAAATAACATTATCAAGCATGCTCTTCCACGAAATGGGCTGGCGAGAGTTTCGCTGGCTTCCACGTGCTTAGATGACATATGAAACAGTGTAGCTGTCCTAACTAATATAAACACAGGACGGGTTCAAACATGGACAGTGGTGTCAGGAGGTGGGAGGTTTCAGTGGTTTAAGCCCCACATCTGTGGCACTCTGGCACCAGTCCCTGGTCTTTCAGTCCCAGATATACACCAATAATTGCAACAAGCCCCTGATCTTCTTGCCCATTGTGTACCATTCATATTCCCATTATGCAATAAATCCATTCTTTTCCAAGTTCATACTTATTCACACAATTTTAAGACATTAGTGTGTTTTAACTGATATTAATAGCTAAATAGGGAACTTATTTGAGTTCCTTTTCACCTTTCATAGGGTAATATTGCTACTGATTTTGTGCTGTTATTGGTCATTTTGTATAAATGGATATTTTGCAGTTGTTAAATTATTGGACACTCCTCTTTTGGGTATGCTTTCAAAACTGTTATGTTAAAGAAAACTGAACAACACTTAGTCACAGGCCCTCCGCCACTAACAGATGTCAGTCGATGCCATTTTCACATCACTTGATTTGGACTCTGCTGTGTATGAAAGCAATTGAGAAACCACAAGCCAATCTGTGCTCCGTTTTTAACTTCATTTTAAAGTGCTATTAAAAAGCACATATTTAATAGGGTCTACTAACACAGGGGTTCCCAAACTTTTGGACGTCAAGTACCACCTGAGGTTAAGTGAGTTGCTTTGCGTACCACCCGCACCTTGTTGAAAGGGAGGGAGAGCTGTAAGGGGGGGAAGTTCGGGTCTAAACCGCCCCGAAATCTGAATAAAAGTTAAAGAATTGGAAGAAATTATGCATAACATTAATGAAAAAATTTGTGCATGTACATAAATTGATAAATTCCGCCCCGAAACTAAATCCTGCCTTCGGCCTGTATGTGACGAAGTTACCGAAAACGAAATGGTATCGGCTTTGTGCTTAGATCTAGTGACTACGATGCGATACAGCAGCAGTGCACGTATAACAACAAACGCGAGCGGTTTCTGTGAGGCAGAGTTACCGAAGACTAAATAGTGTCGCCGTTGTGCTTTCATCTAGTGACCAAAAGCTCAAATAGTGAAGAAGTAGAAGTTGACTTCAGTGAAACGGAATTATGGTAGCGTTAAATGAACTAAATACTGATTCAAATAATAGGTTTTATTTATTCAGATGATGAAATTTCACACCACACTAAATTTGGGATTCCACGTATTATTGTATTTAAACACTTTCATTGGTTTTTGCTCACAACAGGCTTGTCATAAAGGGTTTCGCACAGATAAATTAAATTTCAGGGACCACGATGCGTACCACCTGAAAAGGCTCCGCGTATCACAGTTTGGGAACCGCTGTACTAACACATGGAATTGCATTTTATTATCACTATTACTTTTGAAAATGACAAAATGTTGCAAAACTATTTAAAAAACAAAATTGCAATAGTGACTCAATGATGAAGTAAATAAAAAATGTGAAATTCTTCTGTTTTTATATCAGTTAACTTAGTTGCTGAATGCGCCTCAGTGTTACAGAAGGATTTTCCGTGTGATGTTGAATCCTGCCCTCAATGGGTTGGTGATTTTGGTTTCCATTGACCATTCTTACGTCATTTTGTTCTCAACAAATTACACAATATTACTCAGTAAAGATTTTCCACTTGAGTATTTCGTTCATTGACATCCGATGTGTGATTTAAGAATTCCCTTAACTTTTAAGAGCAGTGTACTCTGTCTTCTAAAAGGGTTATAAGAATGTATGGGTCTATGATAAAATAGAACAATATCCAACATATTCATGAAAATACTAGTCCAATATCGTGTAAGCCTGGGGCTTAGTTAATGGTAATGGGGGGCAGACTCCTGAGTGCTCACAAAAGTTCATAAAGTTATTGTAAATTGAATTGTCTGCCTTTTATTGAGTCTGCTGTGATGTTTGCTTTTATATTCTCTATTTTACAACACCGGAGGGTGATAGTGGTGTATTGGTTTCTTCTCCCAGAGCTGTGTTACAGGCAGGGTGATAAGAAGGCCAGTTTTATCATATAAGACTAAATTCACAGTTTCAGAGTGAATACTAAAGATTAGGAGATTTAAAACTTTTTTTATTCCCAGGGTTAAATTGTAAACCATAAAATGATAAAAAGCGGACTGAGCAGACGGTTAAGCTTCTCATACACACAACAGAAGTAGACAGTGACTTTTATACAAAACAAACTTTGTGTGTGTGAACAGAAACGGGACAAAATATGTGCAAGCCATAAGATGATGCATGACCACAGCTCTCTGTCCTAAATCTTTACTAGATCTGATATTTAGGTAAATATTTTGTTTATTCCCTTTATGCCAGACATGAAGTGAAAATAACATCAGTAAATAAATAAAGCACCACAGAACTATGGTATGTGCTAATCTATTAATCGAGACCTTCCAACATGCTGATCTCACATCTCATTTATATTCCCAAGTCTGCCCACTGATCATCTGTCTTTTTCCAATCTGCTTTAGTGACTTGGCAATTGACAGCATTCAATACCCATTAAAAATCTATTTTTGTCTCACTTGGCTGCCATTATTAATTTTTTAAATGATTTTAATGATGAAAAATCCTTGAAGCAGTCGGATTCAATGACAACCTTTTCCCAGGTTGAAGCGCGGCTTGTGTCTACGGCGTATATCGGCAGGACTTTCCCGTGCCATACAAGTGATGCTTTTTCACTTTTATATCCACAGCAGGCCATCTGCAACAGTCTTGGGTGTGATCCAAACAAATTATCCATCATTAGGCACAGTGCACTCCTCCTTCAAGTCGATTCGTTTACAGCAAGTAATCTCGCTGCAGATGGAATTCACTCTAAACCCTAAGGTGCTTGCTGGATTCCAAATCATACTTATGCATCATGTTTCCACCTTTATTTTTTATGCAAAGTCAGGTCTGAAGAAAACTGGTTACTTATCAGCCAATATCAGAATGTAAAACTCAAGCCAGGCATTTCCTAATAATCTCATTTACGTACACTGCCCTCATTAAAAACCAAAAGGTGAAAGACTACAAAACGTTAAATTTAACATCGTTATGCCTAAAGCTTTATCTATGACTGTCTATATATTTTGCATGGTGCTTAAAATCTTATATTTGCAAAAGACTGCTGGGTGATTCAGTCACTAGCACTGCTGCCTAATAACCCTGGTGTCAATTTCTAAGTCAGGTCAGATCAAGTCAAGTGGGTTAGTTGTCATACCATCCCTACACCGTACTGCAGCATACAGTGGTACAAAATAACATTACCTAGGACTGCAGAGCAACATCCACATAAATACAGGACAAATGAGAGCTAGGTAAAGAACTATACTACACTATGAATAGGTAATAAGGTTGGGAGCATGCAATGACAAAGGACTTTGTTAAATGGTGTGACTCAAACCACCTACAACTGAACACCAGCAAAACCAAGGAGCTGGTGGTGGATTTTAGGAGGCCCAGGCCCCTCATGGACCCCGTGATCATCAGAGGTGGGTACAGACCTATAAATATCTGGGAGTGCAGCTGGATGATAAACTGGACTGGACTGCCAATACTGATGCTCTGTGCAAGAGAGGACAGAGCCGACTATACTTCCTTAGAAGGCTGGCGTCCTTCAATATCTGCAATAAGATGCTGCAGATGTTTTATCAGACGGTTGTGGTGAGTGCCCTCTTCTATGCGGTGGTGTGCTGGGGAGGCAGCATAAAGAAAACGGACGCCTCACGCCTGGACAAACTGGTGAGGAAGGCAGGCTCTATTGTAGGCACGGAGCTGGACAGTTTGACATCCGTGGCAGAGCGACGGGCGCTGAGCAGGCTCCTGTCAATCATGGAGAATCCACTGCATCCACTGAACAGTATCATCTCCAGACAGAGGAGCAGCTTCAGCGACAGACTGCTGTCACTTTCCTGCTCCACCGATAGACTGAGGAGATCGTTCCTCCCCCACACTATGCGACCTTAAACCTAACCTAACCTAAACGTTAACATTATACAAAGTTATTGTCTGTTTTACCTGAATTTTTATCACTCTTTAATTTAATATTGCTTTTTTTTATTAGTATGCTGCTGCTGGAGTATGTGAATTTCCCCATGGGATTAATAAAGTATCTATCTGTCTATCTATCTATGATTACAGCACATTGCCGCACCCACCGCATGAATAAATAAATAATAGATAAGTGAATAAATAGTAACAATTTGAAATAAATTGTGTGGCACATGGCCGGCACCTTTACCCGGCTGGGACATCTTCATAATGGAAGGACCGGTGACAGAGCCTGCACTATCTCCCCCAGATCACTTGGTGGTAGCCCCAATTGGCTTCTGCATCACCCCAGAATCCCACAGGACATGCTGGGACTTGGAGTTTGTGGGTTCAGCCCTGTTGGCTTCTGGGGGTGCTGCCAGGGGATATTTTGTCAGGCTCCAACCTCACCCAGAAGTACTTCCTGACCACACTAACAGGCCACCTGAAGTACCCCTGGGTGCAGCATAGAAGGAACAGCCTCATTTCATTTCAGCAGTCAGAGCCTGGCGGAATAGGGACAAAGTTTGCTAGAGGAAGGAGAAGGTGGAAAGAGAGAGAACAAAAAGACAAAGAAGAAGTTGTGTTGTGATTTTGTACTTTCTACTATGCTGTTCAGGTAGGAAAAGCTTAGGGAAGACTTTTCTAGAAAATAGTGTTGTGTGTTGCTGTACTTGTGCCTGTTGTCTATGTCAGGTTTGAAGAACTGGAGTGCCCCCTTCAGGCCAGAATGGTAAAATAATAACAGCAACTAATAATAAAAAACAGCATTAGTTAACAAGTGTAACAGATGTACTGCATATAAACTACTAGGAGCAAGTCTGAGAGAAGTTGGGCATAACGGAGTTCAGAGTCCAGGCAGATGTTGCACAACCTGGTAGAACTTCTATAGTACCTTTGCGAGATGGAAGGTTGATGGAAGGATGCAGCAGCTTATAAAGATGTCTTTATTGGAGAGAAGAGAGGTCCCAATGATCTTTTTTGCTGTGCGCTATTGTAGTACCTTATGTACAGAGACACTGCAGTTCCCAAACCAGACAGTGAAGCATCTGATCAGAGATGGTGCCTCTGATCGTGGTGAGAATCATGGGGGGAGGTAGGCTTGTCTTACTCAGATGCATAAGAAAGTAGAGATGTTGCTGTACCTTCTTGTGGAGGTGGTGTTAATTGACCAATGTCAACTGCCATGTGCACACCAAGGAATTTGGTGTGCTTGACCAACTCCAATGCAAACCCCTCAATGTGCAGTGTATCCCTTTCATTTTATCCACTTTAAGAGACAGATTTTGTACTTGCACTAGTCTGCTGTTCATCGTTTCTCCATTTTGTAAGCTGATGAAACCCACCACCATTGTGTCATCTGCAGCTTTATAAAGATAGTATTAAAGCTGCAAGCAGCCATACAATCATGAATCAGGGGAGTGAACAGAAGTGGGCTGAGTACACAGCCCTTAGTAGCACCAGCAGGATGGTGTGCTAGAGATGGTGTTTCTGATGCAGACTCTGTGGGGTCTCTGTGTCAGGAAGTTCAGGATCCAGCTGCAAAGGGAAGTGTTGTAGTCTAGCAGACCAAACGTCTCTAAAAGCTTCTTGAGGGATGATGGTATTGAAAGCTGAACTGACGTCAATAAAATGCATTCCAGCATAAGTGTCATTATTTTCCAGATGAGATGGGGCCAGATGAAGAGTAGCTGCAGATGGTTCAGGTGATAAGTAAATGGGAGAGGGCCATGTGATGTGTGAAGGCTGGCTTTCAAGTGGCCCAAGACTAGCCTCTCAAAGTCTTCCATAATGACTGGTATGAGTGCTATAGGGTGATAGTCATTCTTCTTGTATATGTCTCTGGTCCCCTGAACAACTTACAACAGGCATGTCAGGTTGGCTGGTAACTCTAAAATAGTCCGACCCAAATAAATGTGCATTGTAATGGAGTGGCAGTCCTCCCAGTGTTTGTTCCTGTTTTGTTACTGATGCTGCTGAGTTAGGCCCCAGACTTCCAAGACCCAGTATTGGAATAAAGTAGTTTGAAAAATGAGTGAAAGAGTAAATACAGTATATATGTAAATATAAAATGCATTATTTAAGAATAAGGAAAATGATCAAATGGAGCACTGAAGTGGCATAGGACTAACGACGAGGTCAAGAAATTAAATGCATAGAGAGGACAATCCAGACTTGTGAAAGGAGAGCCCGGTCATTTATGCTCTCTGTGTTTGTGAATTTCCTCCCATATTCCAAAGATGTGCAGATAAGGTTAATTAGCATTGTATCTGCAAAGCTTTCCACATAATTGTCAGCCTTTCTTAAACAAGTTATTCCTTCCATCCTTTATTGACCCACCTAATCCATTTCAACATCAGCAGTATCATTTTCAACATCAGCAGTATCATTTCACTCATTCACAGTCACAACTTTTTTAAGCCACTTAGTTAACCAACACATGCAGAAAGCTTACGTTACCACTCATCACCTGTACAATACCATGGCAGCGTCATGTTTTAGGGTTGTATTTCAGTGACAGGGGCTTTCAGACAAGACAGGGTTGAGGGAAAGCTGAACAGAGCAAAGTGCAGATATATTCTTAATGAAAACCTGCTCCAGAGGGCTCTGGACTTCAGAATGGGTAGAAGGTTCGCCTTTCACTAAATACAAAGCAAAAACAACACAGAAACGGCTTAGGGACAGCTCTGGCAGAGAGTTACCCAGCCAGAGCCCAGACTTGAACCCAACTGAACACCTCTGGAGAGACCTGAAAATAGCTGTCCACTGATGATCTCCATCCATCCTGACAGAGTGTAAGAAGACAGATGAGGGGATGCTGGCGCACACATGTCACTGCCATCACTCCCTGTTAACAACACTTTTCATTAAAATTCACATTAACCTTGCACTTTTTGCACTTGTTCACTTCTTTTATTGAATTGAATTGAGTTCATGGATGCAATCGAATCAAATTGTGTTGATTTTGGATCTATCTTTATGGACTTAGCCTTGACTGGGTTCACAGCTTTGTGGACAACTGAATGTTTCTGTAGTTCACTGGACAAGGCTGCCTGGTGCTCCTTGATTTTAATGAAGATGCTGAATTGCTCTTGATTCCTTCTATACGTGCTTCAACTGGAAATGACTGAGAAGGGTTGCAGCTCTGGGACGATCACACCTGTAATACCCACCATTATATGTATGTGGTTGTATGTTGGATCCAACAAATTCTGGTAGCTACCTTTCAAGTGCATCCTGTAACATCTCCTACTATGCTTCTTCTGCCTTTTTGTTTTTTTTTTTTTTTTTTGCTGCTTTGCTGTTGTTGTTCATCTGTGCCACCCCACTCCACCCATCTAACCTTCTCAGCTGTGCTGTGCTGCTTCTCTGCTACTGTCAGATAAGTATTGCTCTAAACTATGCTAAAATATTCTCGTGATAAACTCCTTCACATTAAACAGTTTGTTCAGAGCAGATGGTTAGACTGGAATGCCCCAAAAGACACTGGCATTGTGCAGCACCCAAAATATTTACATTACAGGTCAAGTCGCCGCCACCAACAGGCTGCAAATGAAAGGTTCAGTGGCAGCATTTCTTCAGGAATACCCCACCCTATTCATGGCTTTGGAAATAAAATATAAATTTTCAATTTGTTAAAATGACCTCTGGCCATGGATCTATGCACAACAAACCCTCATTAGTTGATATTGCATTGTTTAACTCACAATCTCTTAATGGTAAAGCATCTGGGATATCAGAATTCATTACAGATTCCAACTTTGATGTGATATGCTAATTGCAAAATCTGGTCCTGTTTTACCTATTGTTGTCTACCGTCCCCCAAAATACAATGGGTCTGTCTTTGCTGATCTGCCTGAACTTTTAACCCACTTAAGTTCGCTTTCTTAGGGAGTCATTCTCGACGACTTCAACATCCATATTGACACACTGACATGTAAACTGAGGAATGAATTCCTGTTCTTACTGGACTGTTTCGACTTGGTGCAACATGTTGATATTCATACTCACTCTCATGGTCATATATTGAAATTGATCTGTAGATCTGGCTTATCTGTCAGTAACATTTACAATAGTGATTTGGGATTCTCTGATCATAAAGCAGTACTTTTCACTGTTTCCTCTTACATTTAAACATCATTTTTTTTCAGAAACCTTAAATATATCTGTCCCACTATCCTTGCTGGATCCTTTAGTGATCTTTTTCTGTCTTGAGAGAATGTCACATAAGACTGGCCTAACGGTGTACATCCAGGCTTTCTCTGACCATCAAAGAGCTTAAAGGGATGCACTAACTGCAGCCAAGAACACACATTATGGCAGAATAATAGAAAATGGCTTGATAATCCAAGGGTTTTATTCTCCGTAGTTAATAAACTACTTCAACCTGCATCTGGCCCAATTACTTCCTCTACCAAAGTCTGCGAAAGGTTCCTACACTTTTTCTACAATTAAATTAAAGATCTAAATAATTTAACTAACATAAATCCTTCATCCATTTATATCTTTCCTTGTCTTCCCACTCCACCCAGCTCTTTTTCTAAATTTTCACCAGTCACATCTGCCGTTCAGGGTCAACTGAGCGACAGACAACTCGGCGAAAAGACAACTCGGCAACATCCTTTACCAGTTAGGTAATAGGTTCAAAGAGATTTTTTAATGATATTTAAATGACAACATAGGGCGCCGGAAAATCCACAGAATCACCTGTTTTATGAGAGTCCCAATACGTTGAGAGTAAACATATTCCTTAAGCCGTACTCGCAGGTCACCTTTTGTATTCTAAATAACGATATCATACAATTACAATCAATACAATTTATATAAAGGATTAGCAATTTTGGTTGCAGAAGATAATGTAAGACAGAGTTTGTTCCATCTGCAGAATAAAGCTCGTTCGTCAATTATATAAATTTATTTTCAACATTTTAAATCGCATTGTCATTTTAATATAATTAAAAAATCTCTTTGAACCTAACTATTACCTAACTGTTAAAGGATGTCGCCGACTTGTATTTCGCCAACTTGTTTCTTTGCCGAATTGTCTTTCGCCGAGTTGTCTTTTGCTGGCTTGTCTTTTCACCGGGTTGTCTTTCGCAGAGTTGTCTTTTTTTCGAGTTGTCTTTCGCTGAGTTGTTTTTTCACCAAGTTGACTGTCACCCAGTTGTCACCGAACCCACATCTGCATTGGTTAATGACCTGTTTTGTAAGATGAGGCGGATGACTGCTTGTGTACTGGACCCCATCTCCACCACACTTCTTAAATCATGCCATCATGCTATTATCGTGACTGTTATGACAATAATAACCTCATCCCTTGACACCAGATTTATACCAACCACTTTTAAAATTGCTTGTGTAACCCCACTGATAAAGGAGTCTGAGTTGATGAACCTGAGAGCCACAAGCTCCTCAGGAGGTCGAGACTTGTTTGAGGATTACAGGACTACCTGGAGAAGCTGGCATAAAAGCAGCTCTGTGATCACTATGTTGCAGACACAGCACATAGACTACTCCTGGCTGCTAGAATCCATCTGCCTGGTTATGTGATTAGAACATTAGAACACTCTAGACGAGAACAGTCCATTGAGCCCAACCTAGTTCGCCAGTCCTATCCACTTATTTCTTCCAAAAAAATATCAAGTCGAGTTTTGAAAGTCCCTAAAGTCTTACTGTCTACCACACTGCTTGGTAGCTTATTCCAAGTGTCTATCATTCTTGCCAGAAAGTCTCACAGCACTGGTGGATAGCGGGCATACAGCAAAAGTTGCCCCGGAAGCAGAGAGTGGCATGCAAAGGACCAAAGAATCTGGCCACAAAAGTGCTCACGAAGTGCTGTGTCTGTGAATGCTGATCTCAGAGCTGCTTGTTTTACCAGCTTCTCCAGTAATCCTGCCGCTTTGGACAGTTGACCACATGTATGAGATATAATGAGTTTGTGGATAGTAAAATAGTGGTGTGCCTTGGGACGTTTTTGGTTACAGAAATTGTGCTACCACAGAAAAAATTTTGGAAAACATTTATGTATTCTGTCATCACTGCCTGCATATATAAGATGATGCACAGATGTCTTAGTATTCTTGCTTTGAATCTTCTTTTTTCCAACTCTGGCTTTTTCTCATTAGCAGTATAGGAAAACTGAAAGATGCTTCCAAGATGATATTAGTGTTAGGACCTTTTTGCCTTTGTTTAACACTTTTCTAGTGTTGATTAGAAGTGTTTGCCTGTGACATAGTGTGATAAGTGGTCCATGACATAATGCAAGTTTTAATAAATAATCGAATTCAAGAATGCACAGGCTCAGATTGGGTGCAGGTAGCTTTGCCAATCGCAGACTCGCATGTAAAAGAGAATGGTTTGGTCAGGTGTCACATTCACACCTAGAAGTGGGCAAAGGGTCACATCTGCACCCAACCATGGCAATATAAGGAGCCTGCAAGCAGACGGAAGGAGAGAAAGGAAGGAATGAAGGGTAAAGGGAGAAGAAAAAGCATGAAAGACCAAAAGAGAAACAGGTGGGAGAGAGCCAAGCTGATTAGAATGGAGGTAGGTGGGCGGGTGTGAGCCTCAGGACTGTAGGAACCTGAGGCTAAGGGAGTAGGAGCGGTCCGATATCCGGTGTCTCCTGCAAATGCAGAGGGACAGGCAGCAGGAAACTGCAGCTTCGGGTGGCGCTCCATGCTTGCCGAGGGCCCGACAATGGGGACCCAAGCCAGGAATAGGTGGTTGACTTCACAGGTCTCCTCTGGCTGCAAGAGACCAGTCGGGGTAAGCGGAGGAGGCATCAATTTTCGATGGAAGCATTGGGGATTGTGATTTTTTTTAAAGGAACTGTCTCTTGGATTCTAGACATGTTTTTTAATGGATTATTTATTATGGATTTTTAAACGCCAGAGTTTCACAGATTATTTATTTATTTATTGAAGGAATTTTGATGTACTGTACTGTTTGAACAGTGTTTGCTTTGGATTTGATTTTTAAATAAAAGCACTTAACACTTCTTTGCATCAATTCCTTGCAGACTGTGTGTCCTGGTTTGCCAGGCTCATCTCGGTTCATGACTATAGATGGTTTCAGGTTGGAAAAGCTCCCGAATACACCTTGTTTACCAAATATTTTTCTGGAACTTTGCTGGCTTAGACAAAACTCTTTTTCCCAGTGCCTCATGATGCTTTGTGAGGCCAGCATGGAATCAGAGAATTGTAGCAGCTAATGCTGGATGGGATATCCACCCAAGTACAGTACAGGACAAAAGTTTGGACACACCTCCTCATTCAATGTGTTTTCTTTATTTTCATGACTGAAGGCATCAAAACTATGAATGAACACATGTGGAGTTATGTACTTAACAAAAAAAGGTGAAATAGCTGAAAACATGTTTTATATTCTAGTTTCTTCAAAATAGCCACTCTTTGCTCTGATTACTGCTTTGCACACTCTTGGCATTCTCTCGATGAGCTTCAACAGGTAGTCACCTGAAATGGTTTTCACTTCACAGGTGTGCCTTATCAGGGTTATTTAGTGGAATTTCTTGCTTTATCAATGGGGTTGGGACCAGCAGTTGTGTTGTGCAGAAGTCAGGTTAGTTGGATGATCATGTATTTTTCAACAGGACAATGACCCCAAACACACCTCCAGGCTGTGTAAGGGCTATTTGACCAAGAAGGAGAGTGATGGAGTGCTGGAAATGGTCATGAAAATAAAGAAAACACATTGAATGAGGAGGTGTGTCCAAACTTTTGGCCTGTACTGTATGTAACACTGATCCTAGCAGTGGGTCAAAAGTTACCAGAGAATTTATGAATATTTTTAAGCAAAAAACAGAAGGAAACTGGAAAGGTGTTGGTGTATTTGAGTCTTAATGGTGATGTCTTTTTGTATGGACTTGTATGTGACCTGTGTGTAATACCCCTTTAATGGTATTACCCAGAGTTCTGTGCAGTAGATACAAACAGGAAGGAGGGAAGAATCCACATGGTTTAGTGTCCGGCTTGTGTGATAGAAGCAGCAGTGAGTGAGCAAAAGCATCAGAGAAAGAAAAAGACAAAGGTGAGTACCTGCTATCAAATCTGTGGGGAAGCACGCCTTAGTGAGCTCATGTTTTCTGTCTTCAAGAAATTTTACTGCTCTGATATTTAATTCTGTTAATTTTATCTTAGGAAGGCATGGTGACACAGTGGTTAGCCTTGCTTCCTAATAGCTCTGGTCACATTGTTTGCCTCAATATTCAGTCCAGCATAATTGGCAGACATTTTCTTAGCCGTCAGGGACATTTAAAAGACCACTGCACCATTATTATCCACTCAAAACTAGTTCAGCTTATCCTTCAATGAATTTCACAGAGTTTGGCGATTCTCCCAAATATTTCCATAATTTCACTGAATTTGAGACGAAGTGAATTCTGCAGGGTTCACTCATCTTTACTCTTTGCATTTTGGGTTTTGTTGTCTGTTTCTGCTTGATCTCTTTCAGACTTCTGACCGGCCCATGTTAAAGACTTTGTCAAACCCTTTCAGTGACTTCATCTCCCAGTTCTTACTGTTTCTGAGGGCAAGCTTTGCAGTCACATAAGGAAACTTCAGGCAGAAAGAAAATAACAAAAAAATAAAAAATTAACTAATGATGAACAAAAGGATTGATATGAATTTGCAGAGAAACTCAGTGTTTTGTGTTGCAAAAAAATTCATGAAATAAATTCCATTTTTATCTTCTTCTTCTTCTTTTGGCTGCTCCCGTTAGGGGTCGTCACAGCGAATCATCTTCTTCCATATCTTTCTGTCCTCTGCATCTTGTTCTGTTACACCCATCACCTGCATGTCCTCTCTCACCACATCCATAAACCTTTGTTTAGTCCTTCCTCTTTTCCTCTTCCCTGGCAGCTCTATCCTTAGCATCCTTCTCTCAATATAACTCTCCTCTGCACATGTCCAAACCAATGCAATCTCGCCTCTCTGACTTTGTCTCCCAACCGTCCCAACTTGAGCTGACCCTCTAATGTGCTCATTTCTGATCCTATCCATCCTCGTCACACCCAATGCAAATCTTAGCATCTCTAACTTTGCTACCTCCAGCTCTGTCTCCTGCTTTCTGGTCAGTCCCACCGTCTCCAACCCATATAACAAAGCTGGTCTCGCTACCGTCCTGTAGACCTTCCCTTTCACTCTTGCTGATACCCGTCTGTCACAAATCACTCCTGACACTCTTCTCCACCCATTCCACCCTGTCTGCACTCTCTTTTTCACCTCTCTTCCACAATCCCAATTACTCTGTACTATTGATCCCAAGTATTTAAACTCATCCACCTTCACCAACTCTACTCCCTGCATCCTCACCATTCCACTGACCTCCCTCTCATTTACACACATGTATTCTGTCTTGTTCCTACTGACCTTCATTCCTCTCCTCTCTAGAGCATATCTCCACCTCTCCAGGGTCTCCTCAACCTGCTCCCTACTCTCGCTACAGATCACAATGTCATCATGTAAATAAATTACATTTTTATAACAGGCAAAATTCATGCCATTCACATCAGAAGAGAGGTGTTTAGCTCCTGTCTGGAAATGTTTGCATACATTAATTGCACATTCATCTGCCTTTCACTCTGTATTTAAAAAAAGGTCTCTAGTGGAAAAAAAAAATCATCAAAAAAATGAATTTCCTCAACTAGGGTAAGGCGTTTGCCAGGTAATGAGGGTTTTTGGCAGTGACAGAGGCTTTCTGTTTAGTGAGCTTTTCCTGTGAAGAAAATGCTGTAATGTGTACAATAGTGTGTGTTGGTGGAAATACATATGTAGTTTGTGAAATTTAAAAAAAAAAAAAAATCAGTTTTTCACTCAAATACAAACACTTAAAACCTCAAAAACTTGTTTTTAGTGGGTTTCACATTTTATATTTGCAAAACTGTGCGTTAATTGAATCTATTCTGTTTTGCGCGTCACTAACATTAAGCTACTTATTCTAATTTCAAATGATGTAGAACAGGAGTCTTCCTCAGTAGCATCAGGTGTACTTTAGTAAATAACCATCAAAAAGCCTAATGAAATCGTAGCTTCCTCTGTATCTAAGGAGTTAGAGACACTTTATACAATAGTACAATCTGACAAAAAGCAAGGTAATAAGACGGGGTTCAAATTCACCGGTGTTTGTTTGAAAATGTACACATAAACCGCTGACTGCATTGCATTCACAGCCAACTGCTAAACCATGCAGCATTTACACAGACTGATAAACAGGTTCACAACCTTCAAAAAATGGTTAGAGACTGGTAACAACTGTGTAGCCATCAGTAGCTGTGTTCCGAATGCTGTTGTTTTCCACCAATTTAGTGCATACTTGTAATTATAGCAGCACACGGGTATCACTGAGGCTGAAAAACATCAAGAAAATACCAAATTACAGAAATAACATCCAAGCCCTGTAAAAGGAACCAACGAGGCAAGATAATGGAATAGGGATCCACCAGACATCCCCATTTAATGTCCAGATGAAAGTATGACTTTGATTTGAAAAAAAAAGTTTAACGGATGTGCTAGAACAAAGGTTTGCTCTTCCAGGAACCACTCCATGTGAAGGCTAAGTCTTCAAAGACATTGGTAGTCTGAGGTTTAAAATAGTGGAAGGAGTGGGTGGATCGTCATCCCTGGCTGGTCCACTGGATAGTCCTCCACGACTCTAAGGCAAATAGAAATCGGGTTAGTGGTGTCCCCTTCAAATTCTTACCTGTAATATTCAAGCAACCCATCCCTATTAGACATGTCCTAATCTCATGTGATCGACAGCCAATATTTATCAAGCATCTGAGAATTACTCCAAGGACTTGCTCTAGGATAAGAATTTGTTTTAGCTCAGAGTACAACATGAGACGTATCTATGAAGACTTATTCCCAGCTAGGAGTAGGAGTTCACATTTGAGAATGAATGACGCTAGTATTTAACAGCAGCTTGAGCTGCAAAATGTTACTCATGAAGGCATTTTGTAGTTTCCTCGGAAATCATGAAGACTATTTGTAGTTTTCTGATAATAACACCGAGGCTTTACCACAAAGATGATGATAATAATAATAATAATAATGTTGAGGAAAACATAATAAGATAGGATATTGAGCAAAGATGGAGGTAATTGTTGCTACATAACAACACCAAGAATAATACTTTAACAAGCGCCAAGATGGAAAGACTGAGACACACACACCAAATTTGAGTAACGCCCGGCATGTTTATTTAACAGTGAATGATCGACAGCCGTACTTTCAGAAGAATCGCCTTCCCACTAGCCGTGGAAAATGGCCAGTAAAATAAGTTAATGAAAGTGGCTTGCGCCAGTATAGTTGTATATGTACTCTCTGCATGGATTTATTTTTAAATATTGCAGAAGTACTGGATGAACGCACTACAGTTTAATTAAATAAATCCATATGCTAAACTATTAGGACATTAATTAAACTGACAAGACTTTTTATTTGGTGAAAGGTGCAATCTGAATATTAAATTTAAATGGAATGACATCATAAAGTATAAACATGTTATGAACCTAGTTTCTTTTAATGTGTTGTTTACTTAATACATGTCTAAACATAATTGATATAAATTAATAGCATGTTACTGTATGGGCAGCACTCTGCTGACTCAAGGAAAGAAGAGACTGGGGTTTGTGTCCTGAGTCTGCGTGGAGTTCGCATGTTCTCCCCGTGTCTGTGTGCGTTTCCTCCAGGTGCTCTGCTTTCCTTCCACAGTCCCAAGACAAGCTGGTTAGGTGCATTGGCGATACTAAATTGTCCCAGGTGTGTGTGTGTTCGCCCTGCGATGATGGACTGGCACCCTGTCTAAATTATGTTCCTGCCTTGCGCCCTGTGCTTGCTGGGATAGGCTCAAGCACTGCCCACGGCCCTGTTATACACTAAGCAGGTTAGAAAATGACTGACTGACTAATAGTGTGTTATCTGGATCACAATCCATTAAGCAATAAAAATGATAAATGTGAGCTGCTTTGATTTTTTTTCTTAACTGCATTGCTGATGCAAGTGCTATAGTCAAAGTCATTATTAAAAATAAAGCAAGAGGGTGTAATCAGAAAATCTTCTTAACACTGAAAAGGTGAGCATCCACATCTCAAAGTCAGACTATGCAAGGATCGAGACCAGATGTTCTGTCTCAAAATGAAGGAGCCTTAAATAAGAAGAGCAAAGACTGATCAGGGCAAGCAGAGGTCGGAGCAAAATATACAAACAACGTTCACTTCTACTGCATTTGTCTGATTGGGGCTGCAGAATACACTGAAGAGAATCAGAAGGCTGGCAGAAAACAGAAACAAGAGAAGTGGCCACTGTCTGAGATGAACTACAACTTATCCAGAAACAAGCTGACTGCTGTCATGTACGGCAGCCTGCTTAATGACCAGCTATACATGAAATAAAATGGCCTCCTCCTTTCCTGGATTAGCAACTGGAAAAAAAAACACAAGTCAGCAGCTGCATGTTCCTGGATGGACAACTGCTGGAAGCAGGGATGTCAGGTTAAAATCTGGTTGAGTACATCTTAACAATTTCTTAAGAAGGTGTTTAATTATTTATTTCTTCATTACTGTACAGTTCACTCTCCCTGACAATCAACCTTTGTCCCTTTTTTCCCCAAGATGACCATTTTGATTTGGCACCATCTTTATTTAGCAATTATACAGCAGCCATGTGCCACTTTGTGACTTCATCTCAGCTGTTTTCTTTGTAAAATGAACTTGTAAACTTTGGTCAACCTGTCAGTTTTTATGATAATCCAGAGTGCCAAGTTCTCTTCCAAAGAGATTTATTTCTCATTTCAATGTGATCATAATTGCTGCTGTTGTTTTTTCTTTCTTTTGGTGGTTTTCCTGTGTGTTTTAAACTCTATGGTGGTTTTGAGCTCACATTATCAGACCCTCACTTCTGGCCACATAGGCCATATGAGCTAAGTAAGCCTTTTTTTCATTTGACCATAAATCCTCTGATTTAGTCTTTTTGGCTTAAAATAAACCAAACAAGCAAGTCTTTTTACTTTCTTATATATGAAGTGTAGGGAAAGGTATTGTAATCATCCAAAGATTCGATTTCGAGATCTTAATGAATCTCAACATTTTAGACCTCCCTGACTTTCTCATATATGAAGTATAGGGAAAGTATCGAAATTCTCCAAAAATTCCATGTCGATGAGTCTATAGCGAATTAAGATACTTAGCGCGATAGCAATCAGCCGGAATGTTCAAGCAAATTATAGAATAAAAACAGAACTAAATTCGTTAAATAGTTCTCTCGTGAAAAGTGGACAGACAGACAGATGGATGTTAGATTTGGCATATATACAGACTTGATTTGTTGTTGATGGTTCTTTAATGTATATAATATAAAAATATAATCATTGTCTTGTGGTTTACTCCTAAAATGTCAATTCCCATTTCTGAGTAAACGAGAAACTCTAGGGGAGACCACACCCGGTTTTTTTCTTTATCTTTGTTTCCGTGAGAAACTGTCTGCGGTCATCAAAAAATCAAGCAAACGTATGGCAACGATGTCCACAGTATGGCTACGCATACTCATTGTGTATCCAATAATGTCATCGTGGCAAGAAGCTGTGAGGAGCAAAACACAAACCCAAACAACGAAATGTGGCAGACCAAATCAAAGAAAAGCTGTAAAAAAACTGCAAAAACTTTACAAATGTGTGCCAAGAAAGCTCAAAATCACTCAGTCACTTTCTTGCATTTCATTTTAGACCCCCTTACAAGTCCAATATTTCTAATAACTTGACACTATTGTAATTTTCTGTGATCTCATGAGAATGTTTTTGTGAACGAATATTTTTTATTGGCTTTGAAATGAAAAATACAAAAAAAATTTAAAATGTAAGCTGAAATAATGATATAAACCCATGCTAAAGTATCTCATGATCTACTCACCTGAAAAAGGCAACATGTGGTACCTAAATCAATGTTTAATTTCACGAGTAGTAGAAGTTCCACAATTTAAACTTCATGCAGACTTAAGGTCAATCTTCCTTTCCAAAATCAAAAGCACCACATCGTACGAAATTAAAGCATCTAACAAAAATTTAAACACAAAAATAAAGGCCTTTAATTGCATTTCTAATTCTTCTTCAAACATAATCAATACATTTCAAATTCCCATTAATTTGTTGTGAATTTAAATATAAACAAAAACACCCAATTTTGTAATCTATAAATATCAGAACTTATTGTTTTCTAATTATTGGATTTTTTTTCTTTCCTCCTAAAGACAGCAGTAGACAGATAGGAAGCACATTTGCCAATGACATACAGTAGGGATCTATTCAACTGTACTTTTAATGGGGTGATCTCATCAACCAAATTATTATTTTTAAAATTAATATTTCTACAAAATGTTTATTTCTTACATTATATTCTAATATATTTTTAATAATCTCTCTTTAAAAGACAGACTTTAACTATGTTTATTTGGAAAAAGAAAATGGATAACAGATTACTGAGTATATAGTTTGTCCTATGAGACTATAGAAGGAATCATATAGAAAGTCACTTGTACCCACTTAGTGGAAATTCTGCCCTAAATCCCCCAGTATACTTTACCACTAGATAGATAGATAGTATTTTATTTGTCCCATTAATTATCACCAGCAAAGCTAAACTCTGGTAGTTAGTTCAGGAATCACTGATACCTTTAAGGGCAGGATTAATACTTGTGCTGATTACTTTTAGATTAAAAATTTAGATTGTCTAATTTTAGATTATTTGTAATGTCTCATTTGTCATTTATCATTTTTATTTGTCTTTTTTGTGAGTTTAATAATTCACCATTTTGATCAATGGCTGCCTCTGTATTGTTTATAATGATGGCAGGTTTTGTTAGTCATATGACATGGAAATCACAAGATGTGTGTTATGTTTCAGCCAGGGTCCCATGGCTGGTGTTCAAAATCCTGTTTAATGAATTTTTGTTCATTTATGATTCTTTTGTTTATGTTAATATTGTTACTTTTGTTAATTATTTGCATTATTCTGTTTTTTTAATATGTTTAGTGCATTATTTTACTTCTTTGCGTCATTATTTGTTTTTTTATGCTCCGTGTGTTTTGTGGGAGGTTCCCCAAGAGGCAGAGCCACCTATTCATCACCATCAAGGGCCTGCTCTCAACGTTATAAAGAC
This sequence comes from Polypterus bichir lapradei, assembly GCA_026402145.1. Taxonomy (NCBI): domain Eukaryota; kingdom Metazoa; phylum Chordata; class Cladistia; order Polypteriformes; family Polypteridae; genus Polypterus; species Polypterus bichir. The sequence continues at coordinate 83,438,589 of JANRMT010062856.1, forward strand.
TGAGAAAACAAGTAATCCCTTGTGGTTCACTGAATGTGCTTCATGGTGTTGGTGAGCGCTGTGATTATTACTGTGTTTGTTGTTCTCTTTTTTTTTTCTGACCATTATGCTCCATTTTTGACTATGTTTTCTGGTTTGTGGTTTTTGGGACTTATTTCCCTTGGATTGCCTTTATTGTGTAATAGTGACTCCTTTAGAGCCAACTACTAACTAGTGTCATGCATGGGATTCTATAATTACCTGCCTTTACTGGAGAATAAAAAGCCTCAGAACCAAGTTAGCAACTTTATAGAAGCATAAAACACAAGGAGGATTAGAAGCACCTATTTTATATTCTTACTGCCTGGAATGTCAACAATTTCATATGACACCATGGCTTCATCCTATTCCACAATATAAATCTTGGATGGAAATACAACAGGCATAGTGTAATGAAATAGCTCTTTAAGACTTGCCTCTCTTTACTCTTGTTAATACTCAAATAAATTTATATATATATATATATATATATATAGATATATACAGTGCATCCGGAAAGTATTCACAGCGCATCACTTTTTCCACATTTTGTTATGTTACAGCCTTATTCCAAAATGGATAAAATTCATATTTTTCCTCAGAATTCTACACACAACACCCCAAAATGACAATGTGAAAAAAGTTTACTTGAGGTTTTTGCAAATTTATTAAAAATAAAAAAAATTGAGAAAGCACATGTACATAAGTATTCACAGCCTTTGCCTTGAAGCTCAAAATTGAGCTCAGGTTCATCCTGTTTCCCCTGATCATCCTTGAGATGTTTCTGCAGCTTAATT